>CM031243.1:725171948-725541948 GCA_018340775.1 Taxus wallichiana var. yunnanensis | reverse complement strand
ACCAAATGTTTTTATAAATGCCTAAATAGATGGAATGGAAATTAGGAAATGTAAAAGAATGTTATAGGTTGTTTATTCTATATAAGATAATAAAAATTAACCATACCAATCTAGAATAAAGATTTTAATAATTATAATTGTGATAAGATGATTTAACAATTTCTCAAAACAAAAGAAGATATAATTACTTATCTATGTAGAGTCATTTAAAGATGATCTACGTGTGTAGACTGTGTGAAAGAGCCCTTTTGAATCTAGAAATGATTTGTCTCTAAATATGGAATTGGAATATGCTTCTATGTAGGACCATACAACTATTCCTAGAATGTAGTATAGTATTCGATCATTGTGCATGGTCTTAGACGTATGGACAATGGGGTTATGTAAATTGTCTTTCCCTTCACTTGTCTCAGTAAATGAGTTTTGTTGTCTATCACTATGGCTTGCATAGATTCAATACCATGTATATAATTATCTACGATAAATAGAAACCTTAAATAACTGCAACAAACTTCATGAAAGCATTCGATAAAAAATACACAACTCTCATAGTTTGAAGCATTATTTTAGAGGGAAAATAACCCACTTTTTATTTGCTTCATGCCATTTGTAATATTCCTTTACTCAAGTGGTTACACAACTACTTGTAACTAAAGGTAACTTAACCTAACATCTACTTCATACCACTTACCCTAATTTCTCATTAAAACTCACTTTGCACATTTTCACATATACGAGAGTGTTTATATAACATGATGCTCACTTCACATTAGTATTAGTTCTAAAAATAATTAATCCCCTCACAACATAACTCAAGGGCCTACTTACTACATATGTCACTCACTTAACAAAGTGACCCATTTAATACACATAACATTTAAAAGTATTATTATTAATTTAATTAATTCGGGACAATTAATTAAATATCTTGTATAACTTAAAGGCTCACAACAAACAACCAACTATAGCATTTTTTAGCATAAAAATATTATGGTTTTTTATATTCAATAAAATTTTATTTTTATTTTTTAACATTAGACACATAAAAAAGGAAACCTTGTGATAAATAATCATTTTTTTCAAAGGGCATTGCAGTGTGGGGTGTGGTGGAAGCAATGTGCATGAAGATGTCGCATGAGATATAGAGGAGTACTCTTCCCCTCCATAAGACACTCGTGATGTCTCTTGACATTAACATCATAGATATTGAGATTCAAATGTGCACCATAATCATGATATGCATCGACGATACTCAAGTGATATTCTTGATACTAACATTCTTTTATCACATGATCTGATGGAATGAAGGAGGTAATATTTAATTTTATTTTATTTAATAATATTTTTAGTCATGATTATAAATTTATTAGGTTTTTAATTTTTTTGGATTTTTAAATTTATCATATCATTAGAGATCCACCTCTTTATTGCCACTATATTTGCAGCCCCCTACATCTCATGATTGATGATCCAGAAGTGGTGAAACTCCCAAGGTGACCTATTATGTTTCACCCGCCTTGAGGAGGCAAAAAGGTAAAATATTATTTTTTCTATCTTGTTTCTTCCTACATAATGGTTTTAGAAACCAATGCTTCCTACTTTCAATGTCATGGAAATCTACATAATCTTATTTGTAGTTATATTCTAAAATTATTTTAAAATATTATTTGATCTTTTCAATTTATTGGAATTTTTATTTAACGTATAACTACATATCCTCTTTGTGCAAGTGTGACATTTATGAGGCTACCTATTATGATTTCCTTAATTCAGGGAGGAAAGAAGGTAAAATGTTATTTATTTTTAGTCATATTCATAAATTAATTTTAGAACTTATTTTATTTTTTTAATTTATTGTATAATCACATATCATCATCTTCTCAGTACAACATCTTCCATGCAACCTCATAAATCGGTGCTCGTCACAATTTAAACGATGGAGACTACCCCTACAAGTGTTGAGCAGGTGTTGCCTACATCAATGAGGGAGGATAGCAAATTTTCACTTGATTCTAATGAATACCATCCATCTCATCTAACATTGAATGAGCATACATATCGAGTACATGGGAGTTTTCATGTGAACCATGACATGAAAAGATGACAAGATGTTTGTGGCAAGTAAGTACTAGTTTACATTTTTACATGTAATTTTATAAAATTAAATATAATGTAAGGACACTACTGATTAGATAAAATAATAGTAACAAATAATTTCTAGCTAAAGAAGTACAATAAAGAATGATATATAGGGTTTGTAGAATGACTTAGCTTTCTTCCATAGGTCTGAACTGATTTTTGGCTAGAGAGTGATCGGGAAGGGTGTATTCAAGCCTCGTGTAACCTCTATTTATGAAACTAGGAGTTGATGATCTTAGGGACATGAGCGCCTAGAATGGGATAGGTTCACCCGGGTGCTAACATCTATTATGAGGGCTAGTGTGTTTGGAACAAATTTGGTCATGGTTATTTCTGTGTCGCTTCAAACACGTCAAATTCACCGCACCTATGATTTTTCACACTTGTACCTATAAAAGAAACCTTGGCTACCTACATAATAATCAAGCACACATTAGATAAATAAAAATATGCATATGCTTGAGTGGATGACCTCAATGGTCACCCCAATGTAATTTTCACCGAGCGTTGCACTACATTTCGACTCAATGTAGTTCCGTGTGTGTGTGTGTGATTGAAATAGTGTCCCTTGAGCTAGGATGCCATAGTGTCAGTCACACAAATAATAAGGAGATATAAATACTTTTTCCCAATGTAAATGTGTGGTATGAAATTTAGAATAAACCCTCCTATGCAGTGAAGTATGCATCCCAAAATGCAATCCTTATTGTAGTAGATAGAAAATATTAGCTCATTGTAATTGTATGTTCCTCTTGAATGCTTGTCCCCTAATGGGGTTAAATAAGACATGTATATATATGATTCATTCACTTAATTTTCTTCATTAACAAGTGAAAAGGAGACTCAAGGTAGTAAATAATGTCATGAAATAAGTAACATCTGAAAAATTATAAAAAAGAGATAAAGTGGAAAAAAGTTCCTAAAGGGGATATCAACGCACCTGGGCGCTCCTGTTGCTAATGGGTGGTCCTATACAAGTTCAAAAAGGTAAATAGTGAAATTAGAGCTGAGAAAGATGTTGGCTAGTATGTAAAGTTGTATGTAAGTTAGAAACAATAAGTAATAAAGACGAAAAAGATAAAGGCAATGTCAAAGCAAAGTAAAAGGGTTATTAAAGACTAGTTTTCTTGCTTAGAAATCATGCATATAAATGAAGTATTTAGAGGCTAGATGCCCATAATAAGTGCATGATTTAATGACTAAATTTTCCCTCACTTTATGATGGTGAATAAGGATTGGATAGTATAAAATAGAAAAGAAAAGCATACCTTGGAGATTCTAAAGAAAATCAAGTCTAGTAACATGTTGAATGAGTGTTTTAGCGCATCAAATAGAATAATGCAAAATGTGTACCGTGGAATTATAAGGGATGGAAAGGATAAGGATCCTAGGAGTTACCTTTGCGTGTGTGAAGTGATGATGATGTTTGCATGTAGTTCCTTAGAATATCATATTTGTCAGAGTGTGTTTGAGATTTGCTTCATGGTTGCTTGTGTATTTTTCCTTCGTTGAGATAGGATAGGACATGCTAAAGAAAACAAGCGTAGGCAATGCTTTAGGTAAATGAAATTAAATTGTAAATTGAACAATATGTAAAATTGGAAATGTGTATTGGAAAATATAAACCAAGGGGTTAGAGTACACCTAAAATGTTGAAAGAGAAAGGGGTAGAAATTTGTTCCTTCTTGTAGACTTTTTGCTTAGGAGTTGGTTGGAATAATATGAAGGATTTGGGTGTCCTGTCGCCAAACTAGGGATTTTAGTGTTCCGGCGCTAAAATTAATATTTAGACATGTCATGTCGCTGCTAAGGGAAAGTGTATTGGGAGAGATCACAGGCCTTTCCCTCCAACCGCAACGCTTTCCTATGGATAAGTGCTACTACAGATGATCATAAATGATGAATAGAAAAACATATTATCATGCATATATTCTGTGAACAAGAAGTCTTCAAGTAACTCTTTTTTCCTTAGCTCTGCACTAAAGGATCAACCCAAGCCTAAAAAGGTTGATTTATTTTTGCAAAATCTATCAAATTCTCTTTGAAATTACCTCCTTAGCACCATACCCTATCTAACACACTCAAACTTTTCTACTTCAAAAACAAGGCATCATATTTCATACAACCTCTCAAGACACTCACCTTTCACTCCTTGCTTAGTTTCTGTCTCCACTAGCACCTTGACTAAGAATGAAATTTGACCTTTATACCTATTAATTATCTCTATCTCGCTTACCCTGATTACACACACCTCATAACACAATTATATTGATCCCAAAATTGACTTAAACAACACAAACCACAACACTACTTTCCTTGTCTAAAACTCCGCCATGCTTTGATTCTCTCTAGTTATTGCTCAAGAATGAAATAGTTACTTTTTGTTGCTTACTTGATGCTTCCCAAACCTTCTATACCTATTTCACATCTCAAAACACCTCTTAGAAAACCATTCATATGATCAAAATGATCAAAGACTTGAATTTCCAAAAAATTGTTGTATCTTGCCATTTGCGCCCTTAAGATAAGTTCCCTTTGCTCACAATACAACTTTTGGGTTTCCTAGCTCCTCCAATGCTTCCAAGACCTTAAAACCTGATTAAAACTTCCAAAACATATTATATCAATCAAATAAATGGATTCAAATCATTCAAACGCCCACATTCATCTTCATTATGAAAACTATTTTTTTGTGCCAACAACAGAATAACCTTATGACATTCATATCTTACTATATGGTTCTAAAATCACAAAACCATTACAAACCCATTTGAAAAATGTTTTTATCCCTCTACCATAAAATTTTCATAACCTAACTCTTCAAAACACAATGTATATACTCACTTTACCAAGTAAGGATTCTCACAAATAGTTTGTATGCAACCTCGGTCTATCTAGGAATGAAAACCCATCTCGAAAGGGTTATAAAACTTCTATGGTACAAATTTCAGGTCATTTGGATTTGAAATGAAAAACTTACGATTAATGTTCCAAAATAGATCATCATACTTTCACAAATTGCCACAGCTCATTCCTCGACCAACAAAGTACAAAGTATAATAGTCTTAAGCACATGCAATAGTTTAAGATCATGTCATAAAAATTCCACCGATACATCACATGTTTAACATGGAAAGCCTTCATTTCAAAGTCATAATCCATCAAGGAACTCTTACCAAAACACAATGCACAGATTACACAAACTTATGCATTCATTCCATGGCAAAAACAGGTGTTCTTTACTTATAAACTATGAATATGTCAATGAGAAACATGTATACCATATCCTTATAAATGAAATATCATTAACTAACTCATGAAAACAAAGGAGAGATCATAAAATGTAAGAGGAAATTCCACATACAATGCAAACCAGATTTGTATTTAGCAATTTCAAGGTCACATAAAAATTATTCTTTTTACCTCTTTCCCGAGTTCCTCCTCCACGAAGAATGAATCAACAACTCTTCTCTAAAACCCTATATTTGAATTCTTATCCATACATTCCACCTACTCCCTACAATGTAATTGATTTCTAAGAATTATCATGATGATTACTTTGTGACTCTCAAACTTCCCTTGCCATGAGGGCTCATAATTGCCCTTTTTACATTATTTTAATCATCTTAATGATGCACTAGCACACAAGGACTCATCACACATATCCTACAACCTATAAAGACACACACAAGACCTTAACAAACCCCTAATATTCTCTAACACACTTAAAACATCTTTTAAAATCCCATATGCTCATTACATGCCTTCGTAATTTCAAATTCCCCTTTTGGAGGGAAAGAACAATAAAAGGATAATTCAAACTTCCAACCCTCATTGCTTTCCTGAAATGACTTATATGATTCCATTATAACCTTTGAAGCTTCCTAACCTACCACATTGACTTCATGAATAATAAATGTTTCAATTGAAAATATTCTTATGGATGCTCCTACATCATAGTCCCACAGTGGAGAAAAAGTGTTCCTACACTTTTCTTCTTTGATCATGTATTCATCTTCTTTGTTGGTTCTTAATTTTCTTTTCTTGTTCAATATCATCAATTTTATCATATCCACATAGGTACCACTTAGTTGTCCTTTGTCTTCCATTTGATTTCACTTGGTCTCTTTTCTTTATCTTCACTTGCACCATCTTCATGATTCCACTCTTCCTTGAATCGACACTCTTTATCTTCATTTTCTTCTTCTTGTATTTATCCTCTAAAATGAGGTCTTCAAGTCCTTTCCTTTTCATTTGAGCTCTCAAGTGAGATTTTATTTCAATGATTTTGATCATACCTGCACATTCATAAACACACCAAACCTTGGATTAAAAAACAAGAGACCTTTGAGCCTCTTCATATGCTTTTCCTTCAATTTATTCTTCCTTTTCAATCTTCTCTTTCATCTTTTCAACTTCTTCTTCACCATACTTTACTTATTCACCTCTCAAAGAACATTCAAGTGCTTGTATTTTTTCCTCTATATGCTCTTGATTGATGTACACAAACTTAAAATTATCTTTTCTAAATTCTCCTTCAAATTCTTCTTTAACACTAAATTCTTCCTTGATCTCATCTTTGACTTCTTTTCTCTTTTGCTTGTTTGCCCTCATTTCCATCATTTTTAACTTACCTTCTTCCTCTATTATCTTCTTATTCGATGTAATATATTTTCTTTCTTCATGAGTGACCTCAATGGCCACTTAACCATATTCCTCAGGACTATTTTCATCACTTTACCCATGACTTTGCTTTGCATTTCTTTCACTTTTCTCTCTACCTCATCCATCTCGCTCTAAGATTCTTCTTATCTTTCTTACCTTTTATTCTTCCAACAACCTTATTTTCCTCTCTTATTCTCTCATTATATCTTCTTTCCTTCTCTTCTCAGTATTCTTCATCTATCTAAGCATCTCTTTTGCCAACTCAACCTCCATATTCTTGCTAGCAAGTATTTTTCACCTTGCCAAGTCTCACCTAGGTTTGCTTTCTTACCTAGTATTTTGAATTATTTTCCTTTATTCACTATCTCTTCTTTTTCTTCACTTTTATTCACCTTTTAAAGGATAAACCTGTCACTATGCTTCACACACACACACACACACACACACACACACACAAGAAGGAAATTAGTCAATCTCAATCACTTCAAATCACAAAACAACTCAAAACTCACACATATGGAAAACTTGTATCCATAATGGATTCTTTCAATAAAAAAACAAACTCAAAAACTTAATTATCCATGCTCTGATACCAAATGATGCAGAGAAAAACATATTATCATGCATATATTATGTGAATAAGAAGTATTCAAGTAACTGTCTTTTCCTTAGCTCCGCACTAGAGGATCAATCCAATCCTAAACAGGTTGATTTTTTTTGTAAAAACTATCAAATGCTATTTGAAATGACATACTTAGCACCATACCCTATCTAGCACACTCAAAATTTGCTACTTCAAACACCAAAGCATCATATTTCATGCAACCTCTCAAGACACTTACCTTTCACTCCTTGCTTAGTTTCTTGTCTCCACTAGCACCTTGACCAAGAATGTAATTCGACAAAAATTTAGATTTGATAAAAATTTGATACAAATTTAGATTTGATAAAAATTTAGATTTGATAAAAATTTGATTTTTCACTGGCAACAAATAGAAGCAATTGTGATCTAAAAACTCTGAATTTTATTGATAATCATTCATTCATTTACAAATTTGCCAAGACATGTTTCAGGGATTCACCCCTCATTAGTTGGCATGTCCAAATAGGAAGAATGAATGTGAGAGAAAATTACAGAGTGCGGGTTTAAAAAGAGTGGAAGAAGTTGAACGGTTGAGGCAAACCCGAGAGAGGGAAAGCCAAAAGACCGTAACCAACTCATAACCAACAAATCGTTAAAAACAAATCGCTAATAATAAAGAATATTAATAATATATTAATAATATAATTATTAATATGATTTATATTATTATTATAATTATTATTATTATTACAATTAAGATTAACCCGAATATTAATAAAAAAATAATATTCGAATTAATAATAATAATAATAATAATAATAATGATAATAATAATAAAAATCATATTAATAATTATATAATTAATATAATATTAATATTATAACGATTATAGTCTGCCGAAATAGTAAAACCAGTCGAAAAGATGTGGTTCCGGGATTAAAAACCGTCGCCAACATTTACAATTATCGACCGATAAACAATAATTAAATAATAAACTTTTCCAAAGATGAAATTGACGGAGTCAATTGTGCGGAGACTTTCTGGCGAAGCCAAAAGGTTTAGGGTTTAGGAAAACCCTCTCGAACCGATCCGAAGAAAAAGAGAACAAGAGGGGCCCACATGCCCGAACAGAGCCGAGCAGCACAACCATCAGAGGAAAAGCGGCAGAGAACCCGAAGAAGAGGAGAAACCGCGAACCACGAGCCACCAAGAATGTAGAGGACGCACCACCACGAACCGAAGGCCGAAGAAATGGAGGCGCCCAAAACAAAAAAGAGTCAAATCGACTCCAAATGGGTGGCTGGGCACGCAGACCTGGCAGAGAAGCAAACGGCGAACAGAGGGGCCGTAAAAACAGGTCGAAGGTGCAAACAAGGGCAGCGTTTGAAGGGGCAGTGATTGAAGGGGGCGTGGAAGGCAAAAGAGGCAGCCGCGGCAGGGAAGAAGCCAAATCAACTTGGCCAAGGCGCCAAAACCAGACCATCCGCCATGTAGGGAAAGAAAAACATCCAAAATGGACGCAAAACCCTAAGTAATCATGCCCAGCAAGTAAAAAACGAAGCCCAGGCGCATTAGTCAGAGGGGCAGCAAAGAGTGCAGGCCGCAAAAAAAATTGTGCAGGCGTGGAAAAGAGGTAGGGCGAAGTCTGAGGCGCCGAAAGAAGTGCGCAGAACACACGCCAGCAGGGAAAAACACCCAAACAAGACGCCAAACCCAGAAAAAATGCCAAACCCTGCAACAAACCATGCCAGGCCTAAAGGGACAGCCGGCAAAAACGTCCAGCCAGCAAAAACGTCCAGCAAAGAGATGCCAACACCCGATCCACAAGGATCAAAACTACAGAAACCAGAGCCTAGTATGATGTCCACAACAAACTTGCAGGGACGGTAACAATAACAACATAGGAGAATGCAGAAACAATGGCTCTCATGAGGCACACGTGAAGAGAAGAATAAATTTAGATTTGATAAAAATTTGATTTTTCACTAGAAGCAATTGTGATCCAGAAACTCTGAATTTTATTGATAATCATTCATTCATTTACAAATTTGCCAAGACATGTTTAGGGGATTCACCCCTCATCAGTTGGCATGTCCAAATAGGAAGAATGAATGTGAGAGAAAATTACAGAGTGTGGGTTTAAAAAGAGTGGAAGAAGTTGAACCGTTGAGGCAAACCCGGAGAGGGAAAGCCAAAAGACCGTAACCAACTCATAACCAACAAATCGTTAAAAACAAATCGCTAATAATAAATAATATTAATAATATAATTATTAATATGATTTATATTATTATTATAATTATTATTAAAATTACAATTAAGATTAATCCAAATAGTAATAAAAAAATTAATATTAAAATTACAATTAAGATTAATCCAAATAGTAATAAAAATTAATATTCGAATTAATAATAATTATAATAATAATAATAATCATATTAATAATTATATAATTAATATAATATTAATATTAAAATAATATTATAGCGATTATAATTATTATAGTATTAATAGTAAAACGATTAAAGATGTGGTTATAACGATTATAGTCTCCAAAAATAGTAAACCAATTGAAATTTGACCTTTATACCTCTTAATTATCTCTATCTCGATTACCACTGATTAAACACACCTCATAACACAATTAGATTGATCCTAAAATTGACTCAAACAACACAAACCACAACACTACTTTCCTTGTCTAAAACTACCCATGCTTTGATTCTCTCTAGTTATTGCTCAAGAATGCAATCCTTGCTTTTTTTTTTTCTTTGAAGCTTCCAAAACTTATCTACCTATTTCACATCTTAACACACATGTTAGAAAACTATTCACATGATCAAAATGACTCAAGGCTTCAATTTCCAAAAAAAATCTCTATCTTGCCATTTGTGCCCTTAAGACAAGTTCCCTTTGCTTACCATACAACTTTTTGGTTTCCTAGCTCCTCAAATGCTTCCAAGACCTTACAACCCGCATAAAAATTACAAAACATCTTATATAAATAAAATAAATGGATTCAAATAATTCAAACACCCACATTTATCTTCATTATCAAAATTGCCTTTTTATATACCAACAATCATAATAACTTTCTCGACATTCATATCTTACTCTACGGTTTTAAAATCACAAAACCCTTACAAAACCATTTGAAAAATGTTTTTATCCTTCTACCATAAAAATTTCATAACCTAAATCTTAAAAAAACGAGATATACTCACTTTACTGTAGGCATTCTATCAAGTAGTTTGTATGCAACCTCGGTCCAACTAGGAAAACACTTCATAACTCAAAAATTACTCATCATCAAGGAAAAATATTGAAAACCCATATACAAAAGCTTATAAAAATTCTATGGCACAAATTTCAGGTCATTTTGATTTGAAATTAAAAACTTATGATGATTGTCCCAAAATAGATCATCGTAATTTCACACATTGTCACAATTCATTCCTCATTCAAAACAAAGTACAAAGTCTAATAGTATTAAGCACATGCAATAGTTTTAGATAATGTCATAAAAAATTCAACTAACACATCATGGGTTTAACATGGAAATCCTTCATTTCAAAGTCACCGTCCATCAAGGAACTCTTACCAAAACACAATGCATAGTTACACAAACTTATGCATTCACTCCATGGAAAAAAACAGGTGTTCTTTACTTATCAACTATGAAAATGTAAATGAGAAACATGTATTACATATCATTATCAATGAAATATCAATCCTTAACTCATGAAAACAAAGGAGAACTCAAAAAATGAAAGAGGAAATTCCACATATAGTGCAAACCAGATTTGTATTTAGCAATTTCAAGTTCACATAAAAATCTTCTTTTTACCTATTTCCCCAGTTCCTCCTCCATGAGGAATGAATCAATAACTCTTCTCTAAACCCATATATTCAAATTATTCTCCATACATGCCACCTACTCCCTACAATGTAACTTATTTCTAAGAATTATCATGATTGTTACTTTGTGACTCTTAAACTTCCCTTGCCATGAGAGCTCATAGTTGCCATTTCTACATTATTTTTAGCAAAATAATGATGTACTAACACACAAGGACTCATCACACATATCCTACAACCTAGAAACACACACACAAGACCTTAACAAAACCCTAATATTCTCTAACACACTTAAAACATCTTTTAAAAGCTCATATGCTCATTACATGCCTTTGTAATTTAAATTCCCTTTTGGAGTGAAAGTACAATGGAAGGATAATTAAAACTTCCAACCCTCATTGATTGCCTAAATGACTTATATGATCTCATTAGAACCTCAAAGCTTCCCAACCTCTCACATTGACTCCATGTACAATAAATTTTGCAATTGAAAGTCTTCTTATTGATGCTCTTGCATTAACAAACCCAAGTTGTAACTTGCCTTGGGTGACACATTGTTATAGTCATATTGTTGTCCTACATATACCCTAGGTGCCACTTCCTTATATGTTCATGTTTTATTTCTTACTTTGGTTCTTGTGTAAGTAGTTATTTCCCTATTACTAACTAATTGTAATCCAAAATTGATCGTGTAACTACTAAAACTAAAGAAAATTGAGATTGTACAAGCTATAAAAACTATTCTATAACTATTTTCCCCAAGACAAGAGTTCTAGGTGGGACACTATCGTCCACTACTTCTATCTATCTTGGCGATTACTGTCAGGCTAAAGTTTATGGCCAAGTTTGTTTTTTGCCATGTTATGTAAGCGATTTATGTTCTATTCCTACTGACT
This sequence comes from Taxus wallichiana var. yunnanensis, assembly GCA_018340775.1. NCBI lineage: Eukaryota > Viridiplantae > Streptophyta > Pinopsida > Cupressales > Taxaceae > Taxus > Taxus wallichiana. The sequence continues at coordinate 725,529,807 of CM031243.1, read as the reverse complement.
ATGATTTTATAACTGTTGGGAGGATGAAAAGTTCCACCCAATGTTTTCCCCCATTCGTTTGGGGTACGTGAGATGAAAAAATGTGAACATAGCCCAAATAAGGAAGTATAAAATTGAGATGCATATCATATATATGTATTCTTGTGAGGGGAATAGGGATTACACATGGAAGTGACCATGGCGCAATTAAAAGAATGGAAACATGCTAGAATACAAGTGTTAGTGAGAAACAAGCAATGCAAATAGAAATAACAACTAGAAAAAGCATATAGAAGAAAAATAAACAAGGACACAATGAGGAGTTGGTTGCATACATGGGATACCACTCAGGATGTCACAAGAAAATTGAAGCCGTTAAGGTTTGTGAAAACAAGGAAACAAAAAACATAGGGCCTAGCCCACAAATAATAGTAAAAGATATAAAAAAATTAGACAACCATGATTAGGAGCCCTGTAAGGAAAATGCTACATGAAGCACTTTGTTAGCATGTTAGGAAAGGTAAATAGTATGCCATAATGTAATATCTGAATATAGGAATAAAAATGTGAAATATTGCAATGATAGAACTTGATAGTAAGTGGGAAAAGGTAGATGCCCCCATGAGCCTCGGTAGGACTAGTAATGGACATGGCCAAATATCACACATCATGTAATAAATATTAAGTGACTTGTATTCAACTCAAGATAGCATGTGAACACACATGTGTGTATGAAAAATTATAAAGCATATAAGGAACCATAGTAACATGATAATAAATGGTGCAACATATAGTAGTATAAGAAAGAAAGATTACATCCAATCCATATATAAACAAACATGTTTTTAGATTTTGAATGCATATATGTGAAAGAGAACAACTAGAATAGTGTGTGTAAAGTGAGGTTCATGTAGAAATACCCTCAACAGTCAAGTATGAACCAAAAACAAGAGTGTTTTATCGAGTGGTGTGGGGGAATTAGGATGCCCCCGAGTGTGAATGTCAAAGCATTTGGGTTTACCAATGAAAATTCCCAGATATGGAGATCATACATGCACATAACATATTCCTCATCATTGAATGGTGTACCGAGGCACTTGAGTGCATTCCATCATGTTACATTAGGAGAATAATTAGAGAATGAACCGTTGTGAAAAGTGAGAAGAGTATTATGTTGATCAATAGTACCACCAATGTAACTAAGCCAAGATTTCCCAAGAGTAAGAGGAGAAGGATGGGGGTCAAGTGTAACCAAAATTTCATGTGGAAGACACGTGGGCCAAGAGATGCTAGGAGGAAGATATAGCCTTGATATTAAGGGTGATGTGTAAACAAAGGGATGATGTCAATAGGAGTAAAGCCCAATTGGGTGAGGCCTTTATATGTGCAAGCATTTTTAGAATATATAGGATCAAATGAACATTCATCAATACTTGTGATCAATGTATAATGTGCAAGTAAAGTGATAAAAAATAAGAAATGATATATGAGAAGAGGTAATAGTAATATTGTGACCATGATAACTAGATGAGGGAGGGACCACGGGGAGGAGGAATAGGCTCTAAAGCATGCGGTATTGGAATAAGGAATCATAACAATAGTGGTGGGTTGGGTGATGGGAGATTTGACTTGATATTCACCAGGACCAGTAGCAATATAGTGAGTATGAAAGAGAGACTCATCAAAATCCATGGGGTGAAATACAAAGCACGCAAGGTATCATCAGTGAGCTCTACAATATCAACAAAAACATCATCAAAATCATCAGTCTCTACGTGGAAGTATTGTTAGAAATTTTCTAGGGGATTGAAAATAGATGTAGAAGGGTCATGGGATGATATGATAGGAATAGATAAGATCATTAGTGTGAGTCTGGATGGAGTAAGTAATAGGAAGTGGTGGTATAATATTGCTACAATCCCCAATATTATATGTATCAAGATAGTTTGAGGGAATAGGTTGAGCTAGAAAAATGACCATGGAGGTGGAAGATTCCATGCAAAAATATTTAAATGGTTCGGGATCACTATTAATAGTATGCCCATAGACATCAAAGATAAGCTTGAGACAATGGTGGAAAATAGAAGTAATAGTTTGCATATCATAGATCCGGGGTTGACCAAAAGTATATTGAATTGCAACGTGGCATCCATGACATAAAATGGGTTGTAAAGAGTGCGAGTCCTCCTTACACTCTAGAGTGATAGTACCCGATGCATACGTGAGTGATAGTATCATAGACATGGACAACAATAGTAGATTTTTGATTGCACTACGAGGAACATATAGTTGAAAAGTAATGATAAAGAACAAATATTCAAGGTACATATCCATTATCAATAAGTACACACTTAATTTGGAAATTTTGAATGTGATCCATGATAAGAAGAGGAGGAGAATCACCAAAAGACTCGGGAGTAATGTCCTCATCAAAAAATGTGATAGAATTGGTGATATGCTTGAAAGAATCCATGAGATGTGTAAAAGCTACTGGAGGGTCATTGCTTTGGATATTAATAGAATGAATGGTAACCTCTAAGGTGTGGTGACAATCAAGAGCCTGACACAATAGATCAAAGAGAGATATATTAGTTGGGGTATTCTTTAATTTCTCAATGATATCATAGGTTTTGGATGGAGTAGCGGTGGCGGAAATTGGTGCACTAATAGGAGGATGAATGGAGTTAGGAAGTTGTAATGGTGCCTTGTTGTGGTGGTTGGTGAAAAAATTGACATAGGGAGCTATAGAAACACTTATATAACGAGGTGGATGCTGCGATGTAATAGGGATGTATTCATATTTGATGATGTCCAAGGAATAGACATGGGTAGGGATGAAGGTAGAAGAATTAGCCATGATCTCATAAGAAGAAGAGGAATGGAAATGGATTTGGGCCATGGACATAGTTGTCAAGTTCACCAAATTATTTAGTGAAACTAAATATAATGTAAGGAATCTAATGATGAGATAAAATAAGAATAACATATAAGATCTAGATAAATAAGTACAAACAAGAGTGATATATAGGGTTTGTAGAATTACTTAGCTTGCCTCCGTAGGTCTGAACTGATTCTGGGCTAGAGACTGATTTGGAAGGGTGTATTATAGCATGTGTAACCTCTATTTCTGAAACTTGAAGTTGACGATATCAAGGACAAGAGCGTTTAGAACGAGACATGGCCACTTGAGTGCTAGCATATGTTTTTATCACTAGTGTTTGTTGAACATCTTTGGTCTCGTTCTTTTTGTCACTTCTTGTCACTTATTATTTGCTATAGGTCATGCCAGGTTCATTGTACCTCTACTATGTTGCACCTATACATGCAAAAGAAATCCTATCTACATGCTAAATGTATGTAGGAAAAAATGTGTCTCAATAACATGTACTCATAAATAATCTATTCGAAAAGCGTATCGAGAAAATGAGTAGGAGACACACGTGTCTTGACATATAAGGGGATATAATCAGCTCTAGAGTTGCATTTATAGAGGAAGTAACCCTTACTCTAGGTCAACCTAAGGTTTCCAAGGACCGTTATCGAGATAGAGGAAGGAACCCTAATGACATATCATAGATTAGGTGTGGAGATGTATTCATCAAAAAGAAATTAAAGAAGCATGCAATAAATGAAATGAAAGTAACCAAGGAGCTGATATTTGATAAGAGTATTATGTTACCTAGCATCAAACATGCATAATACTAAGCTAACATGACATAATGAAGAGAATGAAATGAACTAATCCATGAAAAATGACAAGGGTTAGAACACTCACATGTCACATGCATAGGAGTAGGTCGATGATGCATCTATGTCCCCCGAGAGAGAGAGAGAGAGAGAGAGAGAGTCACTATTAGGTGGAGTAGGGGAAGACCATTCCTATACTAGACATGCTATATGATGACCCAATAGTGCAAACAATCATCCAAGAAGAATAGTGTCCCATCCAATCCAAGCAAGATGAAAGTGATTTAATAAAATTGGTATATTTTATTAAAATCTGAATTCAAATATTTTCTATGACTAATATACAATGAAATACAAGTGCTTGGAAATTTATTTGATCTTTATGTGAAAACAAATGCAAGAGATAGGGCACTTAATTTAATTTCACTTATCCAAAAGGCTTAGGTTAAGCCCCGAGTGTTGTAATGTGAAAGTTGATGTTTTGTGATGTTGTTGGTGATTGTTTTCACATGTATATATTGTACTAATGTTGTTATTGTTGTTGTTTGGTGTCATGTAGAGGGATATTCATTCGTAGGAGTTTCGTGGTGGCCACCATTTGAGTATATTACTAGGATTGGGGTTGTCAGAAGATGAGTGGGATATTCTAGATTGTTCTGGCCTATGGCACATAGTGAGGATGGGGGATGTACCCCATAAAATGCCTATGATCACAACTTTGTGCGAGAGGTGGTGTGCATATACTTGTGCATTTTGGTTACCTACGAGCGAGATAATCGTGACTTTGGAGGATGTATATCGTATTTTTACGCTTTCCTATTATTGGTGAGAGGGTTCAAGTGAAGGCTATATATGATGTTCAGAGATAGATGAGGGCCACTATGCGGTACTTTATAGGGACCCGAGTTCATACTGAGGTCCACATTAGTCTGGATACTATACTGAGGTTAGGGGTTCCATAATTGTGGAAGTTTATTATTGTCATGATTGCTTCGTCGATTCACGATGGATGGTATTGTGTAGGCATCTTGTATAATATGCATGATATTTGCCATCATATAGAGGAGGATGGGACGAGATATACATGGGCATGATGTGTATTGGCCCACTTGTATAAAGATCTATACAAATTTACATAGGAGGAGCACGGGGTGGGATTGGAGCTACCACATTGTTACATGTATGGTCCTATGAGAATATTGCGATATTAAGTCCGGTTGGTGGGCCGCGAGGAGAGTGGGTGAGGCCAGATATATTTTTTGGGATGTGGGTAGGTGTTCATAGTATGAAGATGGATACAGATACCTATAGAGTGATGTTAGATCATATGGGTCTAGAGGCCATGATATGGAGGCCATACTGAGACTATGAAGAATGGCCAAAGGATGCAATAGACTTATGATGTATTCGGTGAATATGTGGCTAGAGGATAAATTCCCAGGGGTGACTGACCTATTCCAAGCGGAGCGATTATCACGACAGCTTTGGTATGGCCCGAGATGTGCCCCGAGCCATATATATGGGTGAGGGCCATTGAGGCATCGATGAGGGATAGAGCTAGACCAGGGGCCCACATGAGAGAAACTAGTATCGCCCTTTGGGCGAGATGAGGAAAATGCAAGGTTTACAAAGACAAAATGTGCATGGTGGGCATCACATCGATGGGTATTATTGTTTCCGTTTTTACAGATGCGGCGGAGCACCGCACAGTGGAGGATTAGAGGGGAAAGCACATTCCCCCAATATCGTAACAACAATGATAACAGAGCATGAGTATTTTTATAGTGATGTTTTTAATTTGTTATTTGGTTGTGTAATTGTCATTGTTGTCTAATGTGTTAATCTATGAATGTAGGTGACACATATGGGTTCTTAATTGTGGACACATTTATCCACAAAATGTGCCCACCGATGTACTCATAAGTGGTGGTATGCTAGATTGGGTGGATGCTATTGTGAGTGAACATGCACATTTGTTCGATCCAATGGCACTAGCGGTGGTGACGTGCACTATGTTATTGAGCGAGAGGGATGAGGTACGCGAGGAGACACAACGAGCTAGAGAGGCTACGGTGGAGGTCCCTTAGCACATGATGTATTTGCATGGTTTGTGGAGCTACATGGTCATTTTACGGAGCAATCGGATGAGGTTACATTATTACAGATGTAGGTAGAGAGATATAGGGGCCATGATCAATGACACCGACTGAGTGGTGAAGCTTCTAGTTCTAGAGTTCTGTAGTTGTAGATAGTGATAATGATGATGAGGTATGATATGTATATATGTAGCAATGTATGGGGGAGCTGCCCCCAATATTGACATTTTGTAACTATGATTGTGAATTATATATATATATATATATATATATATATATATTATATATATATATATATATATATATATATATATATATATATATATATATATATATATATATATATATGGACTTATTGATATGTTCACATTTGTGTTTATTAATGTGATGATGTGATGATTGGGACTTGTATCTAGATGTATGATGTGTTGATGATTGTCGTTATATTTGATGTGTGATTTTTTTATCATTGTTCGCGTTCGTTGATTTGATTTGTAATACATAGTTGTTGATATTGACTAATGAATAATGATGATTAATTTGATAATAATAGATAATATAGGAAATATATATAGTGTGATTGTTCGATGTGATAGATAAATGATGAAAAAGTGTAGTGTATGTATGAATAGAGATGTGATGAATGGTAAAGTATGTATAACATGAATGATGTAAGAGAGTATGTGAATGAGATGATCGTAAAAGTGTACTTGAGTGTGTGTTAGTATGATGAAGAGAGGGGGAAGAATAATGATGCCCCTTAGCATATAGATGATAAGGTTAATTTATATAATACCCCTCGGCGAAAGAATGAAGAATGTAAAGAAAGAGTGCATCATCAAGAAGTGATTTAATGATGTACGCTAGAGAGATAGACACATGAAGTGCATAGCGTAAGAGATTGAGTGAGGTTCTTATTATAACAAATCCCTCAAAATTCATGTAAGAATCATAAGAGCATAAGTGCGTCATTGGGGGCTAAGGTGATAAAATCACCTACCAAAGACTAAGTAGGCATGGAGCGGTGGAAGCATATGGGGCGTGAGCAACATGAGTGTATGAACCGAACTGAATGCCAAATGAGATGGTCTCGATGATGGGTGATGGAGTGGTGGGAAGTGTAGATACCAACGACTTAGGAAGCCAATGTGCAGTAGTAGCATTGCGTTGTAGATGAGATGGTGTAGTAGTGGATGAATGAGATGGATAACGTGCATGAACAACAATCTATGGTGGTGGAAAAATAATGACCTTAGAACTAGATGAAGGAGACAAGTCAACCAAAGTAACAACACACTTGTGTGGAAGGGGAGACATAGACCGCTCACAAGAGTGAGAGCCAAAGGAAACAACACCCTTATCTTCTAATTGGTGTAATCTATCATGAAGGGTGAAAAATTCATTATCATGATGGCCATTGATATGATGATAATTGAAATAAGGTCGACCAAATTACCATTGCAAGTGATGACGTGGATGATGTTGATTAGAAGGTAAGCAAATCAAATGATTTTCAAGCAAGGAACACAACACATCATGAGGTCTAGCATGATGAGAAAAGTGTAATGGCTCTCATGAAGGATATGTAGAGGTCTGAGGTGGATCTTGACACAACGAAGGATGCTTATGTAATGGAGAAGATTGAACTTGCTTGTGAGGTGGAGGAGATGGAGACCTAGGAGGATGCTCAACAAATGGAAGTGGATAAGAACTAGACAATTCAATAGTAGCAACAATAGGATGAGGATATAAAACATGTGCAATAATGAGATCCTATTCTAAATCAATGATCTTGTGGCATAAGAGTGTGAATGAATTGCATGTATCATAGTGCAATAGTTCTTTTAAATCAGGAATTAGGCCACGAAAAAATATGAATTGCTTTTCTAATTCAATGGGATGAAATAATAAGCGATGAATGCATATGAAATGAAAAATGTAATCAATGATAGGCTCTATGTTGCCTTGATGTAATCCAAGTAAACGATGATATGTGACTCTAGGGCCATTGTTAAGTATAAAGCATTAAAGGAAGACCTCTTCTATCTCACAATAGGTACTAATAGTTCCGAAATATAAATGGTTGTACCAACGAAAACGTCATCGATAAGACTATGATGCAAATATTTTAGCAATAATCAATCATTAGAATAAGAAGCCATAGCTAGATGATAATGCTTAAGATGTAAATATGGATTTCCAGTACCATCAAAACATGAAAATGTAGGCATAATGAAATCTTTAGGGAATGTTGAATTGTGAATATTTTTCGAATAGGGTTTCCATGTAAATAATTGTTATCAATAAAAGCATAATAGGCACTTTCTTTTCAAGTGCGAGAGATTGGACCTGAGATTTTAATTGACCCACACATGCATGAGAGATAAGATATCTTGTGATGGAATAGTAGGAGATGTAGATGGTGTATTGAGCGGTTGTATCTTTCCATTATGAGTGATCATAGGGATGTCAAGAGAATAAGTAGAAGATACTAATGCTAAGGGCACACTAGATATAGGTGTCAAAGAAGTAATGGGCGGTGAAGTAGTAGGACTAGCATTAGAAGCATTATTAGGATATGATGTAATAGAAAGAGATGAATCATGTATATTACTAGAGACAATCTCATAAGAAGATGAAGGTGGGGTAGAAAATTAACATTTAACAGTATATGCAAAGAATTAGAATAATTACTATGATGTGCCTCATCAATATCAGACAAAGATTCAGATGTAAGGATTTCATTAAGCGTATCATCAACATATAATGAAGGAGGAGGATAACTAGTATGTAATGCATTATTAGAAACATTTTCAGAAATGGAAGGAGTATGAGATGTAACTATAGAATCATCTTGACTAGTATGAGAAACAACATCATGCACATGTTTATTTTCATCTTGTTTTTTAGCTAAATCATTATCATCAAGATTAATCATAAAAATGATAATAGCATCATCTAAAGTCTCAGTAGAAATAGAAGAAGGTGGAGTGTGGCTAACTGAATAACAAGGTCTACAACCATAGAAGCTTGTCGGGTCAGATACAATGCTAATAGTAGAATGATCAAAGCTAGTAGGAATATTACATTCATGAGCTAACAATTTCCTTTAAGTATCATCTGGAAGAATAGTGTTGTGATATAGAGCACTAATTTCAATTATGGTTTCTTCATCATAAATAGGATTAATACTCACATGAGGCATGACTAGCCTAGGAGAAGAAGAGTTATTAGTAGCCATTAGGGTTTTAGAGTATCTTAGGGCAAGGAGTTATAAGTTGCGGGTTCACCAAAATGATTTAATAAAATCTGTATATTTTATTAAAATCTGAATGCAAAGATCTACTAAAACTAATATATAATGAAATACAAGTGCTTGGTAATTTATTTGATCTTTATATGAAAGAAAATGTAAGAGATAGGAACTTACCTTAATTTTTCTTATCCTGAAGTGAGTCGAAGGCTGGAAAGTGTGATGGAGCAGGAACACAAACCATTGCAACAAACCTAAAAAAAATGCAGATATGGAGGAATGAACTAGACTGTGGCGTCATGAGAGGGATATGGGTGCTGTGGGTGCCTAGACCTAATTACAGGTGCTTGTGTCTACGAGAAAATATCAAAATCATGTTTTGACATCATCGTTAGGGTTTCACACCTTTCTGCCTTTGGTCACCTATGTGTCGCACTTGGATCGCTAAGGCACTTATAAATCTACACACAAATATCCTCCTACAAAACCCTAAAAAATATATCAAATCCTAACAAAGAAAGATGCAAAATGAGGGTCAGTCGTCCTCAACTGTCACAATGGTGAACTTATGACTGAGCGATGCACTACATCTCATACCTAATGTAGTTCTATGTTCTTGTGTGTGTAATAGTGTTCCTAGGTTGACCTCGTGTCAATGACGTCAAGATAACGGCGGAAGCTAGATAAAATGCAAATGCGTGGGATGAAATTAAATGAACTCCCCTTCTTATGTAATGTGTATTTAGAGTAAAAATCCTAAGATGCGATCCTTTTGCTACGTAGATAGATAACCCTTGATAAGAATTTTCCACCATTATAACGACATGTATGTTTTGTTTATATACGGATACCTTGCTTGAATTTCGACACTAATGACCCGACATGCCGACTAGTACCTCGGGATATGAGTGGGAAAACCGAAAAGACCGACCTAAAGTGTCAAAAATAAGATCAAACATAAAGAGGGCACGGGCACCCAGGATGGACAAGAGCACATGGGCACTAGTGTCTAGTCTTAGGTGCTAGTGTCTAGAGACAAATGACGACAAATGAGGAGAGACTGACTAACAGGGATCCCTGTGACCTGACTAGAATTGGGTGTATGAATGACAAGTGTAAAAGAGAAAAACAATATAACCAACAAAACAAGTGGGTGGACTAGGGAATGGGTCACTAGTGAATACTTTTCTTACGCAAGATCCATATATAAAACAACATACTTGGTGGTATAGTAAATAGTAGTAAGTGTGTGATTTTGTGTCTACAACAAGATGAACCAAGAGCGAGCGAGCAAATGTGAAGATGGTGTAAAAGAGATGAGTAAATGTAAGTTTAGATGTCTTAGCTTCCTTTTTATTATGCGTGTCATATGAGTTGGAGGTATATATAGAGCGCTTTATCGCTGCGCAGGTGGTGTCGGCCATGAGAAAATATAACACCAACAAAATAATCCATGGGCTCTTGTGTTGGCCAAAGATGAAAAAATAAAGTATTGTGTCATGCAAAGTAAAAAACAATGTGTTGTGGGTCATGAAAGAGGATGGAAAAGGTGCAAAATGGTGGAATGCAAGCAAGAGATAATGAATATGATATGTATGAGACCTAGGAGGACAAGGATACCTAATACAAGAAAACTAAGGCCAAGACCAAATATCAACACTCTTTCTATGTACTATCTCTAACCCATAATGGTTACATGAATAACCATTCCCCATTCTGTAGGCCCCTTAAGGCACCCGATCAGGAAATAGATGCATTAATGACCCTTATTTACACAAAGGAAATTGTTAGTAATATGTATGAAAGATGAAAATTGAAAAATTATGTGTATACACAAAATACTCAAATGCACATTAGATGAATAAAAATATACATATGTTTGAGTTAGAATGGCCTCGATGATCACCCCAATATGATTTTCATTGAGCATACACTACATTTCTAACTCAATGTAGTTCTAGTGTGTGAGTAATTTAAATAGTGTCCCTTAAGATAGGATGCTCTAGTTTCGGTCGCATAAAGAATAACGTGTGCAATTACTTTATCCCAATGTAAATGTGTGGTATGGAATTCAAAATAAAACTTTCCTATGCAATCCTTAGTGTAGTACATAGGAAATAATATCTCCTTGTAATAGTATGTGCCTCTTGAATGATTGTCCCTTAATGATTTCAAACAATACATGTATATATGATCCCTTTGCTTAAGTTTTGTCATTAACAAGTGAAAGGATGATTCAAGGTAGTCGACAAAAGTCATGAAAGAAGTAACATCCAAAAAATCGAAAAAGAGAGAAAAGTGGAAAAAGGCACCCAAAGGGGACAGGTAGCACCTAGGCGATTTTGTCCCTAATGGGTGGTCTATATGGGGTGCTAAAAAAGGTAAACAATGAAATCAAAGCTAAGAAAGATGTCAGCTAGTATGTAAAACTACAAGTTCTGAAGTCGAACCATAAACAATAAAGATGAGAAGGGTAAAAGAAATGTCCAAGTAAAGTAAAAAGGTTGTTAATGACTAGTTCTCTTGCTTAGGAATCATGCATATAAATGAAGTATTTAAAGGCTAGATATACATAGTAAGTGTGTGATTTAGTAGGCTATGACATGTTATCAAATTTGTCAAAATTTTAAATTATTCTAATTTTGTTATTTTCTTTTAGGTACTTCAAAAAAATTTTATTATACAAGCAAAAGTACTATTTATTGAAAATTGCTACAGGGAATATAAATCACAACCAAAAAATGTAATGGTTGGTTGCGTGTACTAAAAATGAGTCTGGTAGTGCCTACTATGATATGGGAATTATTGAAAACATTGCAATAGAGATGCTTAGGAGGATGAGGTGACATATATGGGTATGACAACGAAAAAAATTAAAATTATGTTTTATAATTTTTAATATTAATTTATGACCAATTTAATGTGCAAGATAATTACAAGGGTAATACACATGAGGAGAGAATAATGTCGACCTATCATCATGAATGCATCTTATTGCAAAATACAATGTGACAAGTGGCTCAAATGGGACATAGAACAAGATTCTAGTAATTTTGAAAAACAACAACATAATTTTTTTAAAAGTTGTGTTTTCGTCAAATTCATTAATTCAAAATGTTTCATATTGTATTGATATTAATATATGGTTTCTAAGTATCTACGACTAAGGCCATCAAGCTAGAATGAGTCAATGACTCATTTATGCAGGACAAATGAGCATAGATGAGGTTGTTTGTAAATTTGTAAGTTTATTTCAATAATGTATTATACAACATTTATTAATTCATATCTCAATTATATTTCTAACTTTAAATAATTTTTACATGAGAAGATGCACGACTTCAAATCCACTTTGAACAAGTGCATACACAACTCAAATCCATTGGATGGAACATCAATGCATTCATGAATGGGCTAATTCTCATGGCTTTGTGCTAGTAATACGTCATTAATTTCTTAAACAATTATTAAATGAAGTAGGTTACAAAATTATATTTTAAATATTTTATTCACAAAATTTGAAACATTATATTAATAAGTATTAAATGTTGTTATTGTAGGTGAATAAACATTCACTTTAGTTGATGGCCACGATCTTAGAGAGGATATTGATGATGATGATCATGACAACGACTATGAAAACCCATCATAACATGGAATGGAGCATAGTTTAGACAATAGAGACAATGAGCACATAGATTATCATGATGATAATAATGAGCTCTCAAATGATGACGACGGCGGCACGACAACGAGTAGTTGATGGTTCAGCTACTTCATAGCAATATTATATTATATATTGTAATTTGAATTCATATTACTGTATTGAAAATGTGAAATAAACTATTTTCTCATATTCATGAGTACATTGCTATCTTTGTCATTACTTTACCTAAAATATGATTTGATGTTTGTAATTTACATTGACTTTATATATATATATATATATATATCATCATTAATTTACATAAATGTTACTACGATCTTATTAATTGTATTTGTTCGGTGGTATTCAATATTATTTTTACATATAATAACTTTATGTATACATACGATATTATATATTTATATTAAAATAAATATATAATTACTTCATAATTGAAATAATTATGAAGTAATTATAATAATTGCATCACATTTGTGCCACTCACGATTGGGATAATGTCTCGATTAGTGTTATGAATATGCGATGCAAAAGTTAAAAAAGCTGCGATGCAAAAATGATGTAAATAAAAATATCTAGTCGCGTCGTTATTGCAATGAATCATTGACGTGATTTCTTGCACTTGAAACATGCTAAAAACAACTAAAAATTTGATTTCCAACACGAAATGAAGTAAAACACGAATTTATTTACATTATGTAGTAGTGCTCGTGTCTCCCCCTCCATCATTTGAGGTTGATACAAGAAAACCTTAATGTGAGAGTTTTTATGCTAATGATTAATGTGATCATCAACGATGTATTGGTCACCTCATTGATTGGTGCATAAAAATTCATCACGTAATTCAAGATCTTATTGACTCAAATGAAATTGAATGGGATGATCCCATGAATCTTCTAAGAAACCCAAATAATTCAAAATTGAAAATCTTAAATGATCCACTTCGTAAGCATAAAATTGAAAAATATACTTCAAAAGTGCATAATACTTATCGTGTAATGTCACCACTTCCCTCTTATGATTACTCTTTAGATGCAATGATCGAACCATCACTCACATGCCATATCCTATACCGATTATCACTTTTGACTAATCTAATATATATGACATGCTTATTTCTTATCTTCTATCCATATCTATCTCTATTAATCAAGTACATATACGTGGTGTTTTAGTTGATCCACATCACAAGTATAATGTATTCTATCGACACTACTTCAATCTCTTGGTATTTTTACAAAGAAGCTTACATTTTATTAGGAACTAATCCCCCACATTGTCGCATAACTCTACCTATTATAGTTGATTATGTTACTACACCAATTTCATTCTTGGTTGTTGTTACTCTTATCTCGGTGCATTGTGTTTAGGTATCCTTGGAAACATAATATTAGGGATATTCCATCGGTCATTCACCAATGTGTCAATTTTATTCATAATTAGCAAGTTGTCACAAATCAAGGTATTCCCTTTTAAGCTCCTTTTCTAGCTTTCCTAGTCATTATCCTACAATTTCTCTCCCTATGCCTAGTGCATCTATAGATAGGTATTTCATTTTACACACTATCTCTAGTGGCTCTATTCCTCCTAGGTATCTAAATATTACTTTGGTTGCACACACTTGCATGTCAACTCTAGTCTACCTAGGTCTCAAGATAGGCATTACGCTTCACATTATCTTTGTGACTCTCATAGGATCCCACATCATTCCTTTAGTGCACATGTTATCTCTCTAGTACCTACCAAGTATTCTAGTGCATATGTTATTTCTAGGATTACTCTCTCTTCTAGTACTCTGTGAAGGTATTCTACTTGACACACTCCTCATGCATCTATTTCATCCCATTCGTCTCCACAGGCCCTCTTTGGCATACATCACTAATATTATACCACTTGTATTTGAGTGACATTCTTTGGCACAATTGAGGCCTAAGAATCCATCTCATTCAACAATTGCTTTTCCTCTTCAGGAGGTTCTCATTGTGTATCCCTTGTGCTACCCTCTCCTTGTACACAAATAAACATTAACATGGTCATAAAACACACAAAAAAATTTTACAAAACAAAAAATCAAGACACTGTACACATAGCTTGTGTTCTTGACACTTTGCATTATAAATGTTTTTGTCACTTTGGTTTGATAAATATCATATCTCTTTACTCTTTATAAACATGTGTTCACATGGTATATTGAGCTTGATGAAGGACATACAGTGGTGCACGATGACAGTTTTAGCCATCCCTTTACAGAAACTTCCTATACATATGGGGGCATCTATTATACACTATACATAGGTGTTATTATTTCATTATAGTTCCTTTATACTTCCTCATTACGCTTGATTACATATATTGTGTACATGTTATATTTTGAGATAACATGACTAACACATGTGTCTTGTGTAACATTGACACCTCTTACTTCACATGTTTTTATCTATATCAATTGTTATATTATTTTATCACATTCGACACTCTTGTTCTATATACATAATTTATAGTTATGTGTGTTATTACTATTCCTTCACCATTGTGGCCTAAGTACCTTGTTTGTCTTGTCACACCGGAGTGTGTCCCATGTTTTTGGCTATATGTTTATCTTGTTTGATCTTGCTTTGCATTTTTGCATGCATGAGGGCCTTGATTTTACGCTGACATTATGACTCTTCCATTTTTTTGGTTCTATGCCTTTTGTGTGACATTGTTTTTATATTATTAAATCTGATTTTACTCTTGTTATATTTTTGTACTTGTTTTCTTATAATGTGTCATTCTTATTGTTACTAAAATTTATATTGTTGTTATTGTTTCTCTTGTTGTATGCCATGTGCATACCATTTGTAGGTTTGGATCCCATTATCGTTGGTAACCACTACAACCTTCCATGTGTTTCTACATAGATTATCAGACTCATCAGACATGGATACACATATATTATTTTTATTTATGCTCTCAAATGATTTATCAAACATACCCTAGAGGAGGGGGCATTCATTTGAGTATATTCTACACCTACATTAGACATAGACATACTTCTAGCCTCATATACTTGTATACACATGGTACAAGTACTCATAAATAACATCAAATACAAAATATCCAAAAAGCACACACAATTTCAAAAATGTACAGCTTGGTCAAGACCATATGGACAACTTTTACCTTTTCACAAGGTTTTAACCAAGGAGCAACTATATCAAATTTCTTAGAAGTTTCATATTTCATCTGACAGGTGCAGTCATTTCTTAGCACAATTTCAAATCCATTGCACCAGGTTTATGCCAAGATGAGGGTGGAAAAGATATTAATTAACTTTATTAAACGTTAATTTTAATACTATAAATAAATATAAAAGTAAATGTACACGTGCATAACTTAAATAAAAGTAAATAACACCATAAAACACGGTGACACATTATATAATGTGGAAAACCCTAAATGGGTAAAAACCATGGAGAATAAATCCACTAATTGAGAAACTTTGTACATCCACCAGTTCAGTAACTCCCTTCTCACTTATATTCCCTATTTTTACCAAGATTTACCTTCATGTTCAACATTTGAATATTATAATCGATATGATAATTGATATCTTGAATATGACCTATGGTCATATTTAAATAACCAAAGGGTTATGTCCTTCTTAAGTGACAGGCACACCCCAATTTAATTAGTTAGTTAATTAAATTAACCAACCACTAATATAGAGTTTATATTTAAATAATAAGAATATCGACTATTCTATATTATTTAAATATAAACTAAATATTATGATATAATTAATATTATAGTTCTAACACTCCCCTTAATATTAAGTGGGGATCCATATGCCAACATTACCTATTTGTACAACATGATTTATAAATCCATAAACCCTAAAGGTTTAGGCTAGCATACATGTATTTGTTAGACTAAATCTCAGTGTTTCTCATGGAAATATTCTTATACCGCATCTCTTAGGAGCACTTTATAACACAAGGACCTCCTTTACAAATAGAGGCACACTTTGGACTATATTATCTGTAAACTCTACCGGTTACATAGATCATACAATATCTTTTTACAATGTTTTAAAACCAGAATAGAAGTATAGAGAAGGATTCAACATCGTGACCGTTAAAGAGGTGAAATTTCCATGCACACTCCCCCTTAATGGAAACTCGAAAGGCCAAGCATTACACAAAACTTACAAAAATTTGTAGCACACAATGGCTTTGTAAACATGTATGTAACTTGATCTTCATCCGGGCAATATTGGAGATCTATATCACCATAGAGAACCTTCTCTTGGATAAAGTGCATATGTATCTCAATATTCTTTGTTCTTTGATGTTGAACTAGATTTTTAGTGAGAGAAATGTAACTCTAGATATCACACAGAAGAGGAGTACTTACTTTAGCTTCCATGTGCATCTCTTCCAACAACCGCTTCAGCCACATGACTTCTTTTGCTGCTTCCATTTCACTTCTATATTTTTCCTCAAGAAGAAATGGAAACCGATGGTTGCTTTTACCACTCTAAGTAATGAAATGCTTTGGTACCAAACTTGAATACATATCCAGTTGTAGACTTTTAATCTATCACATCACCAACATGGTCAGAATCACAATATCCATATAAATATGCATTGTTAGATGAAATATAATGTAAACCAAAATTAATTGTGCCCTTAATATAATAAAAATTTTTTTGCTAACTTCCAGTGATCCTGATAAGGTTCCTGCATAAACCTTGAAGCAATACCTATGTCATAAGCAATGGTAGGTCTAGTAATAGTTAGATAAATCAAACTACCTACAAGTTGCTTGTAAAAAGTAGGATTAACTTTTTCACATGCAGGTTTAGGATCAAGTTTACATCCAACTTCTATAGGAATAACAACTAGTTTACAATCAATCATATTAAACCTTTTAAGTAAATTAGTTGCATATTGTGATTGAGATACTACAATAGAATTTTTATCCTGAAATATAGACATGCCCAAAAAATGATGCAATAATCCTAAGTCTGTCATCTCAAAATATTACATTAATTTTGCTTAGTTTTCATAATTAAATTATTAGAATTAGTAGTGATAAGTAAATCATCAACATACAATACAATGAGAATGATAACATTTTATTCAATTTTAACAAATAAATCATTGTCAGATGAACAATTATAAAAACCAACTTCATTAAAAAATTGTTAATCTTTGAATACCAAGCTCTAGGAGCTTGTTTTAAACCACAAAGTTTTTTTCAATTTACAAACACACATTTCTTTACCTGGTTCTTCAAAGTATTTAGGTTGGGTCATATATATTTATTCTTTTAAATCACCATTCAAAAAATCATTTTAACATCCATCTGATGGATTTCCTAACCATACCGAGCATCTAAGGCAATCAAAATCCTTACTTTTCTCCTTTTTGCAATAGGTGCAAATGTTTCAGCGTATTCCGCGTATAGTCGATACTAGGTTTTTGAGTAAACCCTTGAGCTACTAGTTTGGATTTGAATTTATCTACACTACCATCTACTTTATATTTAATCTTGTATAACCATCTAGATCCACTATACTTTGTTTTTAGGAGAGGACTAATTCCCAAGTTTGATTTTTAATCAAAGCAATATATTCAAATTTCATAGCATTTATCCATCTTTTGTCAGAAGAAGCTTCTTGAAATATTGGGGTTCAAGTTCATACAAATTCATCAAATCATGATATGTATGATGACTTCTAGTCATTTTGAAGGTTTCTAGGATTAGAGTCTTGAATAATAGACTCATCCCATCTAGGTCTTTTAGTTATAGAGGAACTAGGAACAATCTCATTTTCAATTATAGGTTCAACACTAGTTTCTTCATCACATACATCATTTTCACAATTTTCATTTTCAAATTCATTTTCATTAAAATCATCAATGAAAGTGACAACATACAAAGACCCATTAAGAGAAGTAACTTGAGGGTCCTCTAACATCACTATGGAAAAGTTCCAAAGGTTTAGAAGAATTATCATCATAATGACTGTGAAAGGGATTAGCATATTGCTTACCACGTAAGAATCCTTCACATGTTTCATGATTTTGGGGAATAAGTGGTAGACCAGTCACTAGGTTTAGTCGAGAAATG
Organism: Taxus wallichiana var. yunnanensis; assembly: GCA_018340775.1. Lineage (NCBI taxonomy): Eukaryota > Viridiplantae > Streptophyta > Pinopsida > Cupressales > Taxaceae > Taxus > Taxus wallichiana. Next base: position 725,511,011 of record CM031243.1, on the reverse strand, counting down.
TCTTGCATGCTCCTGAATTTGACATGACCTAGTCTCTCATGCAATAATTTCATGTCACTTCTTTGAGATGTTAAACAAAAAGCAAAAGGAAAGCCAAAAACACATACAAATCATCTCTTTGAATGACTTCATCTATAGAAATATTATGCTCATTTTTAATAAACCATTTATCCTTTAATAATGTTACACTATAGTTATTTTGAGTTAACTGAGAAAAAGAAAAAAAATCATTTTAAGTTTAGGAACTAATAAAACATTGCTAATAAAACCATTTGAAACTTTTACTTTTCCGTGACCTTGAACATCAAGAATGGAATGATCACCTAATTAGATCTTATCATTACATTCACTAAGTTTAGATAGGATATCAAATCTAAACATCATGTGCCTAGAGGTACCACTATCCAATATCCATTCATTTTATTTTACAGTGAAAAAGGTGACATACAAAGCAATTACATTTGAGTTTTGGTTGTTTTTCTGATTCTTGTTTTGGTTTTGATTTTGGTTTTGGTCTAACTTGTTACCCTTTTAAAATTTGAATTTTTTTAATTCTTAAATTTGCAATCCTCTTTCTTATGCCCAAATTTCGAACAATAATGACATTTTCCATTAAAGCTAACTCTTATATTTCCAGGTTTCTTATCTTTGCTAGGAGGTTTAAAAGTTGGCTTTTGATTTTTATTGAATCTAGATGTTTTACCTTATGATTTTTAAGCGATAAGTGCCTATGTGGAATTCTCCTTAGAATAAAAATTTGACATTACTTGTTCTTCCTATATAAAAAGAGCACTTAGGGTTTGCAAATCTGGAATGTCTTGTTACTGTTTGATATTTATAATTCAAAATTGAAATGAAATTTCTAAATTTCTCATGAATATTCAATTGAATAATAAAATAAAGCAATTTATCCTGAATCAAATTACTACCACATCCATCTAACTGTGACTTAATATTTTTTATTTTGCTAAATAATTTATCACTTTTTCATCTCCCTTCATGGGAGTTGTCATTAGTTCTAAAATCAATTTGATAATTTTTGACAAATGCGTACCTTCGTGTATCGATTCCAATTGATTCCAAGCCTCACTCAATTTCTTATTTTCCGATATGAAGCGAAAAAATCATCTTGTACGCTTCGCAAGATAATGGACATCACCTCTTGTACTTTCTGTTGATACGCAACGACGTTGTCAACAATTGCTTGTCTTCCAGTTAGAGCTCTCTTAGTTCCATTCACAACTTCCCATAATTTGCGAGCCATGAATTCTGCCTTCAATCGAATCTTCCAAATGCTATAGTTTTTTCCATTCAACATATGAGATTTATCAATTAAAAATTGATTAGACCCCATTTTTGTGTAAAAATTAATAAACAAGGATTAAAATAAGAGTTTTAATAGAAGTCCCCCTATCGTATTTTAATCCTCGCAATCAAACATGATCAATTCACACCAAAAAAGGAGGTCCTATTAATTGAACAATCTATACACAAATACGTTAAAATGATATCAAAAATTAAATTGAAATGTAAGTGATTTTTTTAGTTTTCTAACAAAATGACGATGAAAAAATTGTCATCGTATCTCAAGAATATATCATTTTTAAATAAAATGATATTATTTTACTATTTTTTACAAAAATAATTTTTATAATTTGTTTATATTTTTGAAAAAATAAACAAATAATTCATATATCTTTCAAAAGGAAGATTTATTTACAATTTTTTTGGGACGTCTTGCTCCTTATTAGGTAGGATTTTCTATCAACTCGGTGAGTTATCCATCGAGTTACCATATAATTTCCAAACTATGCAATTTAACCGAAATTTATTAACCATATAAGCCACATATACCAATTTATCTTTTCCAAGAGCATAATAATACCATGGCCGAGCCGCATAGTGAGTTATAATGGACCCAACTCATGCACTGTGACCAGAGCCATATCACAGGAGATCGATCCATGCTCGTAAGGGCTCAAAGAAAATGGGGTGGTGTGACCGTAGTCACACCACCAACCCTACGCGCCTAGGATTATAAAGCCTACCAAACAACCACATCGTCCCCATGTGGGACAATAGATTTTGCAAAGGAGAGGGGGTCTGCGGTAATAGAGGAGAGGAAGGTTGGTGAAGGGTCCCACAAGTGACATGTGGCGGACGTGGGAGGATACTACGCATAGTAGCGTGGGGTGTGCCACTTGGCATGTAGTTATGAGGGGGTGGTTTGGAGGGGGTTTGGAGGGCTGCCCTAATAAAATTTTATTATATGTTTTTTTAATATAAACCTTCGACATAATTTGTAGGTAGGGTTAGGTTATACAAGTTTATATATAGAATCAGTTTTAGGTAATATAAACCATAGGTTTATAGTTTTAGGTTTATATATATACATATAAATTATATATATACATATAAATATATATATATATATATATATATATATATATATATATATATATATATATATATATAATATTATAAAATACGAAGATTTTATAAAAACTATACAAAGATATAGTTTATATAAATTATAGGTGCAAAATAATTTACAGGGGTCCATCCAGGACATGGAATGAAATTCACAGTGAAGGTAAAAATGTACATTACCAGGGGACAATAATTTTTACCCGACCAATAAAGAAATTTAAAAGACCTATTTTCTTGATTCTTGTCTCCCCCTGTAAACTTGAGTTTCACTTGAATTTTTACTTTCCCTTTTTGATTTCTTGAATTTCCTGCACACTATATAAACTATATAAAATATTTCACAAAATTTATAACCCTTACCTTAGTTTCTAGGGCCTAGGTAATTCCCGAACTTGAATTTTTCATGCGCGGTTGAAATCTCAAATGACTTTCCACTTGTGCAACCAACATCCAATCCATCCATACGAAGAGGGAAGGGGAGGGGTTAAATAGAATTTCAAATAACTTAACCACCTAACTTCCCAACCGTTACAACCTTAGGATATTATGATTAAATTAATTTATTAATCTCGCTTTGGTACCATGTCAGACGAGGGGTGGAAAAGATATTAATTAAATTTATTAAATGTTAAGTTTAACATTATAAATAAATATAAATGTAAATGTAAATGTAAATGTGCACAACTTAAATAAAAGTAAATAACACCATAAAACACAGTGACACAATATATAACGTGGAAAACCCCTAAATGGGTAAAAACCATAGAGAATAAATCCACTAATTGAGAAACTTTTTACATCCACCAGTCCAGTAACTCCCTCCTCACTTCTATTCCCTATTTTTACTAGGATTTACCTTCATATTCAACATTTGAATATTATAATTTGATATGATAATCGATATCCTGAATATGACCTATGGTCATATTTAAATAACCCGAAGGGTTATGTCCTTCTTAAGTGACGGGGCACACCCCGATTTAATTAGTTAGTTAATTAAATTAACCAACCACCTAATATAGAGTTTATATTTAAATAATAAGAATATAGATTATTCTATATTATTTAAATATAAACTAAATATTATGATACACTTAATATTATAGTTATAACAATTTAGATCAATAACATGGGACACCAAGTACTTCACTCCTTCACCACAATACTCAATATCGGCTACGATTTGGGGAATCATACGGGCATGGGTCTACTTTTAATATCTACATTTTAGTTCATTATAGTTATTATTATGTTTCTATTTAGTTTTGTGGCACATGGGAAGGTCACGGGGGCACTCATTCTCTTTTATTCTTTTTCTTTATTTACAAAATTGGACATAGATCCATCTACAACAAGGTGTGGTCCGTGGGGTTAAAAAGTTATAAAAGAAGATAAGTTCTTCATAGGTAGTCCTTCCTTTCCTCTTACATTCAAGGAGTAAGATATCAAAGTTTCTAAATAGCTTTGATAAAATATTTTTTTCCTTACGGGGTGCTTTGGTATCTCACTTTTCTTCTCTCTCTTCTCCATTCCATGTTGGGTTTTGTGCACCTAATGCTATAGTTTCTCATTTGCACGATTGGGGACTTATCACCCCTAATAATTTAACAAGCTCAACAATCCAAATCTTCAAGTGCAAGAAAATAACGAGAGCCTCTCCCTCCATAAAATAAACAAGTGTATTCCTTCCATATTTTGCATCTCTTTATTTCACTTTATACAAATGTAAATTTTACATATTACATTTGAGTTAAAGTTTAATTTTCTACTGTGGACATTGATTACACTCTATGTTTCATATTTTATCATGTAACATGCCAACCCCAAAGACAACATGACACTACAAGAAAATTTTGAGTGAATAAAAAGTGTGTCTACACACTCAAGTATATTTTCCTTTAAGCATGTAATTTTCATTTCATACTTAAAGGGGGGCAAATGTAGACACTCAAATTTGGAAATTTACTCTTTGACATTGCTAATTTTGACAATGCACTCTTGCTAAGATAAACAAACTCTTTCTATCCCCACTTAGTACATCCCAAGGTCTCTTGTGTAAATTTTTTATTTATGCACCTAATATTTTGACAAATTACGAGAGTCAAATGCATAAAATCCATAGATAATCTCAACTTAACAAGATGTAACCTTTATTTTTATGTTTTTCATCCCCGCAAAACCATCTTTGGTCAGCTTATGGAATCCAATTTTGGATGACTTGTATGGTTTTGAACTGAAATATCCTCCATCCAATATTTCAATTGTATATTCTTTGTTGGGTCATTTAATCCCTCTATATCAACCTTTCCATGATAATTTACCTTCATAATCCTATATAAGAAAGTTAAACTCACCTCATTTAAGAACCTGACACAACATAGCATTCTTATGAACTCTTATTATTAAATATAGCATACAAGGAACCCATGGCTCCCTAAATCTCACCAAATCTCATGCACCATCATTAGGGCAATAATAACCATAGGTCTAGAAAGCATCTTACCGGTTCGAGGAATCATCTTCCCTTAATTGCAAGCACTCAAACATCCCCACTTCATGTATTAGAAATATCTAAATTCAATTCAAGCATTATCAAGGAGTTTTCAATTTCTAAATCTAGTTGTGTTAATTTATATATCACATGCTAGGTGGATAATGACATGTGGTTTGAGGCCTCTTTAGAGTAGTGCCGACATCGGTGGTGTGATGATTAAACTACAACTCAACTAATATTTGTTTTACATGGTCTCCCACCCAATGAATATTATTTAAAACCTAACTCAAAATATTAGGGGGTTCACAACATGAGCGAGAACTAGGGTTTGACATCGACAAGCATTTCTAGTCATGAGACAATCTCAATAATTTATGAGCGGGTCTAAAACCATATAGTAGGTTAAAAACCGTACAAACAGTCTGGAAGATCCGTACGGTCTTGCACCATGTCATTTTCTTGCCACAGTTCCAAGAACAAATAACTCTCAATTTTAGATCTCCCAATTTTAGCACTTTGCACACCTAGAAATTCCTAGATCCATCTGCGATCAGCTAAGTGTAATCATCCCCTTGTCTTTTAAGTTTATATCATATTGTATACATTAGTTGTAAAAGTTAAATTATTGTTATGATATTGTGTGATTAAGTTTTAGTAGTTAATTAATCATAATAACCCATCCTTTTAGTTAATTTTTGGTATCCCCTATTTACATCCTTTTAGTGTTTTTAACTCACCAATCCATCCTAATCTAATAAGGGTGTAAAAACATATAGGTTTTGTCAATCTTGTGTGAGTTGGAGCAAGATACAACAACGAAAATTTCTAGACAAGAGAAGGAGAAAGAAAGTTCTGAACCTCACTAAAGTAGGTCCAAGACTGTATAGTAGAAGCCAAGACCTTACAAAAGAGAGGAAAGAATGTAAAATAGTTGTACAATCCTGAAAAGAAAATTTTCTAGTTATAGTATCAAAAATGAAGAGTTTTTAGGTTTAGATCAACTTATTTACCCAATTTGTAAATATAGATCTCCTCTATTCCACTCTATACTTGCTAAATATTCATATCCTATTGTGTTTTTGAACTATAATTGTATTTCTTATCATTGTTGCAAGTATTAATGTGTTATTTTGGTTATGTATGATTAAATGTAAATTAATTAATTAAAGATAACCCCGTGTAATAAACCCTTATACCATATATATTGTTTTACACATTATATTTCATACATTATATTTTTAGGGTGTAAACATTTAGTGAAACTAATTATTGTATCTATAACTTTGTTTAAACCCTACTTTCCCTAGGGTTCCTTCTTCCTCTTGGGTTTTAGATCTTCCAATCTTATCGAGGTTTGTATGATCTTATTTGGTGTATTATCATTTTATTTATTCTATGGTTAGTTTTTGGGTACTCTCATGGCTTGTTTTGATGATCACATTGTGTCATTAGTCGATTTCATTCATATCCATAATGTATGCAAATACATTCTCTATGAAGTGTGTTTATAGGCACACAAATCCATCCCGATACACCTTTTGATGTTATAGCTTCCCTTCTTAGCAATTTGAATATCTTTGATGAAGCTACAACCTTATTTTTTTGTTATGAGGTTTTCTTCCAATGCATTGACCATATCTTTCATTGATTATATTTAAATTAATTATGCATGTAAGCATATCATTCATGAATCCTTTCAAATTGCATGGATCTATCCCAACACATCTCTTACATATCTAGGAAAGCTTTTATTTTATGCTTGATATATATCCTATTGATGGTTGCAATTGTGATGATGAATCTAGTAACCATTCTAATGATATTGAACATGATGATACTTATTTTCTTATTATACATAATCATACATCTTTATCTTTTTTGAAATGGAAATAACAAATGATTCACTTGAAATTATTTTTCTATAACTAATATTACAATGTAATGTGTAATTAATCATGATGTACTTATTTGTGATACTTATTTTATATATAATAATGAGGAACCTTTTTACAATAAACAAATTTATCCTATGATGATAAAGCACATTACTAATGCTTATTATGATACACTTGCTTCTCCTACTTCTATTACAAATGATTTACATGCTCCTATTGATATGTGTCTCTCAATCCTCGAAGTGGTGCTAGACATCTAGTTCATAATTTTATACTTTCAATTATACCTAGTGTCTCATCTCTTGTGGCTATACCCACCGTTTCTACATCTATGGTGCTATATATTTTAGGGTAAACCCATATCTCCTTCAAAATTTTGCATCTATGATTTTTACATATATTGCTTTGCACATGCTTAAGTTCCCATCTAATGCTAAATATATCTTCTTTTGATTTTTATTCTACTAAAAATTATGGAATTGTCTATTATATATTGGTTACAACTGGTTTGCATGATACCCTTCATGCTAATCCTACATATGATACTTTGTGTAAGCCTATGTATGTTTCCAATTTTCATAATTATTTTATATCAATCCTTTTATGTGTGGTTAGACTCGTGTATCTCCTTCTATTTGAGGTTTATATAGGAAAACCTTATAGAACTAATTCTCTTGTACATTTCGCCCGACCTTGGCTTCATGTATTACTATTTATCACTTTTATACTAGTTGCGATTACTTACACCACTTTTGACATTACTACTCTTGTTCTCTCCATGCCAAATACCGATGGTTTACATGATCCTATTTTTAGCACACTTTTCCTTATTTCAAATGTGGCTAAGCCTTTTTTTCTCTATAGGTTTATTCTCTAACTCTCCATTTTTGATCTGCTCCTTGTGGGACTATTCCTCTTAGATATCATATGACCGATATTATGGTTATTACATAGGTTATACATGATTATATGTATTCTATTATGACATATTTGACGCTTGATCCTCCTTCACCTTATGAGTTCATCTCACCTCCTTATGAGAATATTATTGGGTAGCTATTGTGCTACCCCTTATTGTATATATCTATTTTCAAAAATATAAAAAACATTCTAATAACCACATAATACAAAAAAATTCAAATATTTTATACAAAATCAGTACCTATTCGTGATTTGATTTTTAGCTAGTTCCTTTACATATTTTATTTGTCATATTGGTTTAATACATATCATATTTTTATATATTATCTTCACACACATGCATTCACATGTTATATTGAGCTTGATGCGGGATACATACATATTGATACATGATGATTGGTGCCTACTTCATCCCTTACCAACGACACTAATATTTTGGTACATTTAGTACACTATATAAGTGCTTTTATTTAATTACAAGTACTTTAAATTTCTTAATTATATTTGTTTACATATAATATTTTGTGCCTACTTCATCCCTTACTAATGACACTAATATTTTGGTGCATCTAGTACACTATATAAGTGCTTTTATTTAATTATAATTACTTTACATTTCCTCATTATACTTGATTACATATATTATGTATATGTTATCTTTTGAGCTAACAATACTAACACATGTGTCTTGTGTAGCGTTAACCTATCTTGTTCTATGTGCCTTTTCAATATTGTTTATTGTACTTGTTGGATACATTACTTTCTTGCTTGCATCTTGAACTCGTTGATTGTTTTGTGGCATTGTGGGTGTCCCATATTTGTGGTTTTATGCCTATCTTGCTTCTTAATATGCAACACAAGTTCCTTCTACATGACTATCTTGTGGCCCCGTGGGCGTCCCATATTTGTGGATACGCCTTCATGTGATTTTTTTCTATACTTTCATTGATGTTTTCTTGATTGAATATTTATTCAATTTTTTACTTACTTTAATCTATACATATGTAAGATTGTTACACTTTATTGTTTTGTGTTATATGTTGTTATTTTTGTGTGCCATGGTTTCCACCATGTGAAACCCCTTTGTAGAAATAGGTTCCCAATGATGGCCACCATTACATCCTTCTATGTGATCCAAAAGATAGTATCAAACTTATTTGACTTATGCACAAATATTTTCTTTTGATATGAGTACTCAAATGCTTTATCACATGTGCCTCAAAAGAGAGGGCATTTATCGGGGTATATTCTACATATACATGTAATATAGGAAGATTATATGACACAAGAATATGGTTTTATAAATAAAATATCCTCATAAATAGATATAGATACCAAAAAATGGAAAAATAAACACTTGTCAAAATTGTACACCTCCAAAGAAAGACCATAGTGCATACCTGACCTAGGGGAAAATTCTTTAAAAATTCCAACAATTTCATATTCTTATAGCTATTTATAGAATTTTAGTACATGATACAAACATAGATGACATAGTTTAAAGAATTATACAAGGAGTATGAGTATTCCATTCCTTCTCCATTACACAACTTAGATATAGTTATAAAAAAATGGATTGGAGGCATGTTCATTCTCCTTTGCATTATTTCAAAGTTTAATTACTCGACTTAGTTATATAACACATAATGGGAGCATGGTGCATCTATTCCTTTTCAACTATAGGTTTGTTTACAAAATGGGCTTGGATCCATTTGCAGGTGGTGTCATTTGTGGGGTTATAGAAGGTATCAAATGACTAAGTTATTTTTATGTTTTCCTTCTTCTCCTCTTTCATATTTATGGGAGAAGATATACGGGTTACTAAAAATAATGATTCACAATATTCTCTCTTAACTGGGTACTATGATTCCTCTCTCTCTCCTCTTAAGTGTTAGGTTACATGCATTAAACACTCCAATTTCTCCTTTTGAACATTTTGGGCTTGATCACCCTCAATTTAAGCAATAACTCCAAGTCTCAAAAGTACAACAAGAATGGGAGCTACTCCCTTCACAAAATCAAGAAGTATATTCCTTTCATATTTTTCATCTCCTTTACTTTACTTTGTACAAGTTCAATTTTGAAAATGTTACAAGAATTATTTACATTTTGAGATATAGTTTAATTTTTATTAGATACATTGACTACTCTCTATGTTGTACGTTTCACCATGGAGAATCCCAACACCAACACATCAGTTCAAACAAAAATTGAGGAAAGAAAATGTTTATACACACTTAGGTACATTTTTCATTTAAGCATGTAATTTTCAACTAAACAATAAAAGGGGGAAAATGTAGACACTCAAATTTGGTAACTTACTCATTGGCAATTAAATTGGATATGCTCCTTGCTTAAGACAAATGCTCACATTCTAAACTCAATCAACATATATTTCTATATTTCTCTTGTGTTCATATACAAACTCTTCTATGTCATCCATTCGGGAAATATTGTTTATTCAAAACATTGAATCACCTCCATGCATGTTTTCAAAAATTCTTATTTTACATCAATAATTGCTTGGGAAAAAACATACGGTTGGTCCATGGTGAACTATGGTCTTGGCCTACCTGTATGGTCCTTGTCCCCTTTATCTTGTGACTATAATTCAATTAAAATATCTTAAGTGTGTTGTTTCATCTTCCTAGGGTCATCCTTAGCATTATGTTTCACCTCAAAGGCTATTTAACCAAGTCATATCACTTAATAACTCACTTGACACTTTCATAGACTCCTATTATTAATATCATAAAAAATATCTCAAGGCTCTCCTAAATATTCCTAAAGAAATTTTCATATCATTTTAAGTAGCCACTACATTAGGTTTGAAGCACTCAATTAGGTCAAAGAGTCTATTTTCCTCCATTTCCAACCATGCGAAGGTACTAGAGACAGTCTTGGAAAGAGAAAGTCAATGTAAACATTTTCAAAGGTATTCAAGGGACAATAAGTGTTTATTCAAGCAGGTTAAATCACACCACATCACAATATTGTAGTGTTGGGTATATTCTCTACTCTATTTTTATCCCATTATATTTATATCAAGAGATATGAGGGCACCGATAAGGGTTAGTTTAGATTATATTCACACTTGCACCTACACCTAGGAGAACTAGACGAGGCTTGATCCTACTTGAGGGCATCTAGTGTGGCACTTGCACTAGTTCGATGCGGGTTGACCACTAAGGATAATATGACCTTGTCATGAATAATATTTAAAGAAGAGAATATATTTTAGCAATATTCTAAAATCATGGTAAAAAGTAAATCTAGAGAAGCATTATAATCAAACATGTGTATAATGATTAAATAAAAAATTCATGAATATACTTATAAAATAAAAATGAATAGATTCACAAAATAAACATTAAAGCCTTTATTTCATTAATATCAAGTGGATTTAAGTACATTTCTAAAAGGTCCCTAATAAATGGCTATAATATCCTATTGAGTAGAAGCACTCCAACACAATCACACTTATGCAAAATGAGGAATCTATATCATGAACATGTGTACAAACAATTATCTAAACCCGTCAGGGACATTTGAGGTGTACTTTGTACCCCTAGTTAGATGCACTATGTACACCTCGTCTCACTTGCAAGGTACTTGCTCTAGTCTCTCTACTATTAAGGTTCCCAAAATATAATTCTTATTTCCATTCCAATTCTCTTCTCCTCATCCATTAGGTGATCACCCCTTTTATAATATCCAAGGGGTAGTTACAACCAACACACCCTTTCATTATTTAATTAATTTATAGTTTCACATGATAATTCTCATTCACCCTTAAATCGGGTTGATTTATTATTTCACAAAGAATCATTCCCTCTTTGACCATGTCTTTTTCACGAGATACATAACATGGAATATTACTTTTAAGTAATCTTTTATTAACCTTTCTTTATTTCCACCACTTTACACATTTATTAATATGTGGAGATTTTGTCAAATAAGATAACTCACCCACACACTTATTTCTCCCTTTTTATCTATTGATTTGATGAAGGGTATTACATGTAACTAGGGTTTCCACTTGCTTCTGAAGTCATTACGGGTTGTGCAAGCTAGAGAAAAATGTAACGACAAATATTTCAATACAAGTGAAGCATACCGAAAGTTATAGAACATCATTACAAGTAGGTATAAGATCTGTATAATATAATTAAGGACCATACAAAAAAGAGGAAATATCATATAGTCATTGTATGATCATGAACCAAAGCATTTTCTAGCTATAGTATCAAAAATGAAGAATCTTTAGGTTCAAATCGAATTGTTTACCTCGTTTTCACAACTAATTTCTTATGTTCCACTTTTTACGGGTAATTATTCATATCCTCTTGTGTTTTTAGCTATCATTGTATCACTTATCTTTATTACAAGTATTAATGTGTTATTCTGATGATGTATGGCTAATTGTAAATTAATTAATTCAAAATAGCCCCAAGTAGTGAACCCTTAAATCCTATATATTGTTTTGCACGTTATATTTTAAGGGTGTAAACACTCAAATGTGAGGGAGTGCCAATGGCCCTCATCATAAGAATATTACAATGAACCTTTATGTTACTGATGGATTTTCTCAACACTAGCTCTCTATGATTTTATAAAAACATGTATAGGCTATTTTTAGATTTGGAGAGTAGATTTCTTGTACAAAATTTTACTTTACTATATTAAAAGAATCTATTAACAATTGTTTTAATCTATTAATAACATACTTCAATTTATTCAATAAATTGATTGTTACTCTTGTTAGTGTGAGTTATCCTATGTGTCCTCCTCTCATATTGGAGGGTCATCTCACATGGGTTAGGTTTAGGGTTTCATGTGTGTCATGCACTAGGGTTACTCAACACCCTATATGTACCCTTTTACTATTCATTTATGAGCATGCCAAGACACTCTGCTATCTTTCCTCTATATGCAAGCTTTGTTTCTATTGAGCAAGTTCTTCCATTACTGATCAATTCTTTCTTGCAATTGCTGGAGCTATCACGATTCCATTGGAGTGCAACTACTTCGTGGTGCCTCGTTTCCGATTTGATTCTCACAAACTCTTTTCATGGTATCAGAGCTGAGATCGGGTAAACGTGCACTCGTTATTTTTAGTTGTGATTACTCTTTCTTGGTTTTGTTCTTTTACTCTACATGCAAGTTTTTCGATCACTATTTTCTGGAATTATTTTGCTAATCTCTCTAACAAGCTTTCTCGAAAAGTTGTGTTGGTTTTGTGCCTATTTTTTGTACTTGTGCAGGTATTCCTAGAGGTTTCAGGGTATTTACAGCCACATTTAGCTATCTACAACTAAATCGGCTTTTTAGCCAAAATAGAGATTATTTCATTTTTTTAATAATTTTTTTAAAATAGAAGTGAATTTTTTTAGATCTCTGTGTTTTTGGCTCTCTGTTTTCTGGTATTTTGCAGAATACAATTTTTTTTGTGGCTTGGAGCTCGTGTTTTCTTCCTGGATGTGTCCCTTCGTGGTTTGAAGTAAGTTCATGTTATGCATGTTCTGTGCTGGATCACTTTTCCTATAGCATGTATATGGGACAAGATTTCATTACATACATAACAACTTCTCGTTGTCAATGAATTTTCCAATTTCAAAATAAGGCCATTGATTTTGATAAGCCGCGACCTACACTATTTTTTTGCTCCCTCGCCTGACCACCTGCTTTCGCCCACCTTGTACCTCTGCTGCGCTCTCTGCGCCTACCTCCTGACTGTGCCTCCTCAACGTCCTCCTGTCGCGGATTGCATTTCCTTCCAACGGCCGTGCACTGCAAATTCTTTTCAAAATATCAAAACCTGCGTTTCATTTCACGGTCGCGGGTACATTGTGCATGTGTTTTTTTTAAGTTTTTTTGTTTTCAAATATTTTAAAAATCAACCAAAAATCTTTTTAAAATTTGGCCATAAGTGATTTTTTTATTTGGTAAAGTGTTTTTGGTAAGTTTTAAAAAAATATACGGGTTCTTTGGTAAGTCTTTCTTACCTTCTAACTTTTAAAAAAATCTCAAGCCTTTTAAAACAAGCCGTAAGTTTTTTTGGGTAAGTCTTTTTTTACTCAAAAGCTTCAAATCTTTTTGTTTTTAGTAAGTTTGTTTTAAAATATTCTTTGATAATCTTTAAACAAAAAAACACTATCTTTACTTTTAAGATTTAATAATTTTTAGATCTTAATTAGTTTGTAATTAATTAGATTTAATTTGATTAAATCTATTTTTATTAATTACAAATTAATTTGCTCCTATCTCATTTACGATTTATAGTAAATTAAAAATTGTTCTTTCAATAACCCTTTTTAATCTTTTTTAAAAACTCCAATAGCTCTAAAAATAGCAAAATTGGGCGTTTCCAAACGATAAAATTTAGGCGTTCTTGTTGATTTTTTCACTAATCGTGCACTCAAGTGTGCAGCATCACTCTGAGCACCTTTTTTCCTTCCAGAGCTCTTTTTCGGCGTTCTGAAGACTCTCTGAACTCCTTGAGTTCATTTAAAACCTTGTATTTCACCCTTATTATTGCTTGCGACTAGTGAGTGCATCCGCCACAGTCTGCAGCAAGGGGGTTTCCTTTTACGACATGAGACGTTTTTTCTCACCACCAGGGTTGGCTTTCACCTCCTTTCTTTTTTTTGCTTGTGCTTGTTTACGGTGTCCTATTTTTTGCGCTCCACGAAACACTGTTGTGGTCTCCTCTCTTGCGCATTATTACGCTGATTGCAAGACAAGTTACCAAGTGTTTCAAACCGCACGCACGGACCCGATTGTAATCAATGCACTAAACTATAAAGTGCCAAAGCGGGGGGGTTATTATCTTTGGGTGGTTGTGTTTCTTTTCTACATTTCTTTCTCTCTCTCTCTCACTATGGATGCACTTCAATTCCTTGCTTATTACGTCGTTCAAATTTTTCAAATGGAGATCGAAAATAATAATGAAACTAAGGGGTAAAGGGTTATTCACATCACCATGGGAACTGAGACTGAACCAGATGACGAACCTAAAAAATCTAAGTGGTTAAATCGTAGTGATGAAGCTTTAGGTCTTCTTTACATGTCTGTTTCTCCTGACTTGCTCTTCCACATTGAGGCATCCGAAACACCTAAATCTGCGTGGAAAACGCTGGATGTGATGTTTGGAAAACTAGATGACATGAGAGCGCATGAGTTAGAAAACAAACTACTAGGGTTAAATCCTAGTGACTTTGAAAACCTACAAGCCTTATTCTCAAAATTTGTCCACATTAGATTGTTGTTAAAAGGATGTCAAGTAGAGAAGAAAGATTCTCAACTGATCTTGTCGATTCTCTCTAAGATAGGTCCCGAATATTATGTCTTCGTGTCAACTTTCTATGCTACAAAAGTTGCTTTGGGCGATACTTGGACTATGCCCTCCTTTGACTATTTTTTCATCCCAACTCATTCGAGAACAGACAAACTCATTCAAATGGGGTCTCTCAAGTCCAAGTCACATGCCCTTGTAGCAAGTACTAGCAAGGGAAAGAAGACTGAAAAGAAGAAAGAAACAAAGGATCAACCTAAGAAAGAAACCAAGACCAAACCTAAAAATGACACAAACACTTTGAATTAAGCCTAAGGCACAAAAAGCAAGTATTTGTGTTCCTATTGCAAGAAGTCTAGTCACGACGAGCAACACTATTTTTGGAAACAGATTGATCACTTATCTCATTTACTTGAGAAGAATAAAATAAGTGTTCTTGAATCCATAAAACAAAGTGCTCCGAAGGCCGAGTCTTCTACTGCAAAAGGTGCTAAAAATGATAAGAAGAAAGGAAAAGATCTTGTAGCCAGAGTTTCTCCTTCATCGACATGGATTATAGATTCTGGTGCCTCACACCACATGGGTTCTTCACATGTTGAGTTTTCCAACATCGAACCTTGTGGAATGTCCCAAATCACGATGGGTAATGACATGACAGTGTCGGTTTCCTGTAGTGGATCGGTAGAGATGGATGGGGGAACATTTAACCAAGTGTTGAGTGTTCCTGATCTCTCTACCAATCTCCTATCGGTTTACCAAATTACTCACCTTGGTGAAGGAATGCGAGTGGAATTTGGTCCTAACTCGGTGATTATTCATGAGCTTAACAATGACACTATAGTGGCTGAGGGAAAGGTAGATCACCATTCACGGTTGTACACCTTCTCCCACTTTACTTTTGATTCTACGCCCATTTCCTTTCTCACTCATGCAAATGAGGTTAGTAAGCTATGGCATGAGCATTTTGGACATCTAAATTATCGCTACCTTGAACAATTGAGCCAAAATGAAATGGTCAACGGGTTGCCTCGCGTCAAGTTTTCTAAGGGTCTTTGTGAGGGTTGTACCCTTGGAAAGCATCCTGAAAAGAACTTTGACAAAGGAAAATCTTGGAGAGCCACTCGTCCTTTGGATCTTGTTCACAACGATGTTTTTGGTCCATTTCCTTCTCCTTCGTTTACTAGAGCTCTTTATGTGTTAACCTTCATTGATGACTATTCGCGATATACTTGGGTATATTTTCTTAAGCTTAAGTCTGAAGTCTTTGAACATTTTCAGGACTTTAAGGCTCTTGCTGAGAAACAGTGGAATGGTCTATCAAGGTTCTTCGAACCGACAATGGAGGTGAATATGTAAACAATAGGTTCATGGATTTCTATACTTCTGAAGGGATCTCTTTGCAACATACAGTTGCTTATAGCCCTTCATAGAATGGAGTCACAGAAAGAAAGAACCATACTCTTAAGGAGATGGCCACTTGTATGATTCACTTGAAGTCTCTTCCTCTGCAGTATTGGGCCGAAGCAGTGAATTGTGCAAATTACATTCAGAACCATGTTCCACACAAGGCAGTAAGAGGGATGACACCCTTTGAAGCTTGGTTTGGACATAAGCCTGATGTTGAGCACTTTCGAGTCTTCGGATCCAAGGCTATGGCTCAGATTCCCAAGAAGAAATGCAAGGCCTTGGAACCACAATCCAAACCTTATATCTTTGTAGGGTATCCTGATGGCGTGAAGGGATATCGATTGATGAATCCTACTTCTCATGAGTTGTATATTGAGAGAAGTGTTAAGTTTGATGAGTCTTCTTCGACTTCTACTTCTCCACCTATTGAGGTTCTTCAGCTCACTTGATTCGATTCTGACTCATCAGATGATGATGTTGTTGAGCATGCTCCTCTTCCTGATCCTCCCAACCATCAGACCTTTGAGTCTTCTAATTTTGATAGTAGTGATGATGAGGACTATGTCCCTTCTCACTCAAGTGAAGAATCTTCCAACTCTGAGCCTGATCCTCCTGGTCCCCTTTGGGCTAGGAAAACTTTGCAAAGTGTTGGAGATTTAGTTGGAGATACTTTGGATATGAGACATACTCACTCAAATTTCATTGGACCCCACTCTTTCTTCACCTCTTGCTTCGATCCACAGTCTTTTCGGGAGGCTTCTAGTATTCTTGAGTGGGATTTTGCCATGGATGAGGAGTATTCCTCTCTCATGAAGAATGATACTTGGGATCTCACCACTCTTCCGAAAGGAAGAAAAATTGTTCGATGTAAGTGGGTGTTCCGAAAAAAGTATGGAGTAGATGGAGATGTCAAAAATTTTAAAGCACGATTAGTAGCTAAGGGTTTCTCCCAGATAGTTGGGGTTGATTATACTTGAAACCTTTGCTCCGGTTGTGAAAATGACTTCTATTCGACTGACCCTAGCCATTGCCACAACAAATAGATGGAAAGTCCATCAAATGGACGTTAAGAGTGCCTTCCTTCATGGTGACCTAGAGGAAGAGATCTATATGGAACAACCTCCGGGTTATGTCCAAGATCCCTCCCTCGTTTGTAAGTTAAAGAAGTCTCTTTATGGCCTTAAACAAGCCCCTCGGGCTTGGTATGCCAAGATGGACTCCTTTTTACTTACATCAGGGTTTACTAGGTGTCACTCTGATCCAAATGTTTATATTCTATAGAAAGATGACTCCATACTCATTCTTGTTCTATATGTTGATGACTTGTTGATCACAAACATCTCTTCCTCTATTATTGATTCTGTGAAGATCACCTTAGCCAACAAGTTTTCCATGACTGACTTAGGTCTACTTCATTACTTCCTTGGGATCTAGATTTCACAATCGACTTGGAATCTTGATTTCACAACCTAAGTATGCTCTTGATTTGCTAGCTTGTTTTTAGATGTCCGATTGCAAGTCTTCTCCTACTCCTTTTCTTTCCGGGGTTAAGTTGGTTTCAGATTGCTCTACTCCCTTGGTTGATGGTACTCTTTATCGACAGTTGGTGGGGAGCTTGATTTACTTGACTCACACTCGACCAGATTTATCGTATGTTGTTGGGATCATGTCCAGATTCATGCAGGAGCCACATGAGTTGCATTGGAAATCAGCTAAATGGATCCTTCATTATGTTCATGGCACTTATGTTGATGGCATTCACTATCATGGAGGGGTAGATATTGACTTGATTGGGTTCACAGATTCTGATTGGGCCGGTGACTTAGATCATCGGAAATCTACTTTTGGCTACAGTTTCTCTCTTGGTTCGGGTCCTATTAGTTGGTCTAGCAAGAAGCAAAATGTAATTGCGATATCATCTACAGAGGCAGAATACAAAGGAGTAGTTAACGCTGCCACAAAAGCTATTTGGCTACAGGGTATTCTGACAGAGTTTGGCATCCACTTTTGGTGGCCTACCATTATCTACTATGATAACATGAGCACTATCTCTATTTATAGAAATCCAGTTCAGCATCAGTGGATGAAGCACATTGAGATCCATATGCACTTCATACGGGAGCTTATTCATGATGGTATCATCGACATTCAGTACATTCAAATAGCTGATCAGATTGCAGATTTATTCACCAAGCCCTTCACTGAGATGAAGTTTCTTCACTTACGGTCTCTTCTTGGGGTGAGGTCTTTTACAGCTGCTCATCTTCTTCGGGCTATGTAGTCCTTCTTTTCTTCTTCTTCTTCTAGGAAGATTGTGTTTGTATATGGGCACCTTATCAGGCCTTTAGTTGTCGGGCCCCATTGACACATCTTTCTTAGTTGTTTAGGAGTGTCTTCCTCTTCCGTCTGACTCATCACAGCCGCTACCCCAGCTTCGATGAAGGGGGGTGTTAGTGTGAGTTATCCTATGTGTCCTCCTCTCATATTGGAGGGTCATCTCACATGGGTTAGGTTTAGGGTTTCATGTGTGTCATGCACTAGGGTTACTCAACACCCTATATGTACCCCTTTACTATTCATTTATGAGCATGCCAAGACACTCCGCTGTCTTTCCTCTATATGCAAGCTTTGTTTCTATTGAGCAAGTTCTTCCATTACTGATCAATTCTTTCTTGCAATTACGTTGGAGCTATCACAATTCCATTGGAGTGCAACTACTTTGTGGTGCCTCATTTTTGATTCGATTCTCGAAAACTCTTTTCAACTCTTTTCTATAAATATAATATTATTATATTACAATTAAATATTACAAGTAAATCTTAATCACATACAATAATGTATGGTTAATTAAATACACTAACATAATTTGTGGATTTGAAAATATGACTGTTAAATATTTTTGGAATGACGTTTTTAGTTTAGGAAAAGTCATTTAAGTAACTTTATCGTCATGGCTGAATTTTTCTAGACGTAGTGCATAATGCAAAATGTTTGTTGGATATGGTGGCCAAATATCTGAAGATGTATTCACATTATGAGAATGGGATTTTGAATGGTCAATGATGGATAACAAGAGTGAACTTGCGACAAGAATTGCTAGTTGAGAGGGATATTTGCAGGAATTAGTCAATTTAGTGCATAGTGAGTCATGAGTTGAGATAAATGGTAAGAATTAATTGCCACATGTTGATAGGTATATATTTAGGTATCTACACACTTGATTGGCATCATTTTTGTACATGGTTGAACTAAACACTTGATTGGTTTAATATGCCATGTAATTTAGAATAAAAAAGCCCCAATTGACATTATATTATTACATTTAGTGGTTTTTGAATCAATTGGCCCTATTACATATCTAGTTAAACCAATTGCCAAATTATTTCAATGGTGTATATGATTAACTAAAATGTGAGATTATTCTAGGTTAATATAATATAAAGAACAATAGTAAACAATAGATAAATGCATAAAGAAAATGACCCAAGTAAATAGAAATGTGAAAAACTAACGAGAAAAATGGCTAGGAGGAGCTTAGGCGATTCGATGAAAGTTATTAACGTGTCGCGAGTGTGAACCAGGAAAACAGGAGGATGAAATGATCACACAAAAGCTTGAGAAAGCACATATTTGAGCTCTATGGCTGAATTGGGGTTCCTGAGAGGGACAAAGGGTGCCGTGGGTGCCTTGGTATGTGGAAATGGCACCAAACCCTCATCGAGGTGTCGTTGGATGTTCACTTGTATTATCTCTTTGTCACAATAACTTTGTTGAAATGTGTTAGATGTCACTGTAATACTTGCAATAAGGAATCACTTGTAAAACCCCAAACGAGCATCAAATCCCTAAAAAGAAAGATGCATATGAAGGGGTTGAAATGTCCTCAGTGGCCACAATGGTGGACTTACTAACTAAGCGATGTAATACATCTCAGACCCAATGTAGTTCTATGTGTGTGTGTGTGTAATCATGCCCTAGGTGCTCTTGTGCTAGTCAAACTTTATGAAAGTAGCGAGTAATAACTATGTGTAGAAATGTAATAAAAATGGTGGATGGAATAGAATAAACTTCCCTCCTATGCAGTGTGATGCATATGAACCAGCCTTGTGCCTTGTGATGGAGCTAGATGGATGTAAATGGATCCTTTGATGGATGCAACCTTAGGTGATGATAGTAGTTCTTAGTGCTTGGTCCCTCATTACGAGTCTCATAAATTTATATTTATATGGTTCTCTTGTTCTGATTTTGTAATTAACCCCAAAAAGGCTGACCACTAAAAAGATAGGAAGCTCAAACGGCTAGAAAGTACCCAAAAAGTGGTGGAAAGTGTAAAAGGGTCAGGATACCCCAAATGGGACTAGGGCGCTTGGGGCACCCTAGTATAGGGTCAAGCGCCATAGTCAAAGATAAAATGACGAAATGGCAAAAATGACTGGGAAAGTAGATGCAAGAATTATTATTAATTATTATTAATAAAATGGCCAAAGGACATGGGTTAATTATTAATTTCTTCACTCAAAAACTATATGAATAGTAGTATGATACTAGGACTAAATAATGCCTAAAGTGCGTGATTTTGTGTCTACATTTTCCCCCACTTTATGTTGGTGAGAAGAACACTTGGTAACATAAAGTAGATAGATATGTGTACCTGATGTCCATGTAGAGTGATGTAGAAAGCATGTCAAAGGACTAGAAAAAGCATGGAGTGACAAAAATATGGAGTGTGGAGACTAAAGATGTAAAAGAGAAAAAAGTGATGAGAGTGAACCTAGGGTGGAAACGCGTGTGTATATGCTGATGTGTGATGTACTTGCATGTTAGTATGAGGTGTGTGATGCCGCAAAAAATGTCGTTGTTATTGTTGTTGAAGTTGTTTTTATTATTGTTGACATTGTTTTTATTGTCACTATTTGCTTCTCATACGGTCAAACTTGTAAGGAGAAGACGATCAAGTAGTTAAATACACATGTATATATGAGTAAAAACACAGGTATGTAGAAATTAAAAGACTAAAATGGAAATATGAAAAATGTAAAAGGAACATGTGCACCTGATCCGTGATGAGAGAAAAGGGTGTAGAGATGATATCTTGTACTATGAGTTTTTTGGGCGATCTCATGCCACCCTGGCCAAAGAAGTGTAGGGAGAAAGCTGCATTATTATCCAACATGTAACCACTTCCCTAAATATTTTTGAAGAGATTTATGTCTTGCCTAGTTTTTTAGGTGATCCGAAGTCATTGGCCGAAGTAGTGTAGAGAGGAAATCCATTATGTCCTCTAACCTGTAACTGCTCCCCAAAATGATAAAGATAATCTACCCTATAAAATCCACTTTGTTAATGGAATTCGTAGATTGTTTTGAACCCACTCGTTGTATAACCCATGATGTCAAGGATGGAAACTAAGGTGAACCGTACTGATAGAAAGTGTTGAATAGTGTGTAAAACCCCAAATGAGGACCAACCACATAAATTTTTCCCCGGGGAAGGGAATGCGCTTGGTAGAAACCAAGACGTGCACAAACAAGTGGCTAGAAAACAAGTGTTAGTACAAACAAGCATGTATGTAAAAGACAAGTGTACGCTACACAAACAATGTAGAAGCTAGAAAGAAAGTAAACACACAAGAAGACAATCATAGACCACCAAAGTGTATTACAAACATGGGACAATCAAAGTCTAAGAAGATTAGGCTAATGGCTCACAAGAAAAACCACCCGTGGGAATTCACACTTGAACAAAAGTGCTTGTCGAGCGAGTCCTTCTATTTGTTGAAGGGAAAGGAAAACCTTGCTGCTCAAAATCATGGAAGAATCTAATCCTTCCTCCCTCGAGTAAAACACGGAGTCGCACCCATCAAAGGATGATCAAAAAGATAACAGTATGCTGGAAAGCGATGTTCCCAATCAAGTCATCAAAAATAAGCTGTTGGTCGTCAAATAGGACTTTTAAGAAATAGACGGGACATAGAAGTCCCTCCTCTTTAATGGGAGAGGTTCCCTTATTCGAAAGAACTTATTTATCAAATGTAGAAAACATGATTTGTTGGTTAAACTTGGATATTACGAAAATGTTTTCTATGAAGATCATCAATTACAATAAGGACTATAGGAAATGTAAGCAAGGAAAATAGTAGAATAGGCAACATGCGAATTATAGATATGGAGTAATTCTTTATGTATGCGATCATAGGAATTGAAACAAGATCATTTGTATGGATAAATAAGATGGAATTCAAAGACACAAAGTTTTGTAAATAACATCTCAAGAAAACAAAGTTTCTTAACATAACAGAGTGTTCATTAATCAAGGAGACAAAGTTCCTTCTTGGTTATACAAGATCACCATGTTGAAAGTCGAAGAGTATGTCGGCAAGACTAACAAACTTGAGACAAATGATCTTCACGAAAATAAATGAAAGCTTAGGAATAACAGAGATCGGATAGACAAAGAATGAAAGTCATTCTGTATTGATTTCTTTATGATCTATTTACACTTTTCAAAAATAAGCCAAGTTCTTCCTCCTGTTAGAATGGTGTAAAGAAGGCCATTATATAGCTTACAAGCGTTACTCTTCATAACCGTTTCTTTTAACTAAAGAATAGTTAAGGACCGCCATCGCGACCATTTAGCCTAACCTATTACAAAGAAAATGGAAAAGAAAGGGAAGAAGAGAAAAGAATGATAAGAAGGTCAGTGGCCATCATCATCCGAGAGGACCCATGATAAGACTTGTCCTCTGCCTGAATTTCTTTAACGCCTCGGCTATGTCTGGACGCCACGAGGATTGAAGTGTTGGCCATAGGGTAGTGAGTCCAAAATCCAAGACATTTCTCCATCTCTTTATCAAACTCGACATGAGTATGATAATCTTTATTTGCTTCTCCAATGTGCATTGAAGAGAGTAGATTTCCTTCATTTTCTCTTTGGAGATTGAGTTTTCCTTGAATAGATTATCTTTGACAAAAGCTCAAGTGAGCTTTGATTTCTTGTATGGAGAAGGAAACACTGAAATTTTCATCTGAAGATGAAAGGTGAATATCCTTGAAAGCTGATATGACCAATAATATGTCTTGAAAGCTTTGCCCATGCAAATTTCAAAATTTTAGTTCTCCCAAATCCTCCGGACTTTGATCTTCCACTCCCACCGTAGACCCGGACTTGAGATTGTCCTTTGCATCATCAAAGACTTTACTTGCCATGTGAAATGCTCTCATCTTCTGTCCACGGAATTTGATCTTCATATTGATAGTATCGAGCCCTCAACCTAAATTCGGGAGGAATTACAGTGAGAAAGGGATACACGCGATGTGGATGAGTATGCATATGGTTCGAGCATGGGTAGCATGAAACAATGTAAGAATGCAGAGGTGGTTGCTGTTATAGCCGTTGAGGAGAGAGAAGGGTGATCAATGCGCATTAAATTCATAGTATCGTGTTTGAAAAACAACATATTCGGGTAGAGCGGGAAAAACTAAGTATGAATGGAATTTGGTTCACTTGGGGACATGTGAGATGCGAATGCGCCATGAAACACGCGCTCGGCCGAGACATCGGTGTTGTAAATGAAGAAGACGCCTGACAATGCATTTTGGGACATGTGATGGATGAAATATGAAGGACGCGGTTTTATGGCAAATCGGCCAAAATGGAACAACTTGGTGGAATCTACTTGATGTCGAGGGACATTTGGGACATGAAAGAAGCGAAGTAAAATGAGGTGGTTATGTGAAAATGTTACAAACCAGGTCCTAGAAGTTTGGGACATTCCTATGTGAAGACTAACGAAGCAGCTGAGGTCATGTTTCGATAATGCATGAACAACTTGTGACAATTAACTTTGGGACATTTTTCTTAAACATAGAATGAGATGTGCTAGAAATGGAACAACTTCGGGATTTCGGCCGATCTCGGAAGATGACGCACCATGGAATAGGGACACGCGGGAAAAAAATGTCCACCCGAAATACATAGAAATGACCCAAAACTATGGATTTTCTCAATCTCATGACCTTTTCACCCTACTGGCTGATTCATAGAGAGAGACACTGGAAAACTCAAAATTTTGAAATTTCACTTTCTTTAAGTAGTAGGAATTTTGAGTGGACAACACCCAACAAGGAAAGGGACAAGCAAAGTGAGAGGACCAACCATAACGTGTAGTTTGATGACACCATATGGTTTGTTTAGAGGGTATTCGATTTGTGATTGAGGGTAACTAATGGCATGAAGAAATGGAATAGAACATGTGCTAATAGGCCAAGATGGATCAACCTTAGTATTATTTATGGGGATCGATCCAATAGATGCTTTGATATGTAGGTGATTAGATGTAAAAGTTGCATGATAATCGTGGTTAGAAAAAGAGATGACCGGTGGTGAAGCATCAGTATGTGAAACTAAAATGTCAAAGGCCTTTAAAGCAGGAGGAGACACTTGTGTGGTATGCATGATTAGCTGAAGATTCAATTGCTTTCTTGTCATGTTGTTGAGATTGGTTATTAAAGAGTTTGATTTTTCCTTTGTCGGTGTTAGGTGGAGAGTTATCAGGCTCCAAAATTCAAGCTTGTTGTTATCAATAAGATCTTGGATGATTGTGTGGAGCTTGAAACATTGATTCGTTGAGTGTCCCACACATATATGATAATCACATCGGAATTTATCGTTGTAATTCCTACCTTTTGGTCATGATGGGTCTACTTTGAGTGGTGGAGGAAGCATGATAATATTTCTCTCAAGAAGTTGTTGTAATATGAGATGTGGAGCCATAATAAAATTAGTAAACACATTCCTAAGCAGTAGTGACTAAACCTCTTTAGGAGTAGTGACTGTATTGACCATAATTCTGGTGTCAATTGATTTAGTTGCAGATGTCTTGAATGGTGTCTTATTTGGAAAGCGAGCGAGAAGAAAAGGCTTGTTATTTATATTCAAGCTTTTCCTATGGATAGCGTTTGGTTTCACAAAGCTTAAGAGTATGACAAAGTTGGTCGAATGAAGGAGAGGTCTCAAAGAGAACACTCTCCTAAAGCGGTGGTAAAATAATTTGAATGAACAAATCCTGAAGCTCAAAGTCCACTAGCACATTTGACATCTTAGCTAGATTATTTTTATATCTCAACACATAATTGGCGAGGTGTTCATTAGAGCCTTGTTTAAGTTACGCTAATTGAGCATAAGAGATCTTGGAGCCGATATTGATAGAAAAATGAGTAAGAAAATTATCAACCATATGCATAAATGAAGTTACCAAATGAACAGGTAGGTCGTAAAACTAACGCATCGCATAATCATGGAGACTACGAGGAAAGATTTTAGCCAAAATAATATGATCATCCGTAAAGTCAAGACAAGCTACATGGAATGCTCTAAGATGCTCTTGTGGGTCACCATGCCCATTGAAAATGGGAAGCTTAGGGGTGAAAAAAATAGGAGGAAGTGGATAAGTGGAGATGGTAGGTGTGAATGACATATGCAATAATAAGGTGGAATCTAAAGATGGAGATGTGTGAGAAGTAACTTGTTGTAACTAATGAATTTGTGCTTGAAGGTCTTGATAGAGAGATGTTAGGTCTTGAGTACCAATGGAGGAAACTTGCCATGTATGAGAGACAAGAGGTGGTGTGAAATGATTTGTAGGAGTAGTAACAAAAATGGGAATGGTGGAAATGGGTGGAAGAGTGGAAACAAGTGGTTGGGAAACCATGGAAGTAGAGATGGCCGCAGAAGCATTAAGTTCCACCAAATTGGTAGCTTCCTCACGAGCAACATGTAAAATCAAGTCTAGATCTTGGGGATGCTCAACAATATGGTCATTGATGGCTTTAAGATGAGCCTCAGTAAAATCGTTAGAAGAGTGAGCCATAGTAAAGAAGAGAAAAATAGCCCTAAGGGGAAGGTAGTGTTGAACGTGGGGTTCACCAAAATGATTAACTAAAATGTAAGATTATTCTAGGTTAATCTAATATAAAGAACAACAATAAAAAATAGACAAATGCATAAAAAAACAACTAAGTAAATAGAAATTTGAAACCTAATGAGAAAAGAGGGTTAAGAGGAGCTTAGTTGATTCGATGATAGGTTGGACTATGTCGCAGTGTGAACTAGGTAAATAGGAGGAGGAAACAATCACACAGAAGCTTGAGAAATCACAAATCCAAGCTCTCTAGCTAAACTGGGGCACTGGAGAGAGGCAGGGGAGTGCCCATGGGCACCTGGTTTGAGATATGGTTGCCTAGTTTGTGGAAATAGCCTGAAACCCTCCTCTAAGGTGTCACTGGATGTTCACCTATGTTATTTCTTTGTTGCACTAACTTGATGAACTACGTCATATTTCTCTGCAATACCTACAATAAGGAATCACATGTAAAACCCGGGATGAGTATCAAATCCCTAAAAATAAAGATACATATGAAGGGGTCAGATTGTCCTCAGTGGCCACAATGGTGGACTTACAAACTAAGCATTGCACTACATCTCTCGGACTCGATGTAGTTCTATTTGTGTGTGTGCAATCATTCCTAGGTGCTCTTGTGCCAATCACACTTTGTAAAAGTAGTGAGCAATAACTATATGTAGAAATGTAATAAAAATGGTGGATGGAATAGAATAAACTTCCCTCCTATGAAGTGTGATGTAGATGAACCAGCCTTGTGCCTTGTGATGGAACTAGATGGATGCAAATGGAGCCTTTGATGGATGTAACCTTAGGTGATGATAGTAGTGCTTAGTCTTTGTCCCTTATTATGGTCTTGTAAGTTTATATTTATATGGTTCTCTTGTTCTAATTTCATAATTAACCTCGAAAAGGCTGACCACTAAAAATATAGAAAGCTCAAACAGACTAGAAAGTACCCAAAAGTGGTAGAAAATTGTAGAAAGGATCGGGACGCCCGAATGGAACTAGGGTGCACAGGGCACCTAGTCAAAGATAAAATGGTGCCAAATGACATAACTAGTGAGTGAGTAGATGTGGGAGGTCGGAAGTGACGACAACATGTAAAGTAAAATAGTATGAGACCAGGACTAAATAATGCCTAAAGTGCATGATTGTGTGTCTACATTATACTGATTAGGGATAATTAACCCTCAATCAACATTTAATTTTCACATTTGGTGGGTTAGGGATTGTTTGGCCCACTTTATGTACCCAATTAAACTAATCACCTAATTGGTTCAATGTGCTAAGAATTTGGTTCAATTAAGCCTTAATTGATAGTATATTATTTCATTTAATAGGTGATTGGCCTCATTTAAAAACTTGGTTGAACCAATCACTTGATTTGTATAATGGAGTATGAAAAATTTCTAGTTAAGCTCCAATTGACGTTATATTATATCATTTGCTATTTGGGCTCAATTGGACCTTATTTTGTACTTGATTTAACAAATTATCATTTTGGGTTACTAAGATATGTAATGGCATCCAATTTAGCCATAGTTGACTTTTAATCATAATCTTTAGTGGGTTTGGAGTCGACTAGACTCATTTGCATACTTGATTGAACTAATCACCCTATTGGCTCAATATGTTATGTAATTAAATTCAAAACGAGGCCAAAATGGCATTAAATTACAAAATGCGGTGTGGTCTGGGCTTGTTTAGCATTGTTTGTATACCCAATTTGTTGATGTGCTACATAATTAGGCCCGGCAAGCCCCAATTGACATTAAATTATCATCTTTGGTGGGTTTTATCTCAATTAGCCTCTATTTATGTACTTTATTGAACAAATTAACCAATTAGTTTAATGTGTTACGCACTTGGTGCCAATTAAACCCTAATTGACATTACATTATCACATTTGGTGGGTTTGAGTTTGAATGGACTTGTTTACATACATGATTAAACTAGACATGGGATTGATTCAATGTACTATGAAATTGGGGCTGATAAATCCATTTTGATATTACATTATAACATTTGGTAGGTTTGGGCTCAATTTCTCCCATTTACATATCGAATTGGTTTAACTATACAATTAGGTCCAATTGAGCCACACAATTAACATAACAATATCACATTTAGTGGGTTGGGTTTTCATTGTCCCAAATTATGTACTGGTTGATCCAATCAATCAATTGGTTCAATATGTTATGCATTTCCAGCCAATCAAGCCCTAATTGACAGATATGTTATCACATTTTGTGGGTTTAAGCTTATTATCCCCGATTGCATACTTTATTGAGCCATTAAAAAATTGCTTAATGTGCCACACATTAGGGCCAATCAAACCCTAATTTACATTACATTATTTAATTTTTGGGTTTAATCCTATTTGGCCCATTTGTATACTTGATTGAACTAATTGCATACGTAAAATTTTGGTAACTTGTCCTTGTGCAATGTCAAGTTTAACCATGTTCCCTTGTTAAGAAAAATGCTCACATTTAGAATCCAATCACCTCATATCTCTAATATTATACAACTTGCTTATCTTTACACTTTTCTCTATCATCAATTTTGAGAATTATTTCATCAAAGTAGTATTAAACCTTTGATATTCATGACACAAATTTTAGTATTGGATTTCATCTCTCCGGCTAAAAATGTATTGAATGGTAGCATGTGGGGTCAGGTCTTAGATGACTTATACAATCCTACCTCTTCACATTCACCGAAACACTTATATCAATTTAAAAATCTTATTTGGTTAGTTTCATATTCCTAATATCAGCCTTATTAGAATATTTCACCTACGAAAGGCTATAAAATCAAGTTAATGTTACTTTATAACTCACCTAGCACTCTTACAAGATCTTATTATAAATATCATTCCAAAAACACTCAAAGGGTTCCTAGAGCAACCTAAATCAGCTACATATCATCTAGAGCATTCCTTATTATAATTCTGAAGCACTCAACCAAGTCAAAGAGTTTAGCTTCCTCAATTTTCAAGCGAGGCAAAGGTCATAGAGCCATAGTTTTAGCAAGAGAAAATTCACTCCAAATATTTCACAAGGGTTTGAATTAATAAAAGGTTAGGTCATAGAAATTAGGCTCACCACATCTAATGACTACCATGTTATGTACATTATATAATATGTAATTATCCCACTATCTTGGTGTCAAGAGACATGAGAGAACCCCTAAAAGGGATAGAAATGGTGTAACATCCCAAAATTTCTTGTAAGTTAAATTAACTATGGTTAAGTCTAAACAGGATTAGACGAGATCATCATTGGGTGTAAAATTTATTTGGTTTGTCGTATCATGACCCACAACTTCTGCTACGGGGCATGACATTGTGGAACGAATAACCCCGCACCCACCTTGATGATCCTTCCTAAAACATGATTAGGCCTTAATCATAGGTAAAACAGTTCATAAATGATAGTGAATCTTTTGGTTATTTGTATTCCGGTTACTTTATTTTAATTGGTTTGGTCATCTTTTTTTTTGTTCGACTTTTACATGACCGTGATGATAATTGTGTTTGTTTTATTTGACAATGCTATATCAAGCCAACTTTATGAGAATATTCAAATTATTATTTACGGACTTGGTGATTTTCATATTGGAATGTTTTATATAAACCTAGAAATTCAACTAATTTTTATGGTAATATATTGTTGGAAATATGTGGACTTGTATTATGAAGGTTAATTTTAACTTAACCATTAAGCTGGGTAACAACTAAAGTAAAAAAATGTATGAAATATTAATTAGTGTATATATATATATATATATATATAGAGGGATTTGGCATGTAAGCCAAAAGTTTTATTTAGTTATTGAAATTTATGGGTTTCATAAAGTGAAACACCTTCACATGGCACAAGTGTGTGCGGCATGCACTAAAACACGTACCAACATTGGGAAGCTGAAAATTCTTTAATATGCTGCCCAACTATAGTTCTTTCATTATATTTTTCTATTATTTTTCCTTCGTCTATTTTCATTCTCCCCTTCTGGAATACCTGCGTGAGTTTTGGAGGAAAGAAGGATTCAACTTGTTGGAGCGGGAAGAGTAGAAGGTTGCCGATTCTGGGTTTACTTCAGGCATGAATATCTTCTCCTTTCTCTGTTGCATTATTTGTAAAAAAGAGGAAATACACATTCTGTTTTTAATGGCAATCAAGGAAATTGTGGACAACTTTTGATTTAATTGTTTGGAGATGAAGTATGAAAAGGAAATTGATGGATTCTGTATTCTTTTTAGTTTTCTTTGTGTGGTTTTAACCTAACCTAGAAAAATACACAGATGGGGTTTTGGGTTTTGATCAACAAAAATAAAGTAAAAGAAAGGTTAAAAATTCCTTCTCTGCATTATAATAAATTATACCCAAAAGGAAAAGAGTTGGGTTTTTCCTGTACAGGAAGAAGGAAAACATTTTGTGAATTTGTGTGTTTAAAATTGATTTGTGCTTGTGGGTTTTCATTTTGTTAAACTGAAATTTGGTTGTGTGTTTTCTGTAAACAAATCAATTTGGGTATATAAATTGATTTGCATAAAGGAATTGATTTGGGTAACCTAATCAATATGGGTATGCAACCGGTTGGGGTTTTGTATTTTTCTTCTTGGTTGTTATATGTAGGTCTGATTTTTAATTTATTGAAATCTTTTGAATGATAATTTGTGGGTGTCAAAGCTCTTGCATGGGGCTGCATTTTCTAGAAATTTTATTATTATGGACCACTAAATCGGTTCATGTATAAATGAGGGTGTCTTGTTATGTGTGAATAATTAAAAAAATGGCATTTAGCCTATAACTTCCAGCCTAGCAATATGACTTGGATTCTTGTAAGACTGTGAAAAAGAAATTGCTTGTCTTGGTAAGGGCATGAAAGCCAGGACAACTTGACCGTGAGATGTACTAAGGAGTAATTGAAGGCATGATTAGGTTTAAAATAATGGTATCTTATGAAAGAAATTATTAGCTGTTCTTTTACTAAAAAGAGTATGTTTAAATGATGTAACCATGGTGCTTTTATATTGTTGGTTGAGTTGTTTATTTACCAGATAGAACATGTTAAAGTGATGTAAATATGGTGATATTTGTGTTAATTTGTAGATCTACTCATTGATTGAAAAATATACTCTTCTTAATCATATTGTTTTTACGAAGTTATGTATAAATTTTAAATGTCAAATGCTTATTGATTGAAGCTGGAATACGGATGTATTGACCTTTGTGATTAGAGGGAAACATGATCGCTGAAATAGAAATTGGTTGTTCTATTTGTGTGCATCCATAGTTGTATCTTTATAGAAACCAGGTAGTAATACATTTTCAACTGTATTACCATGTGCTTGTTGATAAAATAACATGTATATCCTTTCATATTTTATTAATTAATTGCATCAAAAATGGATTTAATATTCATGCCAATTCATTTTGAACTGACATCATACCACTACTCCAGTCTTGCAGGACCATTAGCCGTTACATTCGGATGTGCGAAAACCCATGTCTTGTGAAGTTTTATCGTAGCATGGATCTAAATGAGATACTTGGATTTCAATTGGTGAAAGGATGATATCCTTGATTTTTGGCTGAATTATTGGGGTCTTGGACCCATTGTAAATATTCAAACCTCACTATGTGAGAATTATTATACCGGTTATATATTTCGCCTTAACGACATATGTGTTATCTCTCGAAAGTGCACCACAGTAAAGAGATGGCTACATATTTTATAAGCTTGCGATATTTGATCTCTCTCTTTCGTAGATATAATGGAAACACCTCAGGTCTGTGGGTATACCTATTTTGAGGTGAGTCTCCGGTATCAAGGTCGGTTCCTTGTTGATGTATCCTAAACTGCTTCTGGGGTTTAAAGGGTAAAAGATGGTAAAGTAATTAAAAATAAGGTGATACACCAAATTTATATGAGGGATTTGACTGAGTATATGCACAATTGATATATGAAAGGATTTTTGATGCACAAACCAATAGTTCTTCCATAGAATATCGAGGGAAAAACACTTAGATGGTATTGAGGGAGATTATCACAAACAATACTTCTAAGTTTGAACATGCACATTAAAATTATGTAGAAACTACTAAATTTGCAGCAGGGTAAGATGATTGATCAGGGAATTTACATTCACAAGACTAATAGAAACATACACAAGATTGCAAATACTTGGGAAGGCAGAAAATACTTCACACTCGGAGGAAAAACTACAAAATTTGCTTCAGTACTCCTATATCCAAAAGTCCTCCAGAAGTTCTCCCTTTGTGCTTTGCAAAGGCACACAATATATAGCAAAAAAAGTTCACCTTCTTCCTAAAAATAGCCTAAGGCTTGTACTCACCCATGCATCCTATTTTTATCCTTTATTTATTTGGAGCATGCAATTACAAATAGGCATTTAATAGCCTTGATTACAATTGGTCAACTTGAAGTTGACTGATCTATTTTAAGAAAGCAAGAGTAAATAATTTGCTAAAAATAAGCTTGCTTGCAAGGCAAGTCTTTCCTATTTTTAAACATGCCACTTTGTCTTCTTGTTTTATCTTCTTGTGGAACATGCAAAAATTCAACTCCCTATTTGTGAGCAAAATAATTACAACACTTGCAAAATTCGCAAAATAATCCAGCCACTGTGGGGACCACTTCTGATTCGTACACTTGTCTTCAACTGAGTTTGGCCATTCTTGTGGACTTAGCATAATACTATGGTTTTAAAATAATACAAGGGCACTTTGGAAAAGTGTCACCATATTACATTCGGCCACACATGGTATATCATAGTCTCTGCCACCTTTTAATTAAACACGACCATGTAATACTTGTCGGCTTTTGCATTTGAGAGTGTATAGTTTGAAATTTCACCTTTTTTTGGTGATTATTGATGGCATAATTTGGTCACCCCTTTGAATCACTTGAAACATATACTATAATTCAAATTTTTGAAAGTCAAAACTCGAAATGATAGCTTGGATGGCACGTAAACTCTTCTCCCTTTGCTTTCATGGGCCTTCGAGGCAAATTTTTGGACATTTTAAGTCTTTTGCGGACTTTCGACTTTTTGAGCCCTTTGTCGATTCTCGGGCCTGCGCAAAAATTTGGCATTTAAACTTTCTTGGTGGGCTTGCGGACTAATCAAGTTTTAGGCATGTTTTTATTAAGTCTCAAAACTTTGAGAAAGCCCGCCGCTCATCAATACTATGTGGAATTGATTTTTGACTTTTCTCCCTACGGCTTTGACTTTCTCATCGTGGAGGCTCGGGCTTGCGAGAAATTTTGGAACTTTTAACTTTTGCATTTTTAAAGTTTGAAAACTTAAGTGAACCCCGACCTCCATTTCTCCGCTTCCACTGTGGTGATGACACGTGTCCTTCTCGGGCTTGCGGCCTGCGGATGAAAGTTTTACAATTTGAAATTTTGGTAAATTGGTCAACCGACCGCCATTTTGATTGGATGACTTTTGCCTTGATTTTGATGAACCATTTGGGAACGTTGATCTCTGTACCTGTTAATTTTTGATCGTTGATCTATGAAGCATGATTTTAGGGTTTCTGACATGTGATAAATGTGTTTTAATGGCTTGAACCATGGTTTGCTTCAAACTTGGAGATCAATTCTCGAGCGTTGATCTGTGTCCTTGTTGATTTTCAATCGTTGATCCATTGACCAAGGTTGAGCTCTGTTAAGCCACGGTTGAGGTAGGTGAGTTAAAACAACTTGAACACTATTCATTTTTCCACTTTGCATCTGGTTTTGTGGCGAAGCCTTGGCAAAAAAATTTCCCAACGCCATTGATAGTGTTTCTCAAGCTTTGGTTTCTCATTAGAAACGTCTCTCTGTGAGCAATTATTTATCCCTGTTAGAGCCTTCGTGGAAGTTTCTTTGAGCTCAGGTTCATCTCAGAATGGTAATATCAAGCTTTCTTGCATCTGTATTTCGTGGTTGTTTACTCTGTTAAGCTCGACCTTTCTGAGCCTGAGAGTTTCTTAGTAGTGAAAGGACACCATCATGAAGATTTGGGCTCTTTTTACGAATCTGTGTTCTCTGCATTTTTAGCATGAAATTCACATTTTGTTGGGCTCTGAAATATCTACACTTTTATATCTTTCTCTCCTTAGAGCTTCTGAGCGAGACCATCATGATCATGGCCACTATAGCTATGAATCCTAGCTTGGTTCTTATGAGATCCGTAGTCGTAATCACATAACCTGGGTAAGCTTTGCTCTGTAGTTGTAATCTTGACAATTTCTTAAACTCTGTTTAGAAAACATCTGTAGAAATTGAGGCATCGGTTTTCTTCGTGCACTGATACTTGCATTTCCTAGTTTGAATTGTATTTTCATGCTTGGCCGTTGATAAAAAGAGATCAAAAGCCTCTATGGTTATTGTGTTTGCTTTTGCATGCTACCTGAAACGAGGTTTTCGGAAATGCCATTCTGTATAAGGTGAGTTCTTTCTGGTCTTCTGCAACCTCTTTGTTTGACCACTGTAATTGTGATTGTTCGTTAGAAAATGTGAATTCATTCTTGATTGTATGTCACCATTATTTTGATTTCAAAACTCTGATTCCTCATATCTAGGCCATGAAATTGATTCTTGAAATAATTTGAAGCTCTGACCGTATCTATTAGGTTTTGATCTCTGCCTGGGATTTTCTATTCTGATCTTGCTATATAACTTTCCAATGTTGTGTTGAAACACCACTTTAAAAGGGTTTTAACCTTGGATCCTTTCTGGATAGATGTAGACTCCATTATCATTCTCCTCCAAAACTGAGTTGTAAAATCTTTGGTATTTGATATTTTGGTATTGTTATTCTTCACCATAGAGTTCTTCCTCCATCCATATTTGATTTCTCTGACTGGAAACTTGTCCTACTTAGATCCGCTTATTGACCTCATGTGAGTTTTGCAAGGTTGAATGATGTTGATAAAATCTGTAAATGAAGTGGTTTCTTATACATCTCTTTCTTCAGTTCACTTTTGAAATGCCTATTTGTAACTTGTAGTTGCACTTATACTCTTTGATCCCTGCAATAGTTTTCAAGCAATTCTTTACCTGTTTTTGATACCATTATCAGGCATAAGCCTTGATTCATATACTTCGTTGAAATACTATAATCATTACTTTTACTGCATTTCCCTTTATTTCAGCTTGATATGGATACTGGAAAAGTTGTAAATGTCCATTTTACATGGCGAAGCCCTGTCAAAATTTTCCCAAATTCTCTCTTCCTTGACTAAAATCTGGAAAGTGTACATTGTCTGCATGCATCTTCTTTGTTCTGTACTATAACTTAGGATGGAGGTCACGCTTCCATTTGTAGACAATGTCTGAGTTTTGATTTACATTAACCCTTCTTTCTAGCATGTACATGGTCCTTTTGTGCTTGTCTAGCAACCTGTACCTGCACACTTAAGAAAATAGTTAGAAATAATTAGGCTTTTGGCCTCTCTTATGTCCATGTTTCTTGTTCTCTTTTCTATTTCTGCTTCCTGAGTGAGCTATGTAATCTGATCTTCAAGTACTCTATATCTCCTGTTGCTTAGAGATCCATATGCACGAATTAGGATAGTGTAGGAATATGGATTAACCCTGAGCTCTTTATTGATGATTCCTTATCTTTTACTTTTCAGGTACCATGATTTCAGCTATGGAGACAAAGATGAAACAAGCTGGAAAGAAGATGATCTCATGACAATGGAGAATATACAAGGCAATGATGGGTTCACTCATACTCCTTTGCTTTCTATTTCATGCATGTGTACCTCTTACTTCAGTAGATGTACCTTACTTTTCAGTCACATCCCACGGCTTGTGTGGGAAACATTTGACTTTCCTTATGAATAAAACATTGAATTTTGTAAATGAGTTGTATATTTCTTTTTGCATTTCAACCT
Organism: Taxus wallichiana var. yunnanensis; assembly: GCA_018340775.1. Taxonomy (NCBI): domain Eukaryota; kingdom Viridiplantae; phylum Streptophyta; class Pinopsida; order Cupressales; family Taxaceae; genus Taxus; species Taxus wallichiana. The sequence continues at coordinate 725,474,749 of CM031243.1, read as the reverse complement.
TTTGTATGGATTGTATTATGAACTAAACAACTCAGTCATATAATTGAATGTCTTAAACATGAAGGAAATAACATTAATGAGAACATGTAACATTCAGTAATGAACTCTGATTTTTGTAATTTGCACTTATGTTTGTTGTCCCAAAACTCAACACTTCACCTACTCTGTAATTTGGTGTCTTCATCAAGACAACACAAGCTGTCCTTCGGGGCCTTTGTGTTCTTTTGCTGAAGGTATCATGAAATTATAGACTATGTGATCTATTACATTTTGTAACAGCACACATAGCTATAGATTTCACTTAATCATTAATTAATTCAGCAGTAACTAATAACATCATAACTTCCTTAGCTTAGGTATACTTCACCCATGAATTTCATCGTAACTGATGAAGTTTCAAGTTGCCCATTTTTGCACAAGTGCAAAATTGTCAACAATATGTAATATATGATTTTAATAAAGAGATGATTACTTTGTGTGTAATAATATCTCAATATGAGCAAATGGATCTTGATACTTGAGTTGTGAAATATTACTTTTCACAAATTGTTGAATACATTTATTTGATAGTTATCAATGTATATGTAAGCCGATAATTGGGTAATTATTCAATATGAGCAAATCAATTGTCTTAAATTTCTAAATTAAATAAGCTATTTAGTGGCGTCTTAGCTATTTAGTGGCTAATCGAAGGAATAATTAATTATACATGTTTTAATATATTTAATTCGGCCGTTCAAGTAAACTTGGTATTAATATGATAAGATTGTAAATCTTGTTGTATAGAGAATGGAAGAGTATCATTGTAAAAAGGTAATTTAAGGTTAAAGAATCAAACATCAGGAAAAAAGAGACTAAATGGGATGGTAAACAAATGAAAAGATCCATTAGGCATATTAAGGGATAAGTACATGTAGAATGTTGATATAGTTACATTTCAGCATAACGAATGTACTTATCTCATAAAGATCCTAGTTGGTCTTTGGCATCTATCTCAATATAAACTCTTACAAGATAGGTTTAATTGGAAATAAAATAAAAACAAACTATAACAATCTAGATAAGCTGTGGAAGAGATAGTTGTGAGGTGGCGGAAGACTTAAAACTCATAAAACTAGTGTGTTGTCTTGAGTTTAGCTGTAACTTGCACGATGGATAACTTTGGCCAAAGTAATGCATTGATGGTTGTGCATTGTCTAATCACCTAGTCCTCCAATTAAAAAAAAAATTGTCAGTAACTTGATCATGGGAAGTTAAAATACTGAACATGAGGTAGACAATGGTTAGATACCAGAATATGAAGTCGGTAAACTAGCTTCGTGGTAGACCCAAGGACTTTCACATAGTTCCCATGACCTTTAAAAGGTTTAGCCGAAATGCTAGTAAGCATTGTCACTCGAAGTAGTGACAAAGGGAGATCGTGGAGATTTGGATACACCCTTCTCATCCGCACATGGCTTACATGGATGTTATCGGATAGATCAAAAGAGTAAAATTGATTAATGAATTTGATTAAATAAATATGTATGCTTGCAGCTATGTAATTTGTTATTATGTTTGTGTTAAAAAAATCCTCATTTTTCAAATTGTTGTAATTTTGAGTGTTACAAATGGTTATGGAAGGAGAAAAAAACTAGTAATTTAAGTGTTGATAAACCTCTTAAATCACCCCAAAAGAAGTTTTATATCATCCAAACAAGGCCCATGAAAACTAATGATTAAGCTAGTGTAATTATTTGTGTATTTAATGATAAAACTGTGCATTGTATGCACCACTAAACTTCAAAATAATATTTGTAAGCTTGTTGGTTATTAAATATGAATACCTACAATAAAAAATAGTAAAAAACACTTGTATAAATTCTAATAATGGAATAATTTGCACCAAGTAGGTTGTGGAGCATGTTTTCATGTTGGATGTGTTGTAAATTGTACACTAAAAGGTATTGTACACTCTCCATGTATTCTCACATCGAGGTTTAAGAATTCTTTTGGGAGTAACCGAAAATGTGAATAATGGTATTTGACCCATAGGTTTATAGGAAGTCGTGATGGGTTGGTTTCTTGGCCTATGTACTGCTGGTGCCCATAGTATTGCAAACCTACTTAGGCGATTACCTATGGATGTGCTTATAAATAGTTGTACATACGCTTGGGAGATATATATTGTGAGAAAATTCAAGAGAGTTTGTTAAGTAGATCTCCAAACATGATATGTGCATTGTAATTATGAGAAGACTGATCCAATAATGGATTGTACTCTTGTTGGTTTGTAATAAAATCTGAGCAAGTATTTCTTAGTGGATGTAGCCCACATTGGGTGAACCACATTAAATCATGTCTTCTTGTTGTGCATTTTTAATTTTTGTTGTTTCTATATTTTTGTTCATAGTTCTTGTTGTTGCAATTATGTAGTATTATTTCACATTTATTTCTTTTTGATCCCTAACAACACCTTCCTTTTGGTCATGCTTTTATTAGCACAAAACAACTAAAATTAGGAATTAAAACTCAACTTTCACAAAGCAATTTAAACTTAAAATAGAACCACTAATAATAGAAACACACTCCTAAACTAATTTTTTACTTCCAATTAACTTAAAAATAGGCTCATGCACTCCATGCAAAAATTCAACATGTAAGAAGCTTTTCTAGGAATAGAATTATACAAACTAGGCATGTTTTCAAGGCTAATTATAGCTCTCTTCAAGAAAATTTTCCCCAAGGTCCCTAAAATATAGGGATGGTCATAAAATTAACATATTTATACTTATATTAACTTAGAAATTATTTCCCACCTCTTTGGGGATGACTACACAAGAATTTATACTTATTTAGAAACTGGAAGTTGATAGTCTATTTTTAGCTTTTTCAACTATTTTTAGAAAATCACTAGAAATCACTTATTTAGCCCTACTTGACTAAAAAGCACATGAATTAAATAAATAAGTACCAAAACATCCTAAAAGTATATTTTTAGAGTTTTCTAAAAATAGATTTTTTCTAAATTTAGTGAAATCTCAATGGCCAAAATTAGCATCATTCCCCGTTTGATGCAAATGGCGAAATTCCAATCATTGGATTTAGTATTCCATGTTTGTGCTTCAGAAATCACTTGGTGAGTATATTAGCTAAAGGGATTCCATATTCTCTCATTATTTTTCTCCACTTGCAATTGAAGTATTTGCAGCCTTAAAATCTTGACAATTGAACTTCAACAACATATCTTGAACATACTTCGTTTGACAAATAAATAATTCCTACTTATTTTGATAGACCTCCATACAAATAAATTACTTCATAATTCCAAGATCACTCATCTCAAATTCTGATTTCATATCTTCCTTGAAGCTATACAACATCTCCATAAAGCTACATGTGAAGATCAAATCATCTACATAGAGGAAAACATATAAAACATTATAACTAAATGCTTTTATGTAAAGAGTTGACTCATTTGACTTCTTACAAAGCCTTGCGCTGAAAAAATTATCAATTATTGATTACCAAGCTCTTAGATCTTTCTTGATCCCATAAAGAGCCTTCTTCAACATGTATACCCAAAATTCTTTACCCTTTACCTCAAAACCTTGTGGTTGCTCCACATACACTTCTTCTTTAATCACTCCATTTAAGAATGCAATCTTTACATCCATTTGATGTATTTTCTAAATTTTATTAGTATAAGCTAAAATAACTATTCTTATAGTATCTTTTATTTCAAGAAGATCATAAGTCTCATCATTATCAACACCAAAAGTTTGTGCAAATCCTTTTGTAACAAGTCTAGCTTTTAGCTTATCAATTGTACCATCACTATTTACTTTGGTTTTGTAGAGCCACTTGGTACCAATGACATTCTTATCAATAAGAGGATAAATAATTTACCAAGTATCATTATTCTCAATGTAATCCATCTCAATTTTCATAGTATCAACCCACTCTTTCCTTTGAATAGCTTATTCAAAACTTCTAGGTTCACTAGCTATAGAAAACAATGCAAACATAGTATTTTCATCATATACATAATCAAATAAATTACATTGTTAAGATTTAAACCTTGTAATCCTTCTCTCATAAATTCGATCCACCATTTTATTTTATGGATGTGGAGTCAAAAACCACCTTTGCCTACTTGGAGTTATTACAGATGGATGACTAGTCTCTTGTAAAGAGCTAATATTGTTTCTTATAACATTAGAAACATATGTAGGGATTTTTAATACCTCAAAATATTCTTCAAGGAGTTTTCCCCTTTACTTATGACCATCTTAGCTACATTATAAATATCATCATACATATCATTCTCAATAAAATTACAATCCCTTGAAACAACTAAAGTTTTACTAGTAGGATTATATAACTTGTATGTTTTTCTTTCATCACTATAGCCAATGAAAATATGAGCTACACTCTTAGGATCAATTTTTTTCCTCTTTTTATCAAGAAAATTAACAAAAACAAAACAACCAAATACCTTTAAATGATATGCATATGGTTTTGAACCATACCAAGTCTCATAAGGTGTCTTCTACTATGATTGGCACTATGAGACTCATGTTTATGACGTAAACTATAATCTTTACCGCTTCGACCCAAAAGCATCTTTCCATGTGATTATTTTACAACATAATCCTGAATAATTACATGATGGAACTATTCTTTATTTCAACCACACCATTCTCACATTTGTGGGGTAAGTGCAGCAAGTTGGGGGACAATTAAGTGGACATAAAACCCTAAATTTTACATCAAAAACAACAAAACATCAAATTTAGTCTTCCGTGGACTTGAACCATGCCAAAAAGTCAAAAATATGTCATAAAAATGGTACCATCACGTAGGGAGACTGTTAGCTTTGTGGAAATATTGATTTTAAAGTCAATAGAATAGGATAAATATCAATTTATAATTTTTTACTAGTAGTAGGTCTTTAAGACACTTTTTCCCATGAATGTTTATGTCTACGTTTAAGACTACAAATTTTGTTTCACTTGTCAGAATGTGATAAAACTTATACCATCCCAATCGTGGTGAAATTATATACATGTTCAAAAAAAAAAAAAATTGATTTCAATATTTTTGATGAAGTTATAAGCGGGCAAACGGAAAGTGCTTTGTTTTCTTTATGTTTTCAGATCACTTTCACGGAAAAAATCATAAAAAATAAAATATTGCTAAAAATACAAAATAAAATATATCCCAAGGTAGATAGTGGCATCTAACTTCTCACCAAAGGAAAAATATATATATCAATTTTTGGTCATCCAAATCGCAGCAAACGGACTACAATCTTATAGGCGTTTTAAAAAAAAATACCAAGTCATTGAATTTTGAGTGTTTAATATAGCTAAACTTGTTCATTTTTATTTTTAAAATAGTAGTTTAGAAACTAGATTCTGGATGCTACGATTCATATTGATATAATTTTTTCTAATTTTGAGTGTATGCATTGCTAATAATCCCTATAAGTTGATATTATGTTGTTATTTGCAATATGACGTCCACTTATGACCCCTTTTTTGTCCCCCAACTTGCTGCACTTACCTGTGGCGTGTTAGGAGTTGTTAATTGCCTCTTGATGCCTTATGAAAAACACAACTCAGAAAATTCTTTAGAAAAAAATTCTCCACCTCTATCTATTCTTAGGGTTTTGATGGAATGCCCACTTTATTTTTCAACCAAATATTTGCAATTTATAAAAATTAAAAAATAGTCACTCTTCTCTTTTAATAAAAAAGCCACACAAACCTTGTAACATCATCAATGAAATACAAATTCTTACCAATACTTCTTCAAGACATTGGCCCACACAAATCGGGTGTATTAACTCTAAAGGTTTTTTTCTCTCAATTTTCTAATAGGGAAGGAGTCCATATGATATTTCCCAATAATACATGACTTTCATGTAACATCCTTCTTTGAATCTATCTTGGGAAGATCTTTATCCATTTCCTTTGTGTCAAGAATATGCAAACTTTTGAAACTAATATGACCATATCTTGAATACCACAACATGTTAACATCCTCAATGGTAGAGAGACAAGTACCTCTATTAATCAAATTTATCCTTAGTGGAAACATATTATTATTTTCCATGTAGGATTTTCCAATCAATCTATTTCCATATTTCTTATCAAAAATTGAACAAACTCCATCTTCAAAAAGTAGTTTAAAACCCTTTTCAACTAGTTGTCCAACACTTGATCAAATTATGATTCAAACTTGGAGAAAATACACATCATTAATTTCACCCTTACCTTTACTTGAGGTGATTTTCATGCTTCCCTTTCCTTCAATTTGAATGGTTTTCCATCCCCTAAATGCACTTGAATTTTAAAGGTGTCATCTAGCATGCTAAAACCCTCTTTCTAACTTGTCATGTGATTTGAGAAACCTGAATCAAGAAACCACATATTATTGGCATCCTCTTTTCCCACATTACATGTGAGACAATAATTTGAGTCATATTTCATCTCAATTTTTTCATTTTGGAGTGTCTTCTTCTCACCTTCTTGATTAGATTGATTCTTTGTTGTCAATTTCCTACAATCTTTTATAAAGTGTCCAAGTTTTTACAATAATGAAAAATAAAGAATTTCTTACTCTTCCTTGTGAAATTTGCTTGTTCTTTCCCCTTTGAATTAGATTTATTTGAATTTTTTTATTGTTGTTTAGTGTCTTTTTCCCTTTCCTTTGAAACTCTAACCCTAGTTTCAAGTATATGCTTTAGATTGCCTGCATATATATTCATCTTATCCTCATGGGATGAAAGAGGAACCATGGGAGATGGAAGAAATAATGTAAGGAGTATAGATTAATGAAGATAAAGAAAAAGAAAAAAATTCTTCTATCTAAATTACAAAATATCCTTTGCAAGAAAAATATATATTGGAAACAAAAGTCTAGAGTTAATTGGCTCAAAGAGGGAGAAAATAATACTAAATTCTTCCATATATTTGATAATATTTAGGCCAAAAAAGGAAGTATACAATAAATAATGAAGCAATATGGTGAACTCTACAAAGGATGGATATAGCTCGAATACTATTATTTCTTTCTTCAAAAATATATTTGTTGAGGGTCAACTTCCCCCCAGTTGTTTTGTCATGTAGAGACCCTTAATCTCTTTGATCTTGCCATCAATATAGAGGATAATAAAGAAATTTTAGCCATACATTATAAGGAGGAGATCAAGGACATAGTCTCTGAAATGGAAGGGGATAAAACCCCTAGGCCCGATGGATTTCCTACTTTTTTATTCCAAATTTATTGGGACATAGTTAAGAAAGAGGTGGTAACAATTGTTTAAGAATTTTTCATATCAGGTAGTTTTCTAAATAAATTTAATCACACCTTCATAGCTCTCATCCCTAAAAAATGGGATCTAAATATTTGGGAGAATTTAGACCCATTAGTTTATGTAACACTTTGTATAAAATCATATCAAATTTTTGGATTTCCGAATGAGGGAGGTTCTTAGTAATTTTATTTCTCCCAATCAAGGAGCTTTTGTCCCAGTAGACAAACCCTAGACAACATCATCTCTATTTATGAAACTATCTATTTTGTGGATAAATATAATTGGGAGCTATGCTCATAAAATTAGATATGCAAAAATCCTATGATCGGGTCTCATGGAATTTTTTATCCTCCTTTTGCATAAATTGGGCTTTTATCCTCACTTTATCGTAAATGATTGAGGCATGCACCTCTTCCCCCATGTTTTCAGTCATCATTAACAAAGTGAACCTAAAGGTTTCTTCAAAGCGGAAAGGGTTCTAAGACAAGGGGATCCAATTTCCCCTTTCCTCTACATCATTGTGGCCAAATCCTTGAGTATATTGTGTTCAAAAGCTAAAATCAATGGAAGATTAGAAGATGTTAAGGTTGCTAACGATGTGGACAATCAGTGCCTTCAACAATTTATGGATGACATTGTTCTTCTCATGCCGTGCTATGGTTTAGGAGGCTCACTCATTCAAGAACATCACAAGACAATATGAGGAAGTTTTAAGATAACAAGTGAAATTCCACAAGATTTTTGCTTCTTCATCAATGTTAATGAGAAACAACTTATCAAAATGGCTAATATCATGGAATGCAACATAAAATATCTCTTAGATAACTACCTGGGTATGTCACTTTGTGGGAAGAAAATGGAAGATGTTGGTTGGAATAAACTAATTGAATGGTTCCACAAAAATTATCTTCTTGGAAAGGATCATTACTTTCACAGGCTAGAAAAGCTCAACTCCTCCAAATCTCCTTGCAGGGAGTTGCAACTTACATTATGTCTATTTTCATTATTCCCATAAAATTCAAGAAAACCATTAAGATAATTCAAAGGATATTTTTATGGTCCGGTTCGAGGCTAGAACTAGGATCCCATTGATAGCATGGGATAAGGTTACCAGACCTAAAGATCATGGGGGACTAGGCCTAAAAAAATTACAGAGAATGAAATAGGATCTCATAGCCAAAAATTGATGGAGAATGCATAAATAATAAGGAACTTAGATTTATATTTTAAATGTGAAATACTTGCAAAATGCTAGCAACACTTTGGGAATATTCTTGGATCGGGAGCTTCCAAAAGGATCAATTTTTTAGAATATCCTTATCCGTGCTAAGAAATTGTTGATCAAGGGTACTAAATGGAATCTTGGGAATGGTACTAAAATTAAATTCTGATGATCGGTGGATTAGGGATAAAACCATGAAGTTGGAAGAACATAGTTAAACCTCAACCAATTCTACATGAAATAATATGGAGAGTTGGTGTGTGGTTATTGGTAAGCTAAGAGAAGTTGGCTTCAAATAATCCACCCATTGAACTTTATAAGTCTTCAACTCCCTTTTGAAGTATTGAATAATTAAATAAAGGAATGTCACATTTCTCATAGATTTTGTCATGATGAATTGATTTGGCATGGAATGGATTTGGGGAATTATGAGGTTAAATCGGGCTATCTTTTGAATTTTGAGCACTTGGAGACTAATGGTTACTAGAAGAAAATTTGGAATAAAAATCTTATTCCTAAAATCAATTTTTTCTACTAGGAAGTGGTTCATAAAAAATTTGACAGTGGACAAAATCAGGAAGAAATTTATGATACTCATAAACATATGTAGTTTGTGCAAACAACATGATGAAACAACCAATCATCTTTTTCTAAAATTTAGTTTTGCTTTCCATGTATTTTCTACGGTTCTTGATCTTTTCCAAGTTCAATTTGTCCTTCTTTGTGGATGTCTCTCATCTCACGTAATAATGGTTTTTCAATTTCCATCATGAATTCACCAAAGAGGTTTGGAAATGTGCTCTTCCCCACATTCTTTGGGGCATTTGGGTGGAAAGAAACAACTGTATATTTCGTAACCAATCTTACATTATTAAAAAGGTGGTTAGGAAAATTATCCAGACTCTAAGAGAAAATATGCATATCATCAAACATAAATCTTCAAAGCCCTGTCATGTTCTTGAAGGCTCCATCTTGAATTTTTTGAATCTTAGCCCCATAAATTGGGATAATCACAAAGATGTGGGGATGAATAAAAAGAGTGTCAAATGGAGAAGACCGTTAGAGGGTAGTTTCAAGTAGAATTTCGATGGTTCTGATAAACCTATGGAGGTACTATCTAGGGGGGGGATTAATTTGGAATCATTTAGGGGTGTGTATACATTCCTATGTTTACACTTTGGGTAATCACTCGAATAATTTTTCCAAATCCATGACAATGTTATGGGGTATCGAACTGTGTGTTTCCATCGAATATCAAGTCCCCGATTATTGAGGAAGATTCGTAATGTGTTTTCAATGCTCTTAAGCATAAAGGGAAATAGGTTGGAAATTTAACAACATTATTACTGAAGCTAGGCTTATGTTGACCTCATTTGAGAAGGTGGAGTTAAATCATGTTTACAAGGCCGAGAATAAACTTGTCAATAGACTAGCTAGTCATGGTAGTGACATGTTTAAAAATATCACATGGCAAGATGATCTAATACCATGGGATAATTTATTAAACCGTGTTAATGATGACAAGACATCCCAAGATGTGGTATGATATCCTCCGGTTTCACGTGACTATTCCCATGGGAGGATTAATTATTTTTCGAGGGGGATTAACAACATGCATTTAGTCCTTTTGTTTTGGAATTACATGTTCATTTCTATTTATCTCAACATTGTCAAGAGTACACGGCTAAAAATGGGTGGTGACATAGTCTACACCGAGTGACCACCTACTGCATATCAAGAGAGATGTTACCACGTGGATATTGCTGAGAAGAGATGGCTTCTCTAATTACATTAAGCATCTTAAAGGTAACAATCCCCAACTTGCTACTGAATTTGGAAATGCTTAGGAGGGGTGTTAAAATGAGGGGGATGGAAATTACATTCATAGAAGATTCTATTGTTGAGGCCACAATCTTATACATGGAAGGCCTTAAATTTTTAAGAATAATACTAGGCGTAGGCACAAAATCTCTACTTTCTTTTGTTTGAATGAAATAATCCTCATGTTTGACGATGGAGTCACAAGAAACTTCCTATCGATCGTTGGCTAGACGTGTGCATGGTTATGATGAAGTATCTCACCCTAGAGGGAAAATTTAGAAATATTTTTTCCTATCATCTCTTTATCCTCAATTACTTGCGTAGGAACCAAGAAATGAGCATTCCCTTCTTTCTCCTAAGATCCCTCACCTCCTCTATCAATGACTACAAAAATGAGAAATTGAAAAATCCATTGCATCATGGGTTGATTTTGTTAATGTATTAGAAAGGAAAACCCTTGGTCCCCATCTAACCCCGACCCAAATGGAGATGGAATTAGACAATGAAATCCTAGTTGAGTATATGACTCGTATTAAAAAAGGAGAGCCGTGGGATAATTAGGATGGCATTGCCGATATCCTTTTCAATCTAAAACATGGATATAAATCCATAGGGGAAAACTCTGTTAGTAAAGAGTAGGGTGAAAACTCCATGGATTGTGAAGCTAGGATATTGAGGGTTGAAGCCATTGCTTTACACAATCCTCTTGATTAACAAAACCTTGTTCAAGAGATCGGGAGTGTCATCGGAAAATTGATGTGTAGAATAAAATAATTAGTGGGTTTAATGCGAAGATGGTTATGCATGAACAAATAATTTCTATCCTCCATGATAAAATTACTAAGATTAAAGTGGTGGGTGGTAAGGATAAAATATGATTGGATTTGATCAGCTCGGAGGAAGAAGAACCCATGGAAACATAAGATGATGCTCTCACCGAGAATACTCCTAAAAAGGTTGTCATTTCTTGGAAAGATGATCTCGGCGGAACCATGGACAGGGGTCCAAGTGCAAGGACTAGAAGAAGTGCCTCCACTATAAAAGTGAAATGATGGTATAACTTTATCTACCCTACGTATGGGCTCTGTGCTAGTTTTTCTTCTCTTGCATCCATGGTTTTTATTTTGTATTTTTGTAAAAAAATGTAAATTTATAGACACAGTATGGGTGGTGCCATTCTTTGGGGTGTTCTGTTGGTCAAGTCTATTTGACCTGGAATCCCATTTTTATTTTGGTGGATTATTTTTCTTAGCTTCCTTTTTTGTACAGGGTTTTTTGGTCCCTTCAAAACCAAATCTTTTTTACCTTATCTAAAAAAAAGAGAACCTACTAATTCATCAACACTTGTATTGTTTATGTCCTTACACTCTTCAAGAGTGATCATAATATGAATCCATCTTAGTGTCAAATATCTTAAAATATTTCTAACAATCATTTTATCTTCAATGGTTTCTCCATAAACTCTCATTCTATGAGCCATATCATTTACCCTTATGCAAAATTATCCTACACCTTCACTTTCTGACATTCTTAAATTTTCAAAATTCATTTTGAGGGTTTGGATTTTTCTTATTTTACCTTAATAGATCCTTGATATGAATTATCTAAGGTATCCCATACTTCATGAAAAAAATTCAGCTATTAATTATTTGGTAGTTTTTAGGATCTATAACACTCTGAAGATAAAAGAAGGATAGAGCATCTACCTTCTCTTCATCCTTTTCACTCTCTTTTGATATTGAGAGAGAACTTTTTAATCAATAGGTGGTTTATAATCATTGAAAATATTTTCCCAAACTCCCTTCCAAACAATAATTCTCTTCATTGATCCCTCCAATACTCAAAGTTGTCTCCTTTGAAAATAAGGATATTCACGAAGCGAAGTATGACAAAATCCATTTCTTATAGAACTTGGCTCTTGATATCAAATGAAAGAGACAAAAATGGATATGGAAGGAGAACAAAAAAAAAAATTTAAGTTCTGATCAACCTTTGAAATAACCTAAAAATAATTTTTATACCATCCAAACAAGTACTAAGAAATCTAGTTATTAAGAAAGTGTAATTACTTGTGTACTTGATCAAATTATGCACTATATGCAAAACTAAAATTATAAATAAGTATTGTAAGTTTTTTGGTTATTAAATATGAATACGTGTAATAAAAATAGTGAAAAATACACAAATTGTAATAATGGAGCACTTTTGACACCTTCTTTTTGGTCATGCTTTTATTAACACAAAACAACTAAAATTAGGAATTACAACTTAACTTGCAAAGCAAGTTAAACTCAAAATAGAACCACTAATAATAGAAACACACTCATAAAATAATTTTGGAATTCTAGTTAACTTTAAAATAGGCTCATGCACTCCATGGAAAAAGTCAACATGCAAGAAGCTTTTCCAAGAATAGAATTATGCAAGTTAGGCATGTTTTCAAGGCTAATTATAGCCCTCTTCAAGAAAATTAGCCCCAAGGTCCCTAAAATATACGTATGGTCATAAAAGTAGTATATTTACACTTATTTTAACTTAGAAATTGTTTCCCACATCTTTAGGGATGATTACACAATAATGTATACATATCCGGAAACTTGTAGTTGATAGACTATTTTTAGGAAATCACTAAAAATCACTTATTTAGTCCTACTTGACTAAAAAAACACATGAATTAAAAAAACAAGTCCTAAAACATCATAAAAGTCTATTTTTAGAGTTTTTATAAATAGAAACTATCTAAATTTAGTGGAATTTCAATTGAAAAAATTGACATCATTTCCAACAACCCCTACGGGTTCACGCTTTCAAAAGAACATAAGAGAACTACATGATTCTTGATCCCAAAACAAGGGCATGTAGTGAAACACTTAGATTGGTTCTACAACTAGGATTTTGAGTGCGAGGGTAGTCCAGCCTCACCAAACAAACATAATTTTTATCCTTTAAGAATTTTAATTTTCTCGATGAAGGGTTATACAAGTTCCAAGGATTTCAAATTTATTTTAGATGATTATGGGTCATACTAAATTTGTGTGAACAAGAGAAATAAACAATAAAGACCATTACCGAGCAAGTGAAGCACACAAAAATTACATGTCCAAACTATCAAAGGGTCCAAGACTTTACAGTTCCATATCGGGACCATAAAGATTAGGTTTAAACCATACAAAGTTGTATGATCACGCACCTTGTTGAGTTTATAGCTCTAGAAATTTCATTGAAGCATTTACAGTTCTTGATTAGCATTTTCATCTATCTTGCACATTGAGATCATATCTATTTTACCCTAAATAAATAAGTCTATTTCCACTTTTACATATTTGAGAAATTACTTATTGTTTATCAATTGTTTAAATCATTTCAAGTATTAATGCATTATTCTTTTTTGAAGGGTTGATGTTGGAACTTAATTAATCAATATAGTCTACCTATTACAAACCCTTTAATTCTTCTTATTGGTTGTACATCAACAACCCATTAGAATTTAATCGGGGTGAAAACATTAATCACCTAATTGATTTAATGCACTTAGAGATTGGGTCATTCGAGCCCTTATTGAATTATTGTATTTATTCACTTTGGGTTTGATTAGCCCTATTTTCATACCGATTAAATAAATCATGTGATTATTTCAATGAGGTAGGAAATTAGGGTTTATTGAACCCCAAAACATTATATTATTGATTTTGGTGGGGTTGGGCTCAATTGGTACCCGGCTTTTATATTTATTGAGCAAATCATCTTATTGGTATATTGTGCTACACAATTAGGACCAATTGAGACCTAATTGGCATTACTTTATCATATTTGGTGGGTTTGTCCTCAATTGGCCCTATTTTCACATCCAATCGGTTCAATGTATCATTTAATTGGGGAAAATGGGGACCCAATTAACAATAAAATATCACATTTAGGGGTTTAGGATATTTTGGCCATATTTACACACCTAGTTAACTAATCAGCAAATTGATTGAATGTGTTATGAAATTGAGGCTAGTTGAGTCCTAATTAATATTATATTATTATATTTGGCAGGTTTGAGGTCAATTATCCCTTTTTTATACTTAGTTGAACCAATCAACTATTTTTTAAATGGGTATGTAATTAGGGTTAATCAAGTCTCAATTGACATTACATTATTAGTTTAAACTTAGTTTCCTCGATTACGTTCAATATTGAACAAATGTAGTGTCATTTTTATATATCAAAACTATGTGTGTGTGTGTGTGTGTGTGTGTGTGTGTGTCATATATAATACACACACACAAATATGTAACCGTGTGCATGTGTGTGATATATATTATATGATATATATAAATATATTCATATATGTATATCATGTATATATATTGTGATTAGTTTTTATATGCAATAGTCATAGAATGAGGAAGTCATTTATATGTACTTTTCGATGTCTAGTCCCTTCCATCATTATATTTCAAAAATCTTGTATTTTGCAAGTGCACCTAATTTTCTATTTACAAGTTGCAATACAAACCTTATATATTTAAACCCTTCCAAACTTACAAATTTTACCACTCATATATTCAATGTATAGTTATATATGTTTTACCCTTTATTTCTTTTTTAAGATTTAAATCATGCAATCTCAATAAAACACTCGACCAATAATAAATACCAACAACAAATAAGAAAGAAGAAAAACTAATTAAATAAGGGAATGAAAGGCTAGGTTCCAATGAGACATGTATTCAAAAAAGGATATGCTTGCAACAACAATGACAAAGGAGACAAGGATTATTGTGAAGTGGAGGAAGAAAATAACATGAATGTTGAGGAAAAGTTGAAGAGCTAGATAAGGATGAGCTTGAAGAAGAATATATGGAAGTGAATCAAGATTTAACCCCAAACAATTTTCACTTTTCCTACGAGTCCTTAAGGAGGATGGAGAGGAGTCTTGGGAACACTACTCCTTGGAGGACGATAGTTAGTTAGAAGACCCATTTGTGATGACGATGATACATAATATCTATTAGGATTAATATTAGTTATTTAAGGCTTTTAAAGCATTTAGAATGTAGTTGTGGTTGTAGTGACTATGATAGCTATTAAAATCATGTGTTCTTGATTATACCTATATAAAATCTATTACTTATATTATAAAACTTTTATTTTATCAATATCAATTAAATTTTCCTTCTTTTCCCTTCCCATTATGTTACAATTTTTTATTTTATAAGGTGAAAAAGGGATTACATCATAGTTAGTATCATAATAATTTAATATAAAACCTTGAATTAATCATGAGAGTTCAAGCACATGTTTTCCACCTTTACACTCAAAGTATTTATTAAATAATTTGTTGTCGTATAAAATTTAAAAAAAAAAACATTTATTTAAATTTTTAATTTAACATATTTTTCTAATATAAATATAAATATTAATGTTTATAACAAATTAAACTATAAAAAATTCTAGTAAGAGTGGGAGTTTAAAAATACATGTGTATGTGTGTGTATGGGCCTAATGCAATTACATCAAGATTGAGGATAAATTTAAAAATAACCCTCCTAGCTTAAAACAAATGAATGGTAACCATTTTATGTACTTCATTACCACTCTGCAAATCTAAGAAGAGATATAAAGTGATTTTTAATTGAAAAGTGTACTTTATTAATGAAAAAGTTATAGTACACCACTAAGTATACAAAAAAATCCGTGGAAAAGTCACACCCTAGAATTCATGTCACATCAAGCCAAGAAAGCCTTGAGAAAAGGTCATCTCACCTCAAGAGGGCATCAAAATATAGGTATACATAATAAAAGTGCATTTTTAACTTAACAAGGGAACATGATATAAACAACACTAGAGTCATAGAGGCCCAAGAAATCTTAATTTGCAGCGGTGAACACGGTGGTTAGAGGAGGTAGAGGCAAAGGACTATCTAGCTTTTCCCATACCACTAGTGGCATAGGGGTGGGCCGTGTATGGGTTAGGACCCCACTCATCATTTTGGTGCTACTATTAATCATATTCATTAGTATATTATTGGGATTGGTAGCGGGGAGATGGTGAGCATAAAATTTAGAAATTTTCCTTGAGTAAGGGTGCCCTACCCATTGCCACCATTCACGCCCTCGCACCCCGTATATTTAAAAACACCGCCACTATGGGTGGGAGAGGAGCATTGAGATAAGGGAGGGGGAAAAAAATGTTGAGGAGAGGAGCTCCACCGACTACTAGAGTAGTGCTTATGAAATCCCCGTCCATGGCCATGACATGGAGAATAGTGGCACACCAATTCTAGAGGCACTCAATTGATGACACACATGACATTTCACCAATGTGAAAGTAGGGATTATATGTTATCCACCTCCAAGAAGAAATTTTCTACGTAGAACTACATCTAGAGGAGAACATTGGATATCACAATAAATTTATTAACTTCATAAAGAGTTCTCCATCCATAAAAACATTATTAAAACAAGGAAATTTTGTATCTTTCCAAATATGAAATAGAACATCAGATCTAAAAAAAATTCAATAACTTTTCAATTTGGCAAGAAACGTGGCCAAATCCCCTAGGAGAACCATTTTCCACAAAAAAATTAGGGATAAAGGGTTGGAAAAGAGTGTAAATCCACTTCTAGGTAGATTGGGTGTGTGGGAAAAACCAAAAGATTTGTTTAATTCACTCGATTTTGTTGAGTTGTGGAGCTCAATTACTTCAGTTTAGCATACAATGTGAAACTTGCTGGAAAATACAGTAACCGACATCGGTTAGGGTGAAATGAGGTCGGTTACATGCGGATTGTTTTAATTAACTCTCGAGAATTAGATCTATTTTTAGCATTAAAGTAGATCTATTGATTGTAATTGCATGGCTAAGTTCCCTAAGTTTATAAATGACTATATAAGCATGAAATATAGGGTTTAGAAGTAAAGAATTAACAAGAATTAAGAAGAACTTGAAAAATTTGGTGAAGGAGAGAATTCTTGGAGAAGAAGCAAAAGCTTGAGAAAAATAAAGTACTATACATCTAAGAGGTGTGGAAGATTGTAAAAATTCATTGTATATCTTGTCAAAGTTTTGGATAATATATTGACTTGTTTCTTAGTGGACGTAGCCCATACTGGGTGAACCACATTAAATCTGGTGTTGATTTATGTCTCTTGTTTTGTATATTTCTTCTGGTAGAATATCCACTTTTATTTGCATGTATGCTTAGATCTAATATATTATCTCGTATAATCGGTGTGCTAACTCCAAAAATGGTCTAGATTTGTTTGAGGGTTTGTGGGTTGACATATTTAATCACAGAGGCTTTTCTGATTGAGTGGGAGCTACATCAATGGCGAAGAAAACAAATACAAGGAAAAGAAGTTTGACGGCCAAAATTATCAATTATGGAAGATGCAGATTGAGGATTATCTGTATCAAAGAGATTTGTATTTACGGTTGGATGAGAAGTCTAGACCTATGAAGATGATTGATGAAGAATGGAATATTCTTGATATAAAGGCTTTGGGATCTCTAAGATTGAGCCTGGCAGCATCCGTGGCTACCAATATTACAGAAACGATTTCTATAGTAGAGTTAATGAAATCTCTTGCTAATTTATATGAAAAAAATAGTGCTTCAAATAAAGTTTATTTGATGAAGAAACTATTTATTTCTAAGATGCATGAAGGTGGATCTGTATCTAGTCATTTGAATGATTTTCAATCTATTGTAAATCGATTAACATTGGTTGCTATACCATTTGATGATGAAGTAAAAGCATTACTATTCTTATGTTCATTGCACGATAGTTGGGATAACTTGGTAATGGATGTTAGTAATACAACATATTCTAATAATATTTTGAAGTTTTGATGATGTGGTTAACATAATCTTGAATGAAGAAATTCGCAAGAAGAGTACAGAGGAATCATCATCTGGGAATGCTTTGAATGTAGAAAGCAAGGGTTGGCAGAAGGAAAGATCCAAGAGTAAGAGTAATGGGAAATCAAAGTCAAGGGATAACAAATCTAAATCCATAAGTAAGGGAATTACTTGTTGGAAATGTGGAAAGAAAGGATATGCAAAAGAAATATTGTTGGTCAAAGGAAAAGAGAACCAACAACCGATAAAGGTAAAGAAGTAAATATTCTTGTCAGAGCAGAGGTAATGCAACATGCTCTTATTCTTTCTTTAGCTAATAGAATTGAATCATGGGTTTTAGATTCAGAGCTTCTTTCCATGCAACCCCTAATAAGGGTTATTTTAGAAATTATGTCCAGGGAAATTTTGGGCATGTTTATTTGGGTGATGATGAACCTTGTAGTATTATTGGTAAAAGGGAAGTTCATCTAAAATTGTAAAATGGAAATACATGGTATTGAAAGATGTGAGGCACGTGTCAAGCCTCGGGAGGAATCTTATTTCTATAGGGAAACTAGGTGAAGCTAGTTACATGGTTACTTTTACAGGAGACTCTTGGAAAGTCACCAAGGGTGCTCTTGTTGTGGCAAGAGGTAAGAAGGTAGGAACATTATATTTATCTACCTGTGTTACTGATTCCTTTTCTGCATTATCTACTTTAGATTTAGATGCATGCATGTGGCATAATTGGTTGGGCCATATGAGTAAAAAAGGAATGCAGATCTTAAAGGCTAAGGGTAAGTTATTAGATTTGAAATATTTAGATCTTGATTTCTGTGAGCATTGTGTCTTTGGAAAGCAAAAGAGAGTGAGATTTCTCAAAGTTGGGGCAACTAACAAGGAGCAAAAGTTAGAGCTTGTACACTCAAATGTGTGGGACCATCTTAGGAAGCTTCTCATAGAGGATCCCATTATTATGTTACTTTTTTGATGATGCTATAAGAAAGGTATGGGTTTATTGTATTAAACGTAAATATGATGTTTTTGAGACTTTTAAAAGATGGAAAGCCCTTATTGATAATGAATCAAATTCTAAGTTAAAGTGCCCTAGATCTGAAAATGGTGGTGAATACTGTGGCAAGGATTTCTATGATTATTTTTCAAAGTGAATACGATACATGAGAAAAGAATGGTTCCAAGAACACCACAAGAGAATGGTGTTGCAGAAATAATGAAAAGGACATGTTATTCATATTTTCCCCCCAGAAAAAATATTGGATTAGAACGACCCCACACTGAAAGAAATTGAGAAATCACGTTCAAATCCTGCAAACAGATTGCAGAGGGACTCTATAATGGAAGTGGCGGGGCTGTGAAGGTCAAACAACCCTGTGTGGGAGAAATCCAAAAATGGCTATGTCGAGTGAATATGGGCCTTAAATCCATTCTACAAGTTACATGTGGATCAGAAATAGAATAGAAAGGTCAAAGGAGAAGAAGCAGTGTCACAGAGAAGCCAGGAGCAAGAAAAGGAAGAAACAACGAAGATCCAAAGTCTTTGGGCTCAAAATAATTCGAATGAGTCCAAAATTGGCTAAGTATGGAGGATGTTACGGAGAGAGCCACATGTCAAAATGACGCTTCTCCAAGGGTGAATCTAAGAAAGGAATCTCAAATGAGCGCCAAGATTCCATGTGTCCAAGGCTCCTAAAAAGTTACACGGCTGTTGAAAAGTCTTTGGCTAGGCAGGAAGGTGTCAGGTGTCGGCTCAGTGCAAATCCAAAATGGGAGCCCAAGGGGAAGACTCAAACTCGCGCCAACCCTCCACGTAGCAAATGGTCAACAGAGGTCAAAAGGCAGATAGGGAGGGCCTAAAAAGGGCTAAGTATATAAGTGATGGCAAGGACTGCCATGTGTCTAAGCGCGCATCTCCAAATTTGCATCCAAATGTGGAGGCTCAAACAAGCGCCAGTTTGCCACGTAGCCTGGGTCAAAAGGTAAGGTAAAGGTCGTTGAAAAGTTCAAAGACTTGCGGAGGCTTCCAAGTGTCAACTTGATGCTCCTTCAAAGGTAAAATCTTGATTGGGCTTTCAAACAAGCACGGAGCCTCCGCACGTCCAGTCTCTTCAAAGGGGATAGAGTCGGGTTCAATAGCCAATGCATAGTGGCAAGCCAACATAGAGTGTCAAGTGTCTAAACGACGCTAACTCGAGGGTTGAATAGAGATAGGGTTATCAAACAAGTGCTAGACTGCCGCGTGTCCCCGATCAAGAGGTATGCCCCCGTCGAGTAAAGGACTTAGCCGAGAAACATAGAAATTGAGCAGGCTAACGAGGAAACCACGTGTCAGCCCCACGCTTTTCCAAAAGAAAGATACAGAGGCTGCCCTCAGACATGTGCCAGCCAACCATGTGTCCCATATTAAAGAGGGGGCCCATTTTTCAAATTGGTTTTCCCGCTCTGTTGTATGGACCCGATACAAACTTTGAAGGGGCATATCTTTCGACTCAAGGCTCAAAATATTGCAAATCTGACACCATTGGAAAGATCTCGGCTTCGCCCACGCCATGGAGATCTGAAACTTTAAGTTTGGGGAGGTTAGGTAAAGGAAAATGGAGAAAAATCTTTAGGGCCATTAATGCGGATCTATCTCGCCTCAATAACTAGATCGATTCTATCTGCTCGCCATTTCCTTCTCCTTCAAGGTGTTGAACCGGTGGTTGATGTAGTCAAAGCATATTTAGGAGAAGATTTTGTAGGGGAATTAATAACAACAATGGTTGAGCTTTGACCTACTTTTCCCACTTCTCTCTCTTTATTTCTTCTCTCTGATTGAATCTATAAATACGGGTCAGGACTCATTGTAAAGGGTTGGACATTCTTTTGTTTTGAAGGCTCCCCTCTTCCCCTTGGCAAATGAATTCATGGAGTTTCAGACTTCCCATATATCCTGTAAATATAAATTTTCCTTGGTACTATTATAATGCATCGTATCAAGCCATGAGAGCAGTAATATGTGTTCTGTGGGTGATCTTCACCCCTTTCTGTGTTAATTGTTGTCTTCTGATCGTTCATTACAAATTTGGTTATTTGTGCATGTTTTTGTGTTGCATAGTAAAACAATTGTTCATCACTCCTTTGGTGTATCACCTTGTAGCTTAAGTTTTATTTTCTTTGCATCCCTTCTTTAACTCTGTCTCCTTGGAAAATTAGAGTAGGATTTAGGATAGATCCTCTGTGATTTTATGCATACACCTAAACAGAGGAGTATGAACCAACCTTAATCTGGAGAGTTTTTCCCACCTACAAAGTCCCACACTTTGGGGGAAACTCAATGTTATGTGAATCACACCAAATGAATCTGCCTTAGAAAAGTAGATATGATGACTCATTTGGGGGTGCTGTGATTTTGCACTATCAGGAAAATCATGGAACGTGTTAGAAGTATGAGGATACATTCTGGACTGCCCTTGTAGTTTTGGGTAGAAGCAGTTGATACAACGGTTTATTTGATTAACCGTGGGCCTTCAAGTTCACTAGATGGAGGAATACCAGAGGAAGCTTAGACCGGAAAAGAGGTAGATCTTTCTTTTCTTAAATTTTTTGGTTCAGAAGCTTTTGTGCATGTTGATAAGGAAAATAGGAAAAATTAGATGCAAAATCCAAGAGATGTAATTTCATTGGTTATGGATCTGGTGATTTTAGATTCCTTTTTTGGGATTTAGAGAATTCTAAAATTATTAGGCGTCATGATATTGAATGGAATGAAAAAGAATGTACAAAATCAAATTTTGGTACCCAAGGATGAACCAATTGAGAAGTTTGTGAATGAAAATGAACTCTCAGATTTAAAATTAATACCGACAGGGTTACATAGTAACCGGTGTTCGTTTACCCCTAACCGACATCGGTCAGCATAACCGGTATCCGTTACGGAAGAGCCAAACCTGCATCAGTTAGCAAAACTTACTTCAGTCATAGGTGACCGGCGTCGGTCACTTTCAGATTTGGATACGAATGTCCAGGAGGTCTAGAATGAGCCTCCGATACCCCAAACTCTTGTGAGAAGGTCACAAAGGGTAAGTAAACCTCCATAAAGATTTACACGTTCTCTATTTTATTTATTATTAACTGATAATGGTGAACCAGAGAGCTTTGAAGAAGTAATGCAAGATAATACCCACATCCAGTGGGAGCATGGCATGGATGAGGAGATGGAATCCTTGGGACAGAACCATACTTGGGATTTGGTTAAGTTGCCAAAGCAGTAAGAGAACATTACAGAACAAGTGGGTTTACAAGATCAAGGAAGAAGAGGGTGGATAGAAAAGGTACAAGACAAGGCTTATAGTAAAGGAATTTGCACAGAAAGCATGTATTGACTTTGGTGAAATATTTTCTTCTTGTTGTTAAGATGACTTTTATTCATACTATATTGAGTTTAGTTGTAGTAGAGGATTTGCATTTAGAGCAACTAGATGTGAAGAAGACTTTCCTTCATGGTGATTTGGATGAAGATATTTATATGCAGCAGTCGCTTGGGTATGAAGTCAAGGGTAAGGAGAAATTAGTGTGCAGGTTGAAAAAGAGCCTGTATGGGCTTAAGCAAGCTCCAAGGCAATGGTACATTAGGTTTGATAGTTTTATGCAAGAACATGGTTACTTGAGATGTGAATCTAACCATTGTGTTTATTTCAAGAAGCTTGAAAATGGGATCTATATTATTTTGTTACTGTATGTGGATGATATGCTTATTGCATGATCTAGTATGCAGGACATTGGTGAGCTTAAGGGAAAACTAGCTCACACATTTGCTATGAAGGATTTAGGAGCTACAAAAAGAATCCTTGGCATGAAAATACATAGAGACAAGAAAAATAAGAAATTGTATTTGTCTCAGGAGGATTATATCTACAAGGTGTTAGAAAGGTTCAAGATGTAGAATGCAAAACATGTTAGTACACCTATGGATGGACACTTCAAATTGAGCAAAGATTAGTGTCCATCATCACAAGAGGAGGTCAATTACATGACACGAGTGCCATATGGTTCATCAGTTAGGAGTCTCATATATGTTATGGTTTGTACCAAACCAAACATTACACATGCAGTGGGAGTTGTGAGTAGATTTATGGCCAATCTAGGTAAAGAGCATTGGAAAGTAGTCCAATGGATACTCAGGTATTTGAAAGGGACATCTAGTATGCAGTTATGCTATGGAGGTTCAGATATTTCATTATGTGGCTATGTTGATTCGGATATGGCTGGAGATCTAGATGGTAGGAGGAGCACTACTGGATATATTTTCACAGTAGGTGGGACAACAATTAGCTAGATTTCAAGATTGCAAAAGGTTGTGGCTTTGTCTACTACAGAGGCAGAGTATGTTGCAGCTACAGAGGCTAGCAAGGAGATGATATGGATGAGTAGGTTCATGGAAGAGTTGGGAAAGGAGCAAGGTGATTGTAAATTGTTCAGTGATAGTTAGAGTGTAATTCATTTGGCAAAGAACTCAATGTTTCATTTGAGAATGAAACACATTCAGTTGAGGTATCACTTCATACGGCAGGTATTAGAGGATGGACAATTAAATTGGAAAGATTCATACGAGCGATAACCCTACGGATATGCTAACGAAGCCATTAACAAAAAGGATAAGTTGGAGCTACACTCCACTTCTGTTGGTCTTCGAGTTTGAGACTTGAAGAGGAAGAAACAAAGCTAAGGAAGGATCGAAGAATGATGTTGTATACAGTATGGTGTAGTAATTAATCTCCAAGTGGGAGATTGTTGAGTTGTGGAGATCAATTAATTTAGTTTAGCATGTAATGTGAAACTTGCTGGAAAATACAGTAAATGACATCGATTAGGGGGAACCAAAGCACTACCACCCGGAGACAGGCATCGGTCGGCAAGGAAGAACTCGACATTGGTTACACATGCGGGAGTTTTTAATTAACTCTCGGAATTAGATCTATTTTTAGCATTAAAGCAGATCTATTGATTATAATTGCATGGCTAAGTGCCCTAAGTTTATAAACGACTATATAAGCATGAAATCTAGGGTTTAGAAGTAAGAATTAATAAGAATTAAGAAGAATTTGAAAAAGTTGGTGAATGGGAGAATTCTTGTAGAAGAAGCAAAAGCTTGAGAAAAAGAAAGTACTATACATCTAAGAGGTGTGGAAGATTGTAAATATTCATTGTATATCTTGTCAAAGTTTTGGATAATAGATTAGCTTGTTTCTTGGTGGATGTAGCCCACACTGGGTGAACCACATTAAATACGGTGTTGATTTATGTCTCTTGTTTTGTATATTTCTTTTGGTAGAATATTCACTTTTATTTGCATGTATGTTTAGATCGATATATAATCTATACAACCAGTGTGCTAACCCCAACGGATTGTTGGCAAGTGGGTAAAGTAAGGTTGTAAACCCCCATGTGTTTGATTTAGTTTGCAACAAGGAGACCTAGATACATAAGGCACTATATGAAACACAATTTTTTAGGCTCAATGGAATCATTCCACATGTTATCAAACATTCACGCCCAAACCATATCCCCGGACTTGAGATTCTAACAATGGTTTAAGAGTCACCCAAAATGTGATTTGGGGTGAGGAAATGGTATCCAATATGGGGTTTGTAGTGACAAACGGGGGTAACCTTTAGATGATTTCAATCTCTTCATTAAGACACGCTAGAATAAATATTAATTTGTGCAAGAATTATCGTGTATTAAATTCTTGATTTTTGAACTGAACTTGAGATCCTCATCTTTGAGTTGAAATTTAGCTTTAAGCATATCCCATGACATCCAATCCTAGGAAGCCTTGCATAATATGTCACTAATGACTCTAATTCCCTTTTTAAATAGTTGAAGTATTTTAATCCATGACACCATAGCGAATGGGACATTATGGAAATTAAGAAGTGGAGACCACCATAGGGAGAGAGTTGATTGAGAGTTCGATACGAAATTATCCCTTACTAAATGAGATTAGTTTTGAGAAATTCCCAAGATTTCCATATGATTTTAGCCAAAAACCGCATATTTTCATTAGCATAGGAGAAAGAACAAGACTATGGAATCCCAAACCTTTCTATTTTTTATAACCCAAAGGGATCCTTGACTAATGCAATTTTTGAGTAGAATTTTTCATGATTTAGATCCTTCAAGGCTTCAAATTATCCATTTGACATTGAGGGAATTTCCTTGAATTTTTATGTCCAAAATCCCTAAATCTCCTCTTGCTTCTTTGGCATGGCAACAAATGTACCATGCAAGTTTATGGAACCCTTTATGTCCCTTTGAATCAGCTTATAAAAATTCTCTAAGAAGCTTTAGTACATGCATCTTTGAAAGGAGGCTAACAAGATTAATAATAAATGTAGACACTAAATCACGCACTTTGGGTAATTATTTAGTCCTTGTTTCATACTACTATTCATATGGTTCTTGAGTGAAAAGAGTACTAATTATCCCATGTCCAGGATAATTTTAGTGGCGAATATTCGTAATATGGTGAATATTCCATTTTTGAAAAATTTGAAAAGGCAAATTTTCTGGCGCGGGTCAATGACCTGTTCACCTAAAAATTATAGTTTAATTTTTTTAGGGGTTGGCTTCACCTACCCTTGAAACTATACCCTATATAATCCTAGATTATTCACCAGGTAGAACACTATTAGATCACTCATACCACCTAAGGGCATATGTATTATAAAGTATAGTAAACGCGCAATAGGAGGGCAGAGGCTATAGACACGTGACAGGAGGGCAGAGGCTACAAACGCACGATAGAGAGTTTATTGACACGTGACAGGGAGATTTTGTTGACGTGTGACATGGAGAGTTTTTGATGCATGACAAGAGTTTAGAGGAAGTAGATGCACGATAGAGAGTTTTTTTATGCGTGACACGAAGATTTTGTTGTCATGCGACTGAGAGGATGAGGCTACGACGCGCGACAGAGATTTGTTGTCACGCTGTCAACAAGGTGGTTGACGTGCGTCAACGAACCTCACTGACGCCACCAACCACCTTATTGATGTGTGTCAACAAGGATGCTGACGCGCGACAACAAATCTCTTGTCGTGCATCTCAGCACCTTTCTATCAAATCAAGTAAAAATTTGTTGTTTGACCCCCAAAAAACTTGCCTTCCCACGAAACTGGTTCCGAGGATATTCGCCAGGTATTTTCCACCTCCGATTTCTAAGATTTCTCTTAAAATGAACCCTGCCCATGTCTTTGGCCACCTTTTGTTGCTTTATGCTACTAATTTCAGTCTTGCACTCTTACTTGCTTTACTTTTGACATTTGTCATTTTGGACACAAGCACCCAGTCAGGACACTAGCGCCAAACACCCCATCTCCTCTAGGCAACCCTGTCCTCTTTACACTTTGGTCACACTTTTTGGGTCCTTTATAGCTATTTGAACATCTTATCTTTTTGGTAGTCGGCCTTTTCGGGGTTAATTATGAAATTCAAGCGAAGGAATCATATAAATATAAAGTTATGTGATTATAATAAGGGACCAAACACTAAGAACTACTATCACCACCTAAGGTCGCATCCATTAAAGTCTTCTACTACTCCATTTACATCCATCTAGCTCCATCATAAGGGGAAAATGTTGGTTCATCTGCATCACACTTAATAAGAGGGGAGTTTATTCTATTCCATGCACCATTTACTTACATTCTACATCTAGTTATTGCTCGCTACTCAGAAAGTGTGACTGCACAAGAGCATTTAGGGAAAATTTCCACACACACACACCTAGAACTACATTGGGTCCGAGATAGATTTCATCGCTCAGTGATAAGTCCATCCATTTGGCAGTTGAGGACAGTCCTACCCCTTCATATGCATCTTTATTTTTTAGGGTTTTGATGGTTTTTACAGGTGATTCCTTTATTACAGGTTTACAATGACATCCAACAAAGTTCAATGACATACACACAACTAAAGGTGAACATAGGTGAACATTCAGTGATACCTCATAGGAGGTTCTATGGTCATTTCCGTAGACTAGGGAGCCCATATTACATACTACGGCTCCCCAGGCACCCAAATCCCTTTTCTAGGTGCTCCAATCTAGCCACAAGACTCGGATATACATTTTATTAGGGTTATGTGTGGTGGTTTCCTCCTCTTGTATAGTCGGTCTCCCATCGCGACACGGTCGTGTGACATCTGCAAATCAGCTAAGGCCTTTTTAACCCTCTTTGCACATTATGGTTTCATATTCTACTTGCTTAGTTTGCTTAGGTAATTTCAATATTGCATTTATTTATTTATTTACTACTTCCATAGCATCGATTAGGCTAATATATTCCATTTTAGTTTAATTAGTAAATATGAGTGGGAGCGAAAACTTTGAAATAGATATGAAAGTTTATTGTTAGAGAGAGGGTTTGGTAACCCACTAATATTTTTTTCCCACTCTTTCAATAACACATGACAACAAATTAGAATGGGAAGCTATGAAAGAAAGTGGAAAGCCAAGAAATTTAAATTGCACACTAGGTTGAATCCATTTCCATTGAAATCCATCCAACTATGGAGGATTAGGAGTGATATATTGCATATAGCACTTTGTTTTTTCCATTGAATAGTAGATCCAAAAGAGAGGAAAAATACCCATACATTTCATGGTGTTCTTGACCAACTCTTCTTCCTCAATTAAAGTGAGGAATGAATAATTTGAAAGTGTTTTTGATGAGTAGGTGCTCTTATTGAGGAAGTATGATGTCTTTAACCTACAAGCATTGGGCTGAATAGGTGGCCATCGGTAATTGAATCCTTCACCAACCAATACATATGATGCAAAGAAAATACATTCAAACCAACACTTTTAACTTTTAAAGAAACTTCCTGTTGTGCTCGATACCAAAATGATGCATGGGATGAACACATTCAAGACAACAAACCAAAATTTAGTTTCATGATTATCAAACCATGTAATTATTTATACTTCACTATGCAAATATATGCCAAATTTCTTATCAATACTACTTCAAGGGCTATTTCACCGACTCACACTCTTTACACACTCCTTTCTATTATATAAAATTCACATAATAAATTTCATAAATGAATCAAGACCCCATTTTATCAATTTTACCTTCATACCAAATAATAACTCTACTAGCCCTTCCTTTAAGAAAATCTCATTGTTCAAATCAACTCCCAAGGACTCAAAATAATATACACATCTTTTTGAATACCCATTATGGTCCTACAACTTCTCCCAAAGTTTTAGACCTGCTGCAACTCATTACCATTCCTTCAAATTTCCTAGACAATTTACATTTATGCATAATCCTTGTATCCCTCTTTTCATATAAACCTTATTGTTTTGGATCACTAACATAATATCATGAAAAATAATCATATATTTTGACACCCTTTATTGAGTTCTTGCTTCCTACAAACTTTCGAGATTAGATTCTCAAAAAAGGACCTTCAACTTGCCTATCACCATGTGTAATTAGGTCTCTCTTAAGGTCTTGGATCAAGTTTTACTAAGTGATAATGCATGCACCTAGGTCAAATACTTCTACAACCACCTTAAACCACTTATAATAACTTCTCAAAATTCCTTGTCGATTCTCAAACTCTTGTACTTACCGCAAGTCAAAACATTATAACCTTCTTGTCATTTTTGTTTCATTATTCTTTGATTTCTAGCCTTAACAACCTATTTTATCCTCCTTAAATTTATTCCCACCCTCTTTACACCTATGTTCACCTTGTAATCAAGCTTCCACAATTGATACAAAACACTTTATACAATATACCTCTCTAATCTAGCTCTTGATTGTGCTAAAACAAAGTTTTTGACTATTATTTCAAGTTTTATACCCTAAATACCTAATGTATCTTCTTTCAATCATCTAGTTACATATTCCTTAGGTCTCCATCCATCTCTTATACAATCTCATCAGGTATAAACAAGAAGTCTTAAGCATTTAATCATTGTCTTTGTCTAAACCCTAAAAACTAGGTTATTCATACACAATCGAATTCACATTTTAGAATTTAACCAATGAGAACTTATTAAATCACCTTAAAACTTCTTAAAATCCTTCTTTATACGTCACTCCACCATATTTCCAATTTCTAAGCTTTTTTCATTGGTTAGAACTCTAGTTTTGTTTGTTTTTAGCTCTCAAACCCTATAACATGGTTGCACATATCGATAGCTCTAAGTTTAGGTTTAATTTTATTTAACCACGTTTTAGGCTTCTTTAAGGTTCCAAAACCTCTGTAGACCCTTATAAAACTCCACCAACATCCTTTCAATCATCTTACACACTTATTATGCTTTAATTCTCGTACAAGCACCAATGTGCCAACCATGACAAAACCGTATTTATATGAGAAACTAGCTTTTATCTTTCTCTATTGGAAAACCGACATGGCACTACTATGACTTTGTAAACCATCCTATAATCCTTCTAGGAAAGTTATACATATATACTTGTTATATTATTAATCCACCATAGTTCCTTGAAATGTTTCTTTCTTCTCTAATTCAACATGAAATACTTCAAACAATTTGCTTACCTCCTCCAATATGAACTGGATCAATTCTCCATGTGCTTTATGGCTTATAACCCTAATTTCTTATTTTTGATGCCACCGTGTTTCCTCTATCAACCTTCATAGTCATAGGTTATTCCAAAATACAGAATTTTCTCTTATAAACTTGAGAATATGAGGCATACATCACCTAGTCTTTTTAATTAAAGATCAACCTTGTCATATTATGAAGATTACCATTAAAAAATATCTCAAACTTATCACATTTTACAAGAATTCCCATGCTTCATTTATTACAAGATCTATCATATCAGGTTTTCATGGTCTCATACATATCAATCTAAGCTTTCGTGGCTCTCTAACACCTCTACTAAAAGCTATTTCCACCTCTTCCAAAACCTTACCTTCTTCCCTTATTCGAATTCCTCTATCAATACTTGGAAGAAAGGTAGTTACAACTAGTTTTATTGACATAACCATAGTAAGAAGTGGCCATGGTTTATGAAACCCTACTAGAAGGACAAAAATATGTGATTTACATCATGTAGAGATCTTGAGAACCATCTACACCTTTTCATGTTTCCTAGCTTAACACTTAGACCTCTAAATAAAACTTAGGAAATTAAAATATTTAAATGGTGCATTTTAGAGGGAAACTCCAAAATCACCTTATAACAAACATGAAAGGCCCAACTGAGTTGGGAAACATACAAACACACTAGAAAGGACCTCATAGAGTTATTACAATAAAAAAATACTTAAAAACAAAAATTGTATTATGTACAAACATGATGCTCATACATCAACATATAAGGATGGGGTAAGAGGACATTTTTGTCTCGATTGATCTCAAGAGGTAATATCTATAATATTGGGTTCTATTGATGGAAATATAGGTTCCTACATCTTGGAAAATCATATTAACAAAACGTACAAAGTGAGGCCCTAACTAAGAGCTTAGAGCATGAAACTAATGAAAGTCCATTCTATCATGTCATAGGATTTCTCAAAATCAATCTTCATAAAAGATCTTTTTAGTCATAGACCCTCACCCATTTTATGTTTTCCCAAACATCTACCACATTGTCAAAAATTTATCTATGTTGAATGATGTCAATATGTTCACTTAAAAAATGAGAGGAAGGAGATGTTTGAGTTTGTTCACCAAGGCTTTGTTTATGATCTTATAAGATACTTTAAGGAGAGTAAAGGGCCTCTAATTTGAGATCTTCTCAGAATTACCAACTTTAGGGATAACTTTAATGTTATATTGATTGATAAGATCACACAAGGATTTAGAGGCCATGGCTTCAAGGTATACTTTATTTAAATCATGGCCAACATAATACCATAAGATTTGGTACAATTCAAAGGGAATCCATAAATTCTTGGGGATTTATTAGAGTACGTTTGCATAATTACTTCTTTAAATTCATTGAGAGAGGGGTCTCACACACATGTAACTCTTTGAGATTAGGAGAGTTTATAAGGGGCCACTTGAAGACATTTCATTAAGGCATATTATCTTTCAGGGAAGACGGTTGAGAAACAAAAACAACATGGTAATAATGAATAAAAACTTGGAGGATGCCAAGAAATTTGGTAAGTCTCATGTTGGATATTTGAGTGGCTTTAATTTTGTTAGTAGTATGTCTAGATCATAATAGAGAAAATAATTATTTGGATGCTCTATCTCTATTTTTAGCCAATGCAACCTTGATTTGAGTTAGACCCCTCTGGTTTTTTAAGCTTCCTCCACCTTGAAATTGTGCCTCCAGTGAGCATCTTTCATTTACAAAAATATGTTAAAAGAATACCTTTCAAGTTCTTCTGAAATCCATTGAAATCCATTGTATGGAACTTCATAGGCCCTCTTCCTATAATTGGTAACTTGTTTCCCATATAAATTTATAAAGGTGGTGGTTCTTTGGATAACATCAATCCACCATTAAATATAGCATATATCCCATGTGGCTCTGAAACTAGGTTCCAAATCCTTATTATGTGTCATAAATTTCTCTCATGCCATAAATGGGAAGTATTGAAATGAAATCAAGATTTTTTTCTTTTGAAGTGGGGAGCATTGCAAGTATTGAAGATAAAGATGCCTTGATAGTAAGTGAGTAAAGTGGTATTGTCCATTGAAAGTAGCCCATCAATATTTGAGGATAGTGAGAAAATATCTTGTTTAGCAAAAAGATCACAATCTAACTTATCAACCACCACGTCTTTCTCTTGCCAAAAATTAGACCATGTGAACCAAGAAAACCTACGATGGTGGTTTGGATCATAAATTTGAATCTTGTGTCACATGCATAACTAGGTTTCTCACTTTCGACACACCATCACATTAATAAGTGTCATTTTTCTTATCTTCATTAGACTCAACCATGTTTAAATCCTTACATAAAATCCGGTGGGCATATGGGAGGGAATCATCTAACCAATGCCAAAAAGACCATTTAACTACATCATTGGATTTACTCAAGTTTTTTAACCCAAATATACACCCATTAAAATGAAAGAGAGTCCATTTCACTTGATGGGTGGGTTCAAAGGCCCATGAATGATATTCTAAGAAAGATCTTCCACAAGCAATGTGATGACCCCTCCATGAATTGGTTCATGATTGGATATCTGAAAAATAGGGTCTAGCCATATAGTGTGAGAAATAGACTAAAAAAGAAACCCATAGATTTTAACTTCCTACATGCAAACAAATTTCATATTGCATGATTATAGACGATTGTCCCAAACTAGATATCTTCAAGTTAGTTCAAGTGAGGCCTCATACATTTCATGAGTACACAATCATTGTGAAACATCAAGGTGCATGTATCCCTCATGATTAATATATTTGAGGGAAAAAACTCAATGTTGACATAAAATTTCCTTTCGAGGGAGGCACATAGTGCAAAAGATATAAAGGTCGCATTTTCTTGGAAAAATTCTCCATATTAGGATTGGGAAGGGCTTTGAGAACTAAGGAGAAACGAGTTGTGTTCAAGAAAGACAAAAATTTCCTTTAGATGACTCACCATAGAGAGGGGTTGTGACGCATGTAAATTAGAAACATAGTGCACAATGAAGGAGGTAACAAACATCGCATGAGAGAGCGATAGAAAAGATTTAGCAATAAAGGCGATGTAGTTTTTTTGTTAGTGGTGGAAAAGGAGCTTTCTCTAGATGTACGAGTAGTAAGAGGCTAATAATGGTCAAGTGATGCCATAGGAGATCTTTTTCATGATTGTGGTCCAACCATCATATATGTTCCTAGAGGGATTGAATTCTATATGGATTTTTATTATGGGGGTGATGCAAGGAGGTCATTAGAGGTGATTCCTTAATCCTATGGTCTAAATATTGACATCGAAATCATGTATTTAGAATATTAATGTAAAGCATATGCTAAGAGAACTAAGTTATCCGATCTGGATATCGATTTTTTCCTTAGGCTTTTAAAGAGGTCAATTTCAATGTAGACACATTTTTTAAGATGGGATGTGTAGAATTTGGGTTGCTTTAGGTAGATGACACACCCTAGGGGATTGATGAGTTGCTCAAAAAATCCCCAAGGGAGAGGTAGACAAGGAATTCAACCTAGACTCGGGATTTTTAGTTTATCTTTCTCGGACACTTGTGCAAGTCTTTGGTCCAAAGTGAGAGAACACAAAAAAGTGTTGCAAATAAACCATGAGACATGATTGAAAAAGGATTTACAATGTTCTATGTTTTAAAAATAAAAATAGAAAATCCCTTGGTTAGATTTTAACCTAATCGATCTTGACAACATGGGATGGATAATGTTTGTAGACTCATTATTTAAGTAGGATCTCTTGGGGATCGCCAACAAAATAACCGAGGGTAAAAGGTTCAAACCGATGACATGCTTTACTATTTTTGGTAAATCAAGAACAACATCGGAAAGGGGTTTCTAGGTTAGAGTCTATACCTCATGAAAGACATTCAGAAAAAATTCCTTTCCTAGTTTGGTGCCATTTTTATCCGATCTCCATCGCGATGCTTGCATTAAATTATGCAAGAATTGAATATCTATTTTAAGAGTTTCTTTCCTTCCTAAATTATATGTGAGTATATTCCTAAAACATTAAACTTTACCAAATAAAATGGGAGGGGGAGGAATAAAAATCCACGAAAGGGAAATGGGAAGGAAAAGGAAAAAGAAATTGATAATCCCATTGATTTGAAGACATGGCTTGATAATGAAATCTATTTAATCATTGCATATTCTTCTTCCGAGTAGGAGGAAAATTTGGTAAGCTTTTACTATATATATATATATATAATTATATTATTATTTTATTTTATTTTACATTTTTCTCTTCTATATTTTGATCTATTTTTAATAGTAATTTTGAACTAAAGTATTGTGGTATTTTTGAAAAACACATAAAACCTCTCCAAATTAAAGAAAAATAATTCAATTACAAAAAGAAAAAATGGACACAAATTTCAAACAATATCGTTTGAAAGGCATGCATGAAGAGGAAGAAGAGAAAATAGATAATGTCCAAAATGTAAATAATGATACCCCCTTCCTACCTCCAATTCTCCACTATTTACTGTTAGGAAGGAATAGGTAGGCCCCAAAGGACCATTTATTCTCATATGCTACATCGAGTGCACCGATTTGGTTAAGCAAGGGGGCTTCAGAAAGACTAGAACAAAGATATAATTTATGATTCCTCTTCATCAAGTGATCAAGAATCTTGTCAAAACTTAATCCCTAATCCACCTCAACTAGCCATAATCCCCCTAAGATAAAAAAGGTCGTGCATTTAGGCTCTTAAAAAGAGAACATGAGCCAAATTGGATTGCAAAAAAGACCTTGGTGTATGTAGGGAATGCATTAAGGAGAATAAGAGACATAACTACAAGAAATTAAATAACACCACCTAATGTGGATGGAAAATAAAATGCACAAACTATTACATGAAAGAGGATTGGAAAACATGATTGATAAAAAAGAGAAGGTTATACAAAATGAAAAATATGGGTATCTGAATGTCATAGAAAAGAGGATTCAAACACACCTTATTACTCATAAAAATAACAAAAGACATTAAAAGAGAGGTGGATGAATTTGTATGTTTACTATCTTTTCTCTTTATTTTTAATAATTAATTTGAATTTACTATGTATAAATTATCATTCAATTTGAAATTATTATCATTTCACTATTGTGGGGTTTTCTATAATTTTGTGATCCCACTTTACCTCGAATGTTGCTCCTAATTTTCCTTGAGTTTTTTTAGGAATTTTATCCAAATGCGACCATAGAATTGATCTTTTTGTATCTATTACCAATTTGACTAAGTCATAGTCTTCTCATTTTAAACTCAAAATTGGTGATATTTTGATGTATTTCTCAAAGGAGACACATGACTTGGTTTTCTTTGATTCCTCTATTCATGACATGTAATCAAATTTTGGCATTAGGTCTCTTTTTGTAAATGTGTGGGAAACTAGTTATCCATGGTCAAATTTTCATTTTGGGCTTTCAACATTTGGAGTTCCATTGAAGTTCATTCCTTATTTTAGCTTGGTTGTGGCTTCTTCCAGGTTATTTTCCACTACTTTGCAGTGCATATATTTTGTTTACGCTGTGGGACCTTAGTTTTTAAGCACGGATTTGGTTTATTCCTCTACTCTTGGTTGAATGTTTTGGTCATGAAATGGTGTAAATCTTAAAAAATCCATTGTTTCTTAGATTTTACAATCTCCCACATGTTTTATGAAGAGAGGATCGTATTAAAATAATGG
This sequence comes from Taxus wallichiana var. yunnanensis, assembly GCA_018340775.1. NCBI lineage: Eukaryota > Viridiplantae > Streptophyta > Pinopsida > Cupressales > Taxaceae > Taxus > Taxus wallichiana. The sequence goes on along the minus strand of CM031243.1, from coordinate 725,439,234 downwards.
TAAATAAGGTGAGATAATTTTTGAAGATTAATGGTAAATATATGGGAAGCAAGATATAGTGAGAGATTTTTCTCTAATTGATATTTCCAAACCTCTTTTCCATTCGATTAATCTAGCATCTTCCTTGGGATAATGGATTCAATTTCTCAACTACAAGAGCTTTATGTTCAAGTACTTTCATTACAATGTAATTAAGCACTTAGTGAACTTCTAAGCATGTGCTCACTCAACCATATTTCCTCCTCTCAATTGGTTTATAGGAAAGGAAAAATCCTCATACATGTATTTTATATGGCACAACTAGGGGAAATTATTTTCTAGTTATCCTGCTCTCACCCCATCTCCTTCTTTCTCAAAGTGGATTTAGTGATCCCACCTCATCAAGTGACTACATAAAATTTTATGGGTAATGGTGCATGTCTTTATTAGTTGGTGATGGGAGTTTCAAATTGTGAAACTTTATCTTCTTCTCTTATAGTGCCTCAATTTGTTGAAGATCACTATTTTCTTTCCCCTCACTCCAAATGAGTGAGTCCCAAGGTGAGTTTGAGATCTATGGCTAAACACAATGAATGAATATAAAAGGTTGATAGATTGAGATTGGAAATGGAGAAGACGGTGAAAATTGGTATGTAATGGATGATGGAGGACCTTTTATTCTTAGAGAGGGATACAATTGGTCGCTTCTTGTGACTAGTTTCTTTGATTTGTTTTTCCTTAAGTGGTTAGTTACCTTATGGACTAACCTTCCTCATTGACTTTATGCTAACAATTTACTACTTTTCATATGTTTGTTCTCTAAGAACATTCTAAGTTTTTCTCATCCATTTTGTTTTTAAATTTTTTTCTATTGATTTCTTAAATTAATTGTTTTTTTTTGTGGAGATTGTGTTGTTTCAATGGATGGTAGTGGTCATTTGTGGTGATTTTGTGATTTTAAAGGACTTCCCCATGTTAGTGTCTCGAATCCAACTAAAACCATTTTTACCATTTACAAAAAAATTGTTCAATGACTAAAACATTTTTTTAGGACATGGTGCTTGAACATCGACCAACAAAGAAGATGCTCAATATCTTAAAAAGAACAACCTTCAACAAAATGTTGTCTTAGCATATGTAAGTTAATTAATTAATGTTATATAGTTTTTCATTCGTGTTAGTTTAATTCCTTATTATGTAGGTTATATAAATATTTAATTGTAGTATATTTTATTAATTTTAAAAAGAAACCAATGTATTCCATGTCCCGCCACCTAATTATGACATCAAGGTGGTATTGAGGAATGTTGGGAATATTCTTGAGATGCATCAATGTTGCACAAGGCATCCAAGTAAATATTAATTAAGATTAGGTTTTAATTTTTTACATGTGTTTCCAAGATAAGATTTTAGTGGTATTTAACTTGGGTTTATAAATTTAAAATTGGGTATTATGTGTTAACATAATAACTTAAATATTCTTATGTTTTTTTGTATAAGAAACATCGAGAGCCCCTCGAAGTACATCTCATGTATGTTATCTCAGTAAATATAATTTTATTTCGATTACTTTTTCAAAATTTAAAGCATCCCCTATAAAATAAATTTGTTTTGTAGGTAACAAGACGTTCATATAAGGATGATGACATTGACAATAACAAGGAGGAGGAGGAGGGAAAACATTTGTAAATTAAAAAAATTCTCACGAGGAATATATTTCTTATAAACATTGTACAAATTAATTGTTGTGCTTTAATGATTTTATAATTTACATTTATTTTTTTTTATGATGATAGTTATAGATATTTCATGTATAATATAGTGTTTTTCATGTCTATGATAAATATGAATTTGAAATTTGTTTAAGTACCTTAAATAACGTGTTTTATGATGTTTTCTCTAAATTGTTGTTAATACATTAGTAATTGATAGTGTATATTTTTATGATTAAATTATGTACAAAACACTTCAATTATAATTATTAAGTGTTATAAAGAAAATCAATCAATTTAAGTGTATTTTATATGTAATTGATAATTAATGAATGTATATTATATGCCAATATAATAATTTATAATTTTTATATTATATAATTTAAATTGAGTGTTTTTATTTCATTTTCTAAATACATAATTATGTCATAATTAGTGTTAGACTACAAAGTTGTCATTTCTTGATGCACAAAATGACATTAATTATTTTAAACAAGAGCTAATAGAGTATGAATATATAATGCAAAGCTTTGATGTTAAAAAGTGATGCAAGTGTGTCACTTAATTTTTGGAAAAATCCTTGTCCAAATCCACTACTCAAAAATGTCATTTTACATCAAAATATCATATGTAATTTGATCATTATGATGTGTTCATGACCCAATTTTTTTGACATAAAGTTGACATTAAACATTCAAAATCTACTAGTGATATCAAGGTTATGTGTTTGCTATAACAAGTCTCATGTAAACATTATTTATTTCACATGATAATAATAAGTATCCTACCAAAATTAGGTGATTACAACATTAATTTCATCTTATGCATAATATAATTCTAACCATATAATTAACTAGTCTCATACCAAGATAAGTTGTCTACCATGATATTGTTATAAACTCTATAACATATAAATACACTAACACAATAATAATCAACTATTTGTGACACTCTAAGGAAGCATGCCATTATTATTCATAAATAATATTCACCATAGCTTGTATTTTGTGTGCTATATGGAAAACTAAAAATTGGAACATACATAGTTCTATATAAAAAATATAGAGATCAATATTTAAACTTTTAAAAAATAATGAAAAAATGTACTCTCCATATGATCTATGTTGTGATGTCTCATAGAGTTCTTTTTCCATTTATCACTCTTTCCTTGTCACACCTTTTTTATTTTCTCCCTTCAAAATTCTCGCCAACCATGTGTTTGTAGCTCTTAGGTGGGCCCTTTCTTCACAACACGGTGATTCTAAACTTAAGGTTATCCCTTGCATGAAACTATGAAACTAAGATTGAGAAAGTTTTGGATGACATTGGTATTGTAGAGGTCTATAGGATTGTAGATATACATACAAATTTATAAAATGATTCTAGCTATTCCTAATACAACCCCTTCATACAAATAAATTTTTAAACTTGCATCAACATGTTTTTTCACCTTCAACATCAATGACTTGTTTTTGTGTAGATGATACTTCACTCACCTTGTTTCTTTTTAAAATGAATTTGATATATAAATGAAGAGAAAAAATTGAAGAGGCATGTGATTCTTGGGACAGGTTTGATCAAGAGTATGAGGAATCAATCTCAACAAGTTATTGAAGTGTGTCACAAATTCTCTCATAGTTAGTTCTTAACACTTATGAACTGGAACAAAAGTGTACATGCATCCAAAATTGGTATGAATCTATTTTGTACATTGTTCTTCATATTCTTCTAATACAAAATGTATCCATATTTCAAGCATAGAACCACTTGACAATAGTTCCAACGAAGGTTTAAAAAAACTAATAGAGACGTATTCTTCACTAACCCCAAGAATGTCACATGTAATGGAGAAAGCCCATAATTAATCATTTACATGTTGAGAGTATTCTATAGAATTTTTTAGAAAGTTATTTCTTTTCTTTTTTTAATAAAGGTAAAAGGTTTTGGAGGGACCTTACCCATAAGTTATTTCTTGAGTCGAAAGGAAAATTATTGTATCGGGCCACAGAAAAATGTTTGAAACACTTTTAAATTAATGTCATAGTGTGATTCATATAGATATGAACACTAGGTGATTTCATTTGGAAAAGTAACCAACTTCCATTTTAGGAGAAGTTCCTTGAAATTTAAATAAATTGAATGTATAAGGCAATTTGATCCTCGTAGAATCCCCAAAACCACTTTGGAATGAATTTATCTAACACTAGTTTCTTCAATTATTTCATTTACTATCCCAACATGAAGTGGTATAAAGTTGCAACGATGGAGAAATTACAATGGGGCTTGCTATTTCCCTCTACATTTGATAGGTAAAATCCCTCATATGAAAATGATGGAAATAATAAAAACTTGAGAGAAGATAGAAAAGAGAGAGAAAGCCACAATGTAATAGACACCAAATTCTATTTGGATGACTTGAAGTATATTCTTACAAATGGGAGATCCTTCATCTTACCTAGAAAAGGAAAATGAGTAGAAAATGGGGACAAAGGAAAATGGTTTTCTAGAAGCAAAAATATCCTTTGAATAAGATTATGTGCTTTCACGAAATTCCATCTATAAGGGGGTTTTAACACAAAGTTTTCCAATGCCAGGGGTTAGCATATAATCAAGAAAATATGGAAAATCAACATGTAGTCATCCATTCATGAAAAAAATCACAATTCATTAATAAAATATATCAAATACCCATAAAGACATACATCTCACATATGCATTTATTCTCCACTATTTTTTGGAAAACTATACAACACACAAAGCTACATCAAACCCTCTCCTAGGACTAAGAGAAATAAGAACCCCTTTTCCATCATTACCTCTTATATTTAAAACTTATAGTTGATTCTTATATGAGCTTTCATATTTAATATTCTAATTTTACATTCATCTTTTTCTCTCTTACAAAAAATGACCTTTCATATTCCCTTTCTTAATGATTTTCTAAGGATTGAAGATTTCATGTCATTGGATAAATCAATAAAATATTTTATAGTAGTCCAAATGAGATTTGAAACATGGTCTAAATGAAAATGTCATGAAAAAGTGTGTTTTTGAGTTATTGTCAAAACCATAGGCGCACTTGACATGTAATCGTGCAAAGATACTTATTGAACCACTTCAAATGTTCCATAACATAGTTGAGGCACTTTCATAATCTATTCAAATGTGCACTTTTGTTTTATAAAAATATGTTTAGTTTGAGACACCGAACCTTTGGACGTTTTGGTACTTACAACGAGTTCTACATGTAGGAATTAAAATTTAGAAGAATTTTAGAAGTCAAATTTTTAGTGAAACTTTTTTGTTTGTAACATTTTAAGAGTTTTTGGGATTTCATTTCTTTATTGAAATTTTTGACACATGGGTTTTATTTGAGATTCTTCTTTGGAACTTCACATTTGGTTCCCTATAACACCTTTTTGTTGTCTCCAAATGTGTGCTTATCATGATCCTACATTTCTCATCTTATTTTTCTTGTCACACACATTTTGATCGCTAGCCAAAACTTCCACACTAACCTCTAAAGTGTGCTTTTGAAAAAATCATTTTCGTAGATACTTAAATTTGGTAACATATCCTTTGTCAATGAAAATTTTGGCTATACTCCTCTTTAAGATAAAATCTCACGTTTTAAGCCCAATCAATACATCTCTTTAGTTCTTTCTTGACTTGTGCATCTCCACACTTTTCTCTATCACAAAATTTGGAAATATTCATTAATTAAAGTAGTAAATCATTTACATGCATCATTTCAGAACTTTTTGTTTCACATCACACACCGCCTATCTAAGAGTGTGTAATTTAGTTGGGATTTGTTATATAGCCCTAACCAACTTGTACAAATTCTAGTGATTTTTAGATCTTTTGACACTAATTTCAATATTGATATTTTTAGTGCAATGTTTCATCTTCCTAAGGTCAACCTTATCATAATATTTCACCTATGGAAGGCTATATAAGTAAGTCAATATCACTTTATTACTCACTTGACACTTTTACAAGCCATTATTGTAAATATCACTCCAAAAGTACTCAAGTCTCTTTTAGATCTTCCTAAATTAGGTGTGCATCATTTAAAACAACCACTACTATACTTATAAAGAATTAAACTAGGTCAAAGATTCTATCTTCCTCCATTTTAAAGCATTGGAAGGCCTAAGAGCCATGTATTAATGAGAACAAAGCCACTCCAAGGATTCTTAAAGGGTTTCAAGGGACATAGGATTAGATCTAACACCATAATACTACTACATTGGGTACATTATCTATTCTATATTTATCCCACTATATTTGTGTCAAAATACATAAGGGCACTCATAGGGGGTTCGCTTAAATCACGCTCACACTTTCACATGCACCTAGGAGAATTACATGAGGCTTGATCTCGCACGAAGGCATATAGTGCAACACTTGGATTTGTTCGTCAAGGTCGATCGCCAAGGGTAGTCTTGCCTCACCACACACATGATTTCTCATTTTGTTATGTTATTCTTCTATTAAGGGTATTAAAATTATATAGGGTTTTTCCTTTGTTGTAGGTGATTACAGTTATTTTGAGGTTTGCAAACAAGAGCAACATACATCAAAACACACTTCTAAGAATGCAAAGTACACAAGAATTTTCAAAACCTAAGCGTAGAAGGGTCCCAAACTATACATATCTATTTATAACCATAACATTTAAGGGAAAACCATACGTTGTTGTATGGCCCCGTAACGACTTAGTTTCTAGTTTTAGTATTAATAATGAAGCATATATAATTTTGTGTCTTCCTTTTCCACCAATTTACACATCCAAACATCCTTTGTTTTGACCTATACAACTAAGTCTTCATCTCCTCTTGTGTATTTGAGCTATCATTTATCATTATTTAAAGTATTAATACATCGTTTTGATTATGCATTGTTAATTGTGAATTATTTAGATCATAATAATATCATATAACAAACCCCTGCATAATATATATTGTTGTGTTTTTCATAACATAATTTAATTAGGGTGTAAGCACTTTTCTTGCTTAAAATTAGAGTGTGTTGGGCATATGAGGCATGCTCAATCATTATTATCAAGACTTCGTAGTGAGTCTTGATCTCGTGATTTTAGTGCATATTATTAGGGTGTGCATTTTCTCTCTCTTCTAACACTTCTACATGACCTCTAGAAAGGTTCTTTCATGTTTGAAGGCCAAAACTCAAATTTCAACACATGGCCCTTTAGGAAAACATGGGTTTTTTCTAAGATCTACATGTTGGACTCACATTTTGGAATTTTTTAATAATTTGAAAAAATTGGGTACAACACTTCCTTAAAGAATGTTGATTTTTTCATTGACATAGTACCTAGATCCACCCCATCATCTAAAGATTTTTTCCACATGAACACTTTTGACTTATATGAGTTAAAGATCAAACTTTATGAAAATTTGAGTAGGATGGTACGACCTAATGTGTCTTCATGGGGAGCATCAATTGTTTAAGTGAAGAAAGATGGGACTTTACATTTGTATATTTATTATCATATGCCAAAAAAATAGATATAAAAATTAGGTACCTATTTCCTAAAAATGATGATTTGTTTGATCAAATGAAGAAGGAATCATTGTTCTTGGTTTTACTCAAAACCATCGTTCCCTTTGGTTTGAACAAATAAATTATTCCGAAGATCTACGAGAAGATGAGAAAATACATAATTGCATTGAAAATTATGTACACTATATCACATGGGCCTTAAATTGAGGAGGAATTACACATATAGTTTCTCTAAGATAAATATTTGATCAAGGTATCATGCGTTGTGTATCAAGGAAGATGATGTTTATAAAATTGCATTTAGAGCTTGGTACAATCATCATTGTGATTTCACTAACATGCCTTTTGATTTGAATAATTCTCTTATTACATTCATGAACCTCTTAAATATCATTTTCCAAGATTACCTTCATCACTTCGTCTTAGTTTTTCTAAGCAACATTTTGGTTTACTCCTATAATTAATAGGATCATAAACATCATTTGCAAGTATTTTTTGAGATTTGTTAAGACAAAAAAGCTTTTTGGGAATCTTTTTAATGCTCATTTTATTTAGTTGTATTTCATTGTTAGGGGCACATAATTTCAAAAGATAAAATTTTACTAAATTCTTAAAAAATAAAGAAATCAAGGAATGATTAGCACTCAATAATGTACATGAAGTTATAAGTTTCATGTGGTTTGATGGGTATTATTGTCATTTTGTAGAAAACGTTTTTAGGGTTACAAACCCATAACCTCACTTCATCAAAAGGGAAATTTTTTTATTGGAGTTCTAAGTGCAAGGAAGATTTTCAAATATTAAAATATTTTTGACTTTAGCTTTTATATTAGTCCTAGATCCAAATGGAGAGTTCAAGGTTAGGAAATAAGCCCCCTTAGATGGTTTAGGAGAATTTTTAGCTTAGGATTATCATATCATGGCCTATAAATCTTGTAAGTTAAAATACCACAAGAAGAACTATGTTTCCCATGACCTCGAGTTAGAATTTATAATCCATGCACTTAATATGTAGAAACAATTCTTCTTGGGAGAAACATTTAGGCTAAAAAAATCATAAGATTCTTTACTTGTAAATTGCATTTTCTCTTTTGTTGATGTAATATGCTCTTGGTTGATGGTTGTTCAATAACATTGACCAAATTCTTTTCATTATTTTTAGGTTGAAAGGTGTTCTCGTTAATTATTACATTAAAATTGGTTTTATTGGAAAATTAACACCATGAGATGTTGGAGCAATTGACCCATAATTAATGACATTTTCATCTAGAAAATATTAACTTCAAAGGATCTAATTGAAAAAATATCATCAAAAGAATGATAAGTGTTTAATATCACTTTATCTTTAATAAATGAAATCAAACTATGAAAATATACTTTGAAGTTAACTATGTGGTAGTTGACGAGTCATATTAGTGACCACAGCCTTAAGTCTAAGCACATACTCATTAGTAGTCTCATTTGGTCCTTATTATTTATCACCGAAAGCAGAGTTACTATAGATTTTACCTCAAACAAATAAATTTATTCTTACAACCAATCAAATGCTTTTAAATTTCTAAAACCTAAATTTCAAGCATACTTTTTTGATATGATATTCAATTTTCAATTAATTTTAGATAATTAAATTCAAATTAACTCTTTGTTGATTGAATTATGATTTTAAAAATTGTTGGTGCAAAATTATGATCGCACTAATATTAAGTTGACTTAGGCTAGCTTAACTATACCAGGTTTGCTTTGTGCACACCTCATAGGCTTAGAATATGATAAGTGGAATTGTTAATCACTTGCCACCACTTCCCACATGTGTCCATCACTTCAGACATGTGTCAATTACTTAGTAAAAAATAGAGCTAGTTCACAACTCTTGCTTTACTTAGTCAAAAGAAAAGTTGGAACCAAACTCTTGCTTTTTCTATATATTGACCACCTCTATTTATATATTGTGACTAATTGTAAGAATAATATAGTATTGTCATTCTTTATTCCTATGTATTTTTTGTAACATATTATCAATTCGTCTATGGTTGGTGTGAGTCCATGTTGAGGAGTTTCTTGTGTTTCAACAATTCTTACATGGTACTAGAGCCTTTCTCCATCAAGTGGCAATTGTGGATTTATGATGAACTATTGTTTTATTCTCTCTTCCCACATGCTTCTCCAAAATCATCAAAGTTTCATTAGTGTAGCCAACATTTTGGGCTTCCAAAAAAACCATATGGGTTTTTAATTTTTCTAATATAACTTATTTTTAATGTATTTTTTCCAAGTTTTTGCATTTATAGAAAAAATTTGTATTTTATGGTTTTTCTATATATTTTATTGCAAAGTACACAAATAAATACAAATAAAAAGGAATTATTGGACTTCATGGATTTTTTTCCTCTCGAATGTTTCAATTTCCGTTTACACGCAAATAAGGAACAACAACATGTACACCAATTTTTTTGTAAAAACATTGTGGGTTGAAAGCTCAAAGTTTCATTTCTAGATTCTTCTCTTTGATAGCTTTATGAAAAGTCTTGTTTTGTAAAAAAAATGGATATCATGAGCACCCATGACATCCAAATTGAAGTTTGCAAAAGAAATGGAGAATGTGAATTGAGAGTAATGTGTTCAACCCTATTTTGGTGGATTCATAGGGTGTAACCACCCATTTTATCCACCTCCACCCATGTTTCCACTTACACCACCTCTATCACTAACCCTTTTGTTCTCAATTGTCACATTTTTGCTTCTACAAATTATACATAGCTTTCATTTAATTTTAGATGTTTTGTAGAACATGTTGGCAACTTGATTTTGTCAAGGCATTCATTTCCCAAGAGGTCGGGGTTTAATTACCTCCAACCTCATAATTTTATTGAAAATTTTAAAGCTCCTTCAAAGGCCCACATGACTTCCTTCTTATTTTTAACCCTTTCTTGCACCATTGATCACCTATTATTGAGTTGTAATTTTTGGGAGCCATATCTTTTGATTTGGGAGGATTGAGGGGTGATTTTTTCACCTTATATACACCTAAAATTATTCACAACTAATTTTATTAATTATCTGCTCCCTAATATTACTAACATTCATCATATAGACTAACCTTACCCTTTATCCCATCTCCCTAACATCCCAATTAATCACCCACTTAACACTAATAAAACCCTCTCACGTATTTCGAGAAGTTAATATTCCCTAGCCACCTACTCTACCTACTAACCTAAGATCTCCTACTAACTACCATACTAACCTCTCATTAACACATTAATCACATTTACAAATTTCTAAGCTAATCTAAGAGCTCTCTACCACCTTTCTAGAATTCTCTAATTCTAGATCCTTCTCATTCTACCACCTTCCATGAATTTTTAATTCATGGAAATTCCTCTCCCTCTAGAATCTTCTACCCTCACACTCATCCTCCACCATTGATCTAATCCAACATGGATTAATCATAGCCCTCTATTTTCCTATAAATCCATCCACCACCCTCCATGCAAGCCATGAAGAAGAAGCTTAACTAACTCTTTCTACCTTACGATCAATCAAACATCTCTAACGATGTGTTGTGTGATTTTGGAGCAATAATAAGAGATCAAACATACTATCACCAAGAAAACTTGGTCCAAATCCATTCCATTAAAAAGCAATTTGAATTCAAGGTAAAGTGAGGTAAAATCTTGACTAAATCTGATTATCCATAGTTCAAAGGTCTCTTTTGCCCAATTTGAGGTGTGAGTAAGATTAGTTCTAGGTGGAGGGTCCTGATTGGTTTTCATGGCTTTCATTATATATGCTTGAATTAAACTTAATAAACATCGCTTCATATTTTTCAATGTGCATGTATTGGCGTTGTCATTTTGACATTTTGGTGACAAGATTATCAATAAACTCCAATTTTTTTTTAGAGATTACCCCTTCATTCTTGTTTTTGGACCTTTGGAGGGCCATTTCTATTTATCCATACAATGTATTTTAATGCCACTTTGTTTGATGTGTGTATTTTTTCACCCTCTTTGCATTTCATGTTTCAAAAATATTTCATTCTACATAATAACTATACTTTTAAAAGTTTTTTTTTTTTCATATTTTAACTAAAAATGTATTGTAAATGCATTGTTTTATAAAGTACTACCTATTTTTAGCTAAGGGGTTCATTTTTTTGCATTAAAATAATTTATGGGTTGTTCTTATTTGATTCTTGGCTTGTATGCCAACCATTTTATTGAGGATTTTTTTGTAAAAACTACATCATTATAAGCAGTTTGGGAGTTTTTATTGAACATGTTCATTTTTTGAGGTTCTTCTAAGGCATTTCCCCTTGTTATTGTAAATGGATTCCAGTCATGACTTCCACAATCACACATGAAGAAATAATGATATTCTTTTGAAAAACACCACACGTTTTTCAAAAGTGTGTTCACATCAAGAAGACATGGTTAGATTTTTTGAAGAGAATAGGAAGATAAAAAAACACAACTCTCTATTAATCTCATTAATTTAGAAAACACGCCCTCCTTCGGTATCAGACGACATAGTTGTATGTTTGCACCATCATATTAACTCGTTAGAAATACCTCTCATTGAGCATAGTCTACCTTATGCCACTGATTTATATCATGTTAACATGTTATCATCCTCTAATCTTTCTAATCATGAATTTCTCATTAAATATAATGCACCAATTGTTGCACCTATTGTAACCTACACTTCAGATTCACCCACCATTATGTTTGGCTTGTTTGAGAAGCACACAACTAGTTTTGGAGCCCACACTCTATGGTCCATGGGTCCTTTTTGTGGAGGAATAGGTAAAAATTTGTAGGGAATCAATTCCCCTATCTAACCTATTCATTGGCTTGCTTGCCACGAAATTAGATACATGGTAGATGGTTCTTCATTGGGTCCACTTTTTACACAATCAAATGTTTGTATTCACTCCTCTCTTTATGAGCATATTGAGCGACATACGAGTCTTCCATACACCTTCCCTAGGCATGAGAGAAATGGGACTACCTCACCAAACATGAAAGTTGTGACACTTCTAGAGATGATTCGTCACATGTACCGCTTACACACATGACACTATATAACATGTAAGAATCTTCATCTACCATCTTTATTCATCTAGGATGGATTTTAGATCATCATGGTGGGATTGTCAACATTATTTGCATGGGATCTATATGTATGAATATTCTACCATTAAGCTACAATGACCACACATTGCTCATTCTACCTAACAACACTCCCTAAGTTTTGGAGAATCTCTATTTGGCATTACTCTTTTCTTTTGAATCAAATCCCATTTTACTATTCGAATTTATTTGATTGTTATATAGCTCCTTATTTTGAGCTATTATGGTGTATATAATATATTACTTATCTTATTTTTTGGGATATATACTTGTATTAAGTTGTAACGTGTCATGGGGGGTTCGTTGTTCACATCTTAGTATACCTTCATGTATGTGTGCATTGTTTTGCACACCATGTTCTTTGTTGTTATGTGTTCCCATCACCGTTAGTGTCATTATATTTGTGAGAGGATATTTTCTATATTTTTCGTCACCTTAACATTCAAACTCGTATCCTTTTAGTGAGCATTTTCTCGCATACCCAACTTCATTATTTGATGTTTGAGTAGTGGATTCTCACCACTCATACAAGTATATTATTTTGTCCACTACACCCAATCAACAATAAGGTGGGTTATGTGTAGTCATACTTCTTCTTTGGGTTCTATGTCCCTTTCTTGCCCTTTAAACATTACATCATCTACATTGGGAAATTGATGGCATTCTTGGTGTAATCTTTTGAACTTTTGTCACCTCATTCAATGATTGATAGTCTTCTCGAGATATTCGTGCATAAAGTGTCATCTTGTATTCTTGAATGATTGCGTTGTGGATTCATACCATTCATGCAAATTTGAGTTTTTCACCATTCTTTTCACTTACACTTCTTGCATATTCTTCAATGATGGATTGCATCCCATCCAATGTTTTTTAGGGATAACTTCCATCCCATATAATGTAGTCTTTATAGTACTTAGTCTAGATTTTTTAGACCTTTGTTTTGTATATCATTTTTTTAGGTTATACTTATTGTACACGAGTACCTAATCGTGGTTGGTCGTCATGACCTATTTTGAAGGATTCTTTGTCTTCTCACTTTGTACAGTGCCTCTCTAAGTTACAATTAAGGGGGGTGTTGGTACAATATTATACTTGGACTCATATTAATTTGACTTAGGTTAGATTAACTATACTAAGTTTGCTTTGAACACACCATTTAGGCTTAAAATATGATAAGTGACATTGTTAATCACTTGTCGCCTCTTCCCATGTGTCTATTATGTGTCCATCACTTCATGTTTGTGTCGGATTACTTAGTCAAAAGTAAAGTTGGCTCACAACTCGTACTTTACTTCGTCAAAAGTAAAGTTAGAACCAAATTATTGCTTTTGTTATATATTGATCGCCTCTATTTGTATATTGTGATTAATTGTGACAATAATATATACTATTACCATTCTTTATTCTTGTGTATTTTTTTGTAACGTATTATCAATTTGTCTATGACTAGCATGAGTCCACGTTGAATAATTTCTTGGGTTTCAACAATCCTTATAGAAATAATAATTTTAAAACTTTATTATTGTATAAGTTTTTAAAAATAAAAGTAAGATAAAACATAAGAAAACGTGTGTATCTACTTTTTTCCATTTGATATGACTTTTCACACAAGTGTCTTTTTTGGTTACCCTCATTAGATTGAGATATTAGTCTAGTCCATATTATGCAAAAAAAAAAAAAAAAAAATCCTCATTGAATTTAAGATATTAGTTTAATCCTTATGATGCAAAAATAGAAAAAGAAAAGAGTTAAAAGTTGTTAAAGGAGGTCAATTGTGGAAGTGATGTTAGCTAATATTTTCAAAGGATTGGTAAGTCATAACATATGGACATGTGCCCACATTTTTCTTGACCTTTGCACAATGTTTCTATTAACATAGTTAATATTTTTAAATATTATTTAACTCCATGAAATGTAAATTGTTGTACATGCGATCTCTTAAATATTTTTTAATGCTTTAGAAAAAGATGAAAAAAGCATTGATTATATTAAATTTTGTAACAATTATCAAAGGCTATTATAAACGTTGAAATATAGATTGAAATATCATAACATACCCTTCTTTGTAACAATTAATTCTATATAAGATAAGAAATTATCACATTGCGGCTCTTGTTTAATTTGAGATAGTTATGTAAAGGTGACTTTCATTCCAAAATTTATTGAAAAATGTTACAAGAAATCAACCAATGTTTAGAAAAATGTACATATTCACATGGTGAAGTATAAAACCTAATCAAGTACATAATCTTTCAAGTTTCTTTGAATGTTTTTTATTAATCATCTAAATGATCATGAGTGAATACTAAACAAAAGACATAAAAGTCCCTAATGTGATGACATAGATCTCCCTTTCTATTAAATAATTCAAAATTTGGAGCAACAAATTTATTAGGAAATGGCTATGCAAACACTTCATTAGCCAACTATTGTTAAGAAATATTTTGTGACTTTTGATACCCTTGAGAAATATTTTTAATTTTATTTTGCAAATCACACATGACATTCAATATAGTATTCTTTTAAGAGTTGGCAGGGAAGTATAAGGAGAAGCATGAAAATAGTTTATGAGTTTTAAACAAAGTATTAAGTATGTGCAACATCGGAAGAAATTAATGGACATTAGGAGAGAGATATTGTTGAAGCATATGGGAAGCATTTGCAATAGAAATATTTTGAGAAGTAAGAGGAAGCATAGATGTATTTGAAGGAATTTGAGAAGCAATATAAACATGCTGTAAAATAGGTTTAATCTAAGAAGGAATAGAAACATCAAGTGAGAAACATGAAGATTTTGAGAAGGAGAAACAATATTATAAGCAAGAGAAGCTTGAATACAAAGAATTTTTAAGTAATTTGAGAAATGAATATATGACAATGTATAGGTTACAATCCATTACATGAGATATGTACTTGATCCTGCTATTAACACTTATGTATCTATTATCTACCTTTAGAGTATCTCTTGAGCTATAACCTTGTCTTAGGTCTTTTTATCTAGGGTTTGACTTGTAACTTATTTCAATATACTCATCAATCCCACTATCTCATCATGGTTCACCATGAGATGTTGTCTAAAATGTGCAAGATGTTTAGCCTCATCTTATTCATTTATGCAAACTTGTTTGACATGATTTACCTCATATGATTCAACAATTTTTGAAACACACATCACATAATACATTATCATTCAAAAAATTGAAGGGACAACTTTTGAAACAATACTTGCCATTTCATATTACATTTTCTTTTTCAAACAAGATATAGGATTTACGATAGAAATTTCAACAAATTCAATAGATGAACAATATTAGTTTTAGCACTCTTTCTAATTAGACCTTTATGTTTAATCAATTTTGTTGTCATACGAAAATATCAAACATTTAACACACATTTAATACAAATGCTCCAAAGTTTGAAATCACACAACACATCTAAGGCAATCGGATCTAGAAAATTATTAAAAAAACATATCTATCATAAGGAACAAGAATTAACCATAGATGTGTGTGAGAGAGCTTTTGTTCACCGAAATGTGTTACGAATAAATGGATTTCGATATTAATTATATACAAGTAATGACCCATAACACATGTATATGAAATAATCGAGCTAAAACATATATTAATAAATAGATTAGACCTAATTAATTTAAATAGACCGAGTAATATAAGAGCGGGACATAAATTGAATTATATGGTAATCAAAATAAAGTGATCAAATTACGATAGTACATGATGAAGTGCTTTCAACAAACAAAGAGAACCTAGAAAACTCGCAATGAACGTAAGAGCTTGTCCAAACTATCGTGTTTTATTCATGGGATCATGAAATTTTATTCCAAAACAAAGTGTTCAAAAGTTATATTTTCTTTGACAAATGGGTCCATATGTTTCTAACCTTTGAAAACCTCAATTTTCTAAAACTTCACTTCAATCACTTAAAAAAACATGCTTTCTCCTAATGCTAATTTGGGTGCTAACTCTAAACCCCCAAAAAAAAAACGCGGTTTATAAATTTGATCTTTGTGTCTCACTTAGTTCATTCTTATAATTAGATCCTTTTATTTGATACAATATTAAAAACAATACACTAAGTATATGAAATAATTCTTTAGCCACTCAAACAGATGTAATGCAATCATTTTTGGATGATTTAATTAAAATAATGGATGTATGGATAAATGATAGATGTTGGATAATTAAATACACTACGTTGTTTATATATCCATAGATAATTGAATTCAAATTAGGACTTTAATGACAAGCAAGTTGGCCTCCAAGAATCAAAAAAATGAAAAATATGAAATAAAAATCAAATGAGACGAAGAAAGAAAGGACGTAGTGGAAACCCACCAAGACCATACATGTCATGTTATAGACATATAAACCCAAACACAAAAAGAAACATGGAAATAAGTAAAGTGACAATTGAAATGTGTAGGGAATAAATAAAAAGACTAACAAAAGTCAATAAATTATGCTTATAAAACCATAATTTGAATCAACAATCCACCAACACTCTAGAAACATACAATTTAACACTTATGCAAAGGGGAACATATTAACTGTCCACAAAACCTTAATAGAAGATGTTTGGCTCTTAAAGAGCCCACCACGGTTCAATTCTTGTTGAAAGCGAAGTCACGAAATACCATAATAAGGGATGAGGCCGAGATCGTGCCCCGAGTAAATTTGGAATGGAAACCCCTCAGTCCTTAGCTACTTAACCAATATGGCGGTCTAAGAGCATGGTCCCATGCAAGGGGAAAGCTAAAAATTTTGAGCAAATAGAGAAAAATTAGGATATTTTAGCATTAATAGGGTCCCATGATTTTTTATTTTTCTGTGCAGAGATAAAATAGGAAGCTTTAGCACTAGCAAAAATAGGGTCCCATGAATCCGAAATAAACTTTTGGATGGAAAATTGAGAGGGAAGCTTAAACTAAATGCCAAGTGTCAAAAAAGCTCCCTAAAAATTTTAAGCAGCAGATTTATTTTTGTGCCCCTAGCTGCTTTGTGGGGCTGGAAATCCTCTCCCTAAATTATAGCTGCTGAGAAATTTCAGGAATTTTGTTGGGTTTTGGCAGCAGCAATAATTTTTTTTGCATGGGACCATATTTCCCAAATAAATAGGAGCAGTAGCCCCCAGCATGGGACATGCTCTAAGACCTGCCAGGTTTCAAATAAAAATAAAACGCCCTTTTTCCATTATTGAAAAAGAATGGTACAAATCCATAAAAGCAATTATTCCCATAGAAATTTCAAGGAATAAATGTCGTCTACAATCTTCTGTGCGACAGACGAGAAGAGAGCAAATTCAGTTACAAAAGTATTTCGATGCTTTCACAAACAGATGCTTTTTGACATATTTGAATGAAGAATGTAAGCTCAGTATGATTTGAACAAAGCACTGTTCTCAATGGAAGCCACTGCATCACTGCCAGATCCGGGTCAGTTATCAGCCTCTGTTGTGGACTATTTGGACCACCATTTTCAGACATACGATGATTTCTCAGAGGCTCCTCAATTGGCCTCAAGTTTGGAAGAGGAATGCGCACAAATAGATCAGAATCTCCATGATATTGATAGCAAAATTACAGAAGGAATTTTGAAATGGGCTTCTCATTCTCACCAAATTCGAAGCTTACTTCAAGATCTCACCCAAAGAATCGAAGCCAACCTAAGATCAGGTAGAGTTTTTCTATTGGAGATTTTCCAACTTTTTCTAGTGGGCACAGAGATTTTGTAACTTTTTTTCCTCAATCATTGGATGTGGGTACAAAGATTTGCTTTCAAAATAAATAAAAAATCTATGTGTAGATTTGGGCACAGAGATTTTGTAACTTTTTCTGTGTGAACGGTTGTGGGTATAGAGAATTTCTAATTTTTTCTCCACGAACATGAAGATAGCTAAAATATTTGCTTGACAATTGGCATTACAATAGTAAACCCTAAACTTAGCATCTCACCTACTGGTATGGTAATTAGCCTGAAAACAAGAAAGAAAATTGTAATTGCCAAGCTATTAATCGGTTTACTTGAACCTCACTGTGAAACCAGTATTTGGAACGACTCGAAGACACTGTTAACGAATGATCTATAAGGTAAGTAATTTGAATTGCAAAGACAATGAAACGTATTTGTAAAAAAAATCTCATTGTATAATGATATTAGGCACAATTGCACTCATTTGCAATTTGCAATGATGACCTAATAAATGAAATCTTAAATCAAGACGATCTAACAAAACTTGGAAATTTTATTTAAAAAAACTGGGCAGCCCTATAAACAATCTTGTAAACAAATAAATATATCTCGATAGGTCCCACAGACCAATCGGCCTATAGAATCTTACAAGTTATTTCATACCAGCGATGGATGGGGGCGCACATTTGTTTCCTTGTAAGGAATTTTCTAATTTATTCTCTATCAGTCTAAGTGGGTATAAATTTTTTTCTTGATTTTTTTCTATGAATGGAAGTGGACATGATACATTTTCAAATTCTTATGAAATGTGGTCACCGTTTTGTTAGCTTTGTTTTCTTATTTTCATTGATGTATGAACATGGTTATTGTTTTAAATTGACATCGCTTATGATATGCATCCATTCTCCTTGTGGAATTATAGGAGAAAATGAGTACTATCCTTTTAGGTAGGCATGTTATTGAGTTGAATAGCTAGAACCTCAAATTTATAACTCTATGGATAATTAGTAGTTTTAAGTTTTATGGATGCTTATATGATGCACAGTTTGTTTATGTCCATGATAACAGAGGGAATGAAATCCAAAACACCCAATACAAATGAAAAAAATTGGTTGAAGAGCTGCCAACTCTTGCAAGGGAGGTAGCGAGAGTTGAGAAAGTTAGGATCTATGCAGGTTTGGACCCAGATTTCTGTCTTAACTTTCCCTGTTTTCTCATGTCGTATTTTTTGTACTGGCAGTGCTTTTCAATTGATCTTCTCTATATAGTTTGTTTTATGAGGATTTTGAAGATGAGGTATTGCAGAAACTGCATTACAGTTGGAGGCTTTAGTTGGAGATCTTGAAGATGCGGTTTCCTCTTCATGACTGGAAATTCTAGAAAGCTTTTGAATTCAGTTGATTCTATGGTTAGCATCTGTCTCAAAAATTACTATTTGATGATTGTGTGTATTGTGTTTTGTTAAAACTCCCAACCTATCTAAATCATATAAAAATTGTCAAAGGTTTGATGCTTTAAACATGAATAACAGGATTCAACAGTAAATTAGTGTGAACCCATCACTAACCTTTCCAGACCACCCCAAACTCTTTACAATCAACAATATATATATATATATATATATATATATATATATATATAGAGAGAGAGAGAGAGAGAGAGAGAGAGAGAGAGAGAGAACCATATGCACCTTATTTTTTAAACCTCCTTAGGAGGTATGTTTCCTCCTTTCCATGCCATTTGAATAGCCTCTTTGGCCTCATAGATGTCCATTTGGCTTTTTTTTGCATGTTACTGCCTCAAGTATTTGATGGAAGGCATTAAAACTTTTGTAACTCGCGGCATCTCTCCAAATAAAAATCTCTATTGGCCAATGCAATAATCATAGTGCACCTGAGAAAAATGATGTGATGTCTTTGATCACAGAGTCTGATTTTAAACAAGGTTGCCAAAAGTGTGGGTGCAGGTACAGAAGATCTGCAAATTCAGGAAGCAGAGTTTTGACAATATATATATATATATAATCATCAAATATATTGCCAGAAAAATGTGAGCTAGTTAACCACACAATCATTGGACAGGCTAGTTTATACTTGAAGTCTCCAAAACTCAGCTGCTAATTGTACCAAATGGCAATAGACCTTGAGGTATAGTTGACCTTATGTGGTTGCAATTGTCCTCCTAAGGTATAAATGAATCACAATTGTAAGGAATAACAGTACCATAATTGTAAACCTATTGTTTTTTCCCAGCAGTGGAAGTTGGCAGGTAACATATCAAGATGTATATTCGATCACTGAGCTTTAATATCTTGTGCTTGAGAAAATAAGATTTGTCTGACCATTGATTCTTCTGGAGAATGTTTCTTCAAGGCAGTTTGAGCATTTATAGGGATAAATGTTAGTAATAAATCAATCTTATTGGGCTATCCTGTTTTAGTATCCAATTGTACAATAATATTTATCTTGGTTTTGGCTCTAGGTTGCCGGACCCCAGGAGAATCAGTTGATGGCTGTAAAGGCTCTTAAGGATATAGAGGATGTTTTAGGAGGAGTTGTAAGGTCTAGGCCTCAGTGGAGATGTCTTGTGACTGCTGTTGATATTAGGGTGGATCGTGCAATAGCTGCCCTGAGGCCTTTGGCTATTGCAGACCATCGTGCTCTTTTAACCACTCTTGGATGGCCGCCATCCCTGGCAACAACAAATCTTGGAAGTGAGGACCAAGGCGAAAACTCAAAGATGTCAAACCCACTTTTGAAATGTGTGGAAATGTTAAAGAAAGATACAGCGAGAGTTTTTAGCCCTTTCTACATTGCAATCCGTTCAGTTGCGCCGCAAAACACGTCAGCTTGATCAGTTTGAACAAGGCAGCGACACTTTGGCAATAAAAATGAAGGGAGCTAAATTAAAATTGGGTTTGCATGAGGCTCTTTGGACCGTAGAAGAATTGGTTTCACCAATTATGTCAAGGGCAGAATATCATTTCTCGAAGTGGGCTAAAAATCCTGAATTGATCTTTACATTTGGATATAGAATTAGCCAAGAATTTATTGATACTGTAGATAATGTTTTACAGCCCCTTATGGATAAGGCAAGGCTTGTAGGGTACAGTGCAAGAGAAGAATGGGTTTCTGCAATCGTATCCATGATCTCAACCTATCTTGCAAAGCAAGTATTTCCTGACCTCGTGATGAGTTTGGTGGAACAAGAAGCATCTACTCAGGCAAGGATTTCATGGCTTCATCTAGTTGACCTGATCATTGCATTTGATAGGCGAATGCAAGTGCTTTTAGTGAGGTCAGGGGTTGCACCATCTCATGTTGAGGATGCAGAGACATTGGGGGTCTCCCAAATATTTTGGAACTCAGGATGACATGTATGACAGTATTTTGTGACCGGCCTGACTGGTTAGAGCTTTGGGCCGACATAGAGTTGAGTGATGCTCAAGAAAAACTGAAAGATTTGCTTGAAAAAGAAAAATCCTGGGTAATCAATGCGAAACCTGATTTATTTTCAGGTCACAATAGTCATTTGACTTCTAAAAGTGCTCATGGAAGTTTTGTGTTCTCTACACGGGAGGATTATAAGGCTTCTATGGGGGCAGAATCTGTTCTTTCAACAACATGGGCTCTGATAAATCGCTGTCGCACTTTACCTGATGCTCTTCTGCGCTTCCAATTTATCAGAACTGCTGCTGCTCCAATTTTGGCAGGATATCAAGACCTGCTGCTTCAACGCTGTCAGGAAGCTGAAGCTTTGACTGCTCTGGCAGATGATGAAGCCATGCTGAAAGTTGCCATTTCCATTAATTCTGCTAGGTATTGTGAATGCATTCTGCAGGAATGGTGTGAAGATATATTTTTCTCGAACTTCAACTTGCCCGGGAATCAGAGGGGAGGGAAACTGGAGGAGACATAATGGCTGGTGTAGATTTGGTGAGGAATTTAGAGAACAATTCTGATCTGTGTGGCTCTGTATTTGATGAGGAAATTGAGAACTTTAAGAAGTTTCAAACAGATTGGCTTGCAAAGCTCATTGCGGTTATTTTAAGAGGATTTGATGCTCGCTGCCGAGAATATGTACGCAACAAGAAACAATGGCAGGAAAAAGATGTCGATCAAGAAGTACAAGAAGTACAAGGAGGGGATATGCCAGAAGATATCAGGAAAGTTGATGAGATTGACAATCAGTTGACAAATTCTGAAGTTTTTATCTCCGCAGCATTTGTTGATGCATTGGATGTCCTCCAAGCACAACTTAAGAACTTGAAAGGGGCTCTGAATGAACTGGATTTCATGGAACTCTGGCGAAGCTTGGCTCGTGGTTTAGATCAGTTTCTCTTCAACAGCATTCTTTTGAGCAACGCTAGGTTTTCAAAACATGGTGTTTGTCAGCTCAAGGCTGACGTGCATGCGTTATTCCAAATCTTTAAGCCCTTCTGTGCTCGCCCTGCAGGTTTTTTCCCAAATCTAAGTGATTCTTTAAGGCTGCTGCTCATGCCACCCTCTGATGTAAATCATTTACAAAACATTATATCTTCTTCCTCTTCAGCTATGAAAGATGACAAGGATGAGACTAAACTGAAACGCTTGAGACAATATGGAATACGGAAAATATCTGCAGGTAGTGCAGAAAAAATTTTAAGGCAGAGAATATAATGAGATGGACTCTATATTTTTCTGTTTTGACTCTTTTATTTAATGCTATTCAGATTAAAGGAAATACAGGCATCATCCATCAGGAAATTGTTCTCTTATATATCTTTAGATGTAGCCTGAAACTTTGTATGCCACCGCTCTTCAATCTTCTCTTGCATTTGGCTGAAGAATGTTCATAAGTTACTCAAAAGTTCATAGATCGGCCAAAATATCAGACTTCTCAAGTGGACTGTTTATAATGATGAATACTGTTCTTGTCATTTTATGGATGAAATTGTTGCTTTGCACTGAGAACCAGAGACATTTCACAAATAACTTCAATGGTTTATGCTCCCTTCAATGTAATATATCTTGACATGATTGAATGTAGGGAATGATATATTTCTCATTTGACCCTTTTCCTCTTGAATTGATCTTTGAAACACCATGTCGTTGGAAGCCTCATTTTACTTTAATTTACTTGTCACCCTTCCTGAAGACCAGTGACTTTGGAGACAGACTTACGATGTGTGGTTTGGGCATAGCATTGGGAAGCTTTTGACTTTTACGAACATTCAATTCCTATATTTGCTGTTGCCCATGTGATCACAAGCATATACTATTATTGGATAACACTGTGAGAAGTAATTTTTAAATTAGTCATGCTGGATATCTTCCTAAATTATGGATCAAAGCAATTTGCTTTCGTTTGTAGGCTGGCTTATTCATATTTCCTATTTTCTTTGGTAATTATTTTTGTCCAAAACTTATAATAAAATGTCCTTGTTCTGTAAGCAAATCATGATTAAGGCTCAAGCTCTCATAGAAGAAATGCAGGTTAAAACATGTGTGGCTGTCAAGTGCGATCTTATGTGACCTGCTTGTCTTTCAAAGTGAAGTGCAATTTGAGTTGATACTTAACGGATGACCTGTAAGTGTGATGGCATACAGGTTCGGGTGTCTACATCTGTATTGGATTATGCCTTTTTCTAGACTGCTTTTTTTTTTTCTTTTATGAAAGCTTTATGGTGAAGTATGAATTGTATAATGGCAGAGCATGCTCTCAAATAATATAAATGATGAGTGGATTAGAGGAAAGAAATCATCTGTTGTATTGCTTGGTCCTAGGTTTAAATCCTAGTTTTGTCAATTTTGTATCCTATCCTGATTCTTGTTCATTTCTTTAAACACGTATATACCAAATTGGGGTTTGCAAAGATATAACTTTACAACCTTTGTGCCAAAAAAGGATGAATCAAACCCCTATTAAAGCTATATTTCACAAAGCGAGATTTGTGTTGGTAAAATTTTGCATTTTTGAATGGCTGGACCCTTATCTCCTACTTTCTTCAGTCACCAACTAAAGGCTAAACATTATAAGACATAGTTACCAGAAATGAGAAACAACCTGACAAGAAATGGTGTCGGAGAGGGTCCAGATAAGAAATGGATTTTTGTGCATATAGATATATATCAAATGATTGGCACCATCATGTGAGCTGAACACTTGGTGTAGTCAACATTATCAATAGCAATTTCAATTTTAATTTCTTTTCTATGAAAATTTAAAATCCATACCATGATTTGGTCCCATAGACTGTTTGGTCTCGTGGATGTTATTAAAATCCTTCGTTCATTCATTCATACCATGATTCTTTGTTTTTCTCAATTTAGGTTACATTTACTTTGCATGATCAATTAGAAAGTTGTTTTTGTATGAAGTAGCACATTATAAAACATTGATGATGTAATATAACATTGAGCCCTCCAAAGATACATATTTGTACATGAATATTTGATCTTCAAATTTAAAAAAATGTCAAAATGTGAAAAATGGTTTGAACTTCGAAGCCACATGTACAACCGTTATTGAAATCACATAATAACTGTTTTTCATGGAAATGGAAAACCTGCTGCTGGCCACCAATACAACTTCAAAGTTCAAACAAACTAACACATATGAAGTGCTCCCTCATTTTTCACAATCTCAATTCCTATTTCCAATTACATTCGGATTCATCTCCATCTTCGTATATTGTCCACTTTATAGTAAGTATATTTCTATGTATCCAGGACATCTTTTAAAGTTTTCAGGTGATAAGGCGGTAAATCAACTTGTGATCCTCCTACATAAATAGCTGGTAATGCTCAGATCCAGGGGTTAAATTTGAGTGTCAACCCCACCTGCCAGATCAATTTTTTTGACAGTTGAACTATTTAACATTGCCTTTCACATGCCAGCACAGCTCATAGTAAAAGAATGAAAAGTCAAAGGATAAACATATATAGAATAAATGTATATATACATCCTTGATAAATTTTGACAGTGTGTTTAAGATTTTCAGCATTTACAGACTTCACACATATTTGGTTGCATTTACGATAAAAATTGCAGGTGCAATCATGAAAATGTCAATTTAATCCCTGTTCATACCAACAGCCCTACAATGTGAGCATTGCGGCGACAGAAAGTGCAGGACAGGTGACATTCGGCAACTTGCCCTCAATGGCTGTTTGCCCTCAACGGCCATTTGCAAACAGGTTGCAGGGCACTCAGATGTGCAATGGTCCTGAGCCATTGTGTTTCTTGTTACTAAGTTATAAAGTATATGGCATCTTCCATTTTCATTTTGAGATTTCTCATAAATATCCTCTTTGCTTAGCCTTTCCATATTAATATTTGAGATTCTTCCACGAGGATTAGTACTCGTTTATTCTTTGAAATTTAGGTGGGATGCTTTCAAAAAAGCATTTGACAAAAACCAAATAAGCAGTGGGTGATAATATAAACTTGTCAGAGTTTAGCTGTGTGCAAGACATAAAAACCAAAATTCTTTCCATTTATGGCTACCTTCCAAATGTACTTAGAAACCATGCCGGGTCTTCTTAGAGCCGTATTAATTCCGCATTGAAAACATTATTTGGATTGATCTAGACAAGATATTACCTTATATATCTTTGATGTCTACACAAGATTTAAACAATGACTATATAGCTAAACCCTGAATTTCTGAGACTTCCAAAATTCAACATAGAGTAAATAACATTAACCCTAATATGGACAATCCACAGGGTATGGCTATGTTGCTAGGATAAAGGTACGGGTACGAATTCGATACTCGGATACATCAATTTAAAAAAACCTTGGGTACAATGTCTTGGATACATCCGTATATATATATACACTCGCTTTTTAGTCCATAAGAAATAATAAACTTGAAAAATATAGTACGATCAATGTTCAAAACATTCAATATACTTAAGATTTTACATGGTCTATGATATATAAATATTATATTCCTTTATGTTTCATCCATTTCCTTTGAGATTAATTTTTGTGTTGCAATGGTGGCCATAAAATATGTATATAGGGAGCTCTTGAAGGACCTTTTTAATTAGGCTGAATCTAACCTGCCAATGATAACTAAAGAGGTTAGTCCAATGGTTGGTTCTTGCATTCATATTATCCAAAATTATCTTCTAATCCTCCTTAAGGATGCAGGAAGGAGTCAATGTTGTGCCTTAATAGTTTCTAGGACAAGATGCTCTTTGAAACTTTTTAAGCTATGCAATTTACAGTTCCAAATTTTTCTATTAGTATTGAAGATCACCTAAGATTTGATCTCATAAATAACTTGTACGGAGGCTCGAGATATATGTCCAAATTTAATTGAATAGCTTCTTTCCTTGGCCAATTGTGATGATCCCAAATAATTACCTCAAACATTCTTGATATCCTTTGAATTTTTCTCTTCAATAAACTAGAGGGATTTTAAACAATCTCCAAGTTTCCTTGTGGTTGCCATGCCCTCCTAGTCGATTCCTCAATAAAATTGAAGTTTGTTTGAGTCAAAATAAAATAAATTTAGAGCCCCCCTCATCGCCCAACAAGATCGATACGTCCCGGGTATGTCACGGATATGTCAAAAAGCACTGCACGTGCCCGGCACATATCGAGTACCATGCACTGGGATGTATCTATACCGAGTATGTATCCAGGGGTACGTGAGGGTAGGGGGCAAACCCTAGTGACATAGGTGTACAAGAATTGGTTTGACACTAGATTCAAATCCATTCCGTATCAATGTTGGGTTAAAGCCTAAACAGGGGTATTTGGATGGTTAAAGCCAACATTAAGCCATTACAACTAACACTTGAACGGAGGAGATTCGTAATGTACCCTTTTTCAATCGAGGCCTAAATGTGGACTTCTTGCCATTCTTTTTCCGTGGCAAAAAGTATGAATGAACAAGGGAAGGAATTGAATTTCATTTCAGTTTTCTTTTATTAGATTTAGTGTTTTCTTTTAGTGTTTTCTTTTAGGAGGCAGGTCGGTTGGGTTTGGAGAGATTAAAGAAGCAATTAAAAGATAAAGTGAAGCTTAAGAGGTCGGTCCTCTTCTAATTGGCCTTTGGCGCCAAGTAAGGAATATAAAAGGGATTGAAGGACTTCATTTGCAATCCATCTTTGGCGCATTTTACTTTACAGTTGGTTTTTTGGGCAAGTTGCTCAATACCTTTCTACTTGGTAACGAAAACCCTCTTGTGTGGCATCCAAGGAAGACAGAAACCTTCCTTGTGGCTTGGTGGAGGATGAAAACCCTCCCTTTTGGTGACTTGAAGATCTCCATTGAAGACTCTTTGCAGATTTGGATCAAGAAGAAGACCGATAAAGGATTTGCATGATTTTTGAACTCTTTCCAGGGGAGTGACTTGGGTTAGAGTGTGATTTGGTGCCTTCTAGGGCACATAACTCACTTATTCTTTGATATTCTTGTTCAGCATAATTTATAAGTCCGTAATCTGGACTTTGGTGAATTTTGGTAAAGATTTACTATTTTTCCTAGCCCTCAGTTTTGGCTAGACTGCTGCTGTTATAAATATTTAATTCCAACTGTACTAATCAGATATTTCTTCAATCTTTTGATGTATTTGTGATGTATAAATATTGCCGTGGCTAGATTAATTGTTTCGTGGCAATCTACATTGATTTGCATAGTGAAAAGTGGACTCAAATCTCATAGGCAGTTCGCTGCCCTAGGAGACTGCAGATTTTGGATTGGTTTTCAGTTATTTTCAGTTTGTTGTGTGTGTACTTGAAGGTGTTTTCAGATCAGATCTATTTTGGACAGCCGGTAAACCCCCTTTTCCATTTTCAGCCCTAAAAGGGGCATTACAGATTCTCAAAAATGGAATCCAGAACTCTATAAGAAACTGGCACTTGAGTTAAGATTCGCTTGCATGGGGCTGAGATCCCAGAGTCCCCCAAATAATCAAAGTTGTTGAAGACAATTTGGGGATTCAGTAGTCTTAAAAGTTTGGGGCTGTAAGATTGCAGCAAAAATATGCACAACCAGCCACAAGATTAATTATGAATTCCTATAATTTTTTACTGTAAAGAAAAAGTCACAGAAGCAGCATAAACAAATTAATCGCTAAACAATAGCAATAATTTGCAGTGACTAAAAACTAATAAAGAAATTCAAGCCCATAAACATTTTATCAAGAACTAAAGAAGTTTGTGCCCATTAATATCTTATCTGTGAAAACACAAGGAAATTCAGATTAAAATATATTTCCAAAATAACAAATCGGAACTCTAAACAGAAACCACCGGTGGAGAAATAAATCTTTAAAGTTAAATGAATCAATCCACATAAAGAGAGAAGAATCTAGAACCCAGTTCTAATACCATTCAGAAAATTGAGCTGCAATATTTGAACAAAACATGTCATACCAGCTACAAGATAGATTATGAATGCACGTACAGAAACTGCAGTCAACAAAAATTATGGCAATAGAATAAATATAAACAAATTCTTGTATTTTCCTGGCATTTGCGCAGGCCTCTTTTTTTGAATATACGAGGTATCTTTTCAATAAATAAAAAAATATATAAACAAATTCATTGGCAAATAATCAGCAATAAGTTTTTGTTATAAGTTAGAGCTCCTATTTTCCACATACTTTGCTGTTAAATTTTCTGATGTACCCAATAAAGGCCATTATATAACAGGCAGGCCATGCATTGGTGTTGTTAGTGAGCTACAACCAAATTCACTAGACAATCTAAGTCTCAAGTTTAGATGGAATTAAAACCCAATGAAAAACGAAATTGTATGTACTTGGAAACTCAACGCAAAACATTATTTGCTATATCATCAAAGCAACAATATCTAAAGGCTATATTGCTCAATTTATAAAGCAAGCAATTCTTCTTGATATATTTAAGGCTCTGGGTACTGAAATACATTGAAGGTCATCATAACTGTATTTGGAAATAAGTCATTCTTTGAAGTAAACTTTACTGGTAGAGCTAGTAAGAGGGTGATGAACATTGTGGCCCGAACCACATTTAGTTTAGAAGCCACAAAGAACCTTAAGAGATGTGCATCAAGAGGCAAATAACAATTCAAGAAGATTGCAAATTAGTAAAATGCCATGTAAAAGAAGGAAGAATGAGGAACGAACGAACCAAGCAAGCAATGCAGGCATTGAGAGAAAAAATGGCTTAAGGAAGAGCAATTTTGGAACTAAATCTTGATCATTTGAATTCAAATACTAAAGCTCTAAAGAATATCCTTGTGCCCCAGCCTATCAAAGCTTAAGGACAGGAAACAGAAGGTCCAAAGGAAGTAGGTCAAAAACAGATCCTTGTGGCACATCCAAGCCTAGACAAAGTATGGACAGAGAAAAGTTTTTTCATATTAAGAAGTCTATCGTGATATATTTCCTAATCCAAGCAATTAGAGGAACCTTATATTGTAAGATGTGGCGCACACAGATGAAGATGTATATAGATCAGTTCCCATTGCTATGGTTGCATAAAGATGTTTGACTCAGGCAGAGACAGTTTAAGTCTATATTTGTATGGATGGAGATACATATAGAGTGCTGAGAAGGCCTAATAAGTGTACATTAATTAGTGAAGGTTTAACACCCATGGTTGAAGTCCATACAAGCAAATGCCATTAGAAGAGGTTTGCTCCATCCAAAAGAGGCGGCATTTAGATGATTTTTTATTCACATGAGGAGTTTTTTCTAGAGCCAAAGAGGCTGCCACCCAAGAAACCGATTGAACATGAAATGCAATTATTTCAAGACATGGCATGTACCAGATTTGAGACTTTGCATCACACCACTATTTGTGAAGACATAAAGGTGCAAAAATTAGCCTCCATTTTTGTGGATGAACCTTCTCTATAGTCTAAAATTTTGATCTCGCAATGGCTCTGGCTTTCTGCCCTAACCCTAAGTGCTGCCCTGCGTCAGTCGGCCTGGCCAGAAGGAATGCAAATGGCGGCAACTGCACTGATTTTGAAGACGGCGACCATGTTAACAGGAGAGTTCCCTCTCAGCCTGAAGGAGTTTGGGGGCACAACAGCCACTCACCCACGGTTCCTGTGCACAGCAAGAGGAAGAGTTGCTCGAAATCTTCAGTCCGGCTTTACTCTGCAGATTGTTCTACACCTGCTCTTGTCGCTGCCCAGCCGTTCCCAGAGAATACAGAACTCCTTCAAATCCTGGTCCGTACCCTGACTGGTAAAACTGTGTCTCCAACTTCATTGGCTAGCTCGTGGGATTGATTTTAAGTGTATTATTGCCCACAAACTGGGCTACAGGCTGGGTTCCTATAGCCTCTTTTTCTCGGGCAAACAGATTTTGGATGACTCCCCTCTCATCTCCTACAGGATAACTAGGGATTCCACGATTTTTTTGAATGGTACCCTCTTGGGTGGAGCCAAAGAGTGGAGCTCAGTTCCTTTCAAAGAGGCGCTTTTTAAAAATGCCAATGCCTCGAAGTCACCTGCTTCTCCTTCGAAATCTACTGCAGCTGCTCCTTCCCAGCCGACATTGTGGAGCAAGTTGTTGAATCCTCCAATTTGGAAATCAATGATGAAGCATCTCTGGATTATTTGCAAGAGTTGAAATCCAAGGCCATTATCTGAAGATTTAATGGCACTTGGCTGTCATAAAATACTCTAATTAACTGGATTCATACCTCGTGGACGGAAAATTGCCATTATTGTGCCCGAGGCTTTTTCATTGTCTTGTTCAAAGAACCTAAGGATTATCATAAAGTCACCAAAGAGGGTCCTTGGTTCTGAGGAACAGTGGGTCTTTTCACCACCCCTTGGTTTCCTCAGTTTGATCCCAATACCTTCTCCATCACAAGGGTTCCTGTTTGGGTGAGGTTACCAAATCTCCTCCTTCACTTCTTTTTGCAATGGAATAAATAGGAAATCTCCTAGGGAAGTTCATCAAAGAAGACATCAAGAGGATAAGGAGCACTTTGCATACTTATGTCAGAATTTGTGTAGAAGTTGACCTTAGAAAGGGATTGCCGGATCGTATGACCCTCAAGATGGGTGATACGACCCATTCTCATATTCTAGACTATGAAAATATGGCATTCAGATGTCGAATTGCAAGATACTACGAGTCGCCTTCAAGCAGCTTGTACTCAAAAGAAAGCCCAAGCTCCTAGGAAAAAGGATCTACTCCCAAACGATGGAGCCCACTTGGATCTTGAGGAAGAAGAAGATACAAATTCAGAAACTTCAGATGTTGCAGCTCCATCGTGACCAATCAACAAGATGACGCTCGGACACTATACCTTCTAAGGAGATGGGGCAGCCATTGGTTGTTCATCCCTCTTTGGATAGGCCTAATCCAGGAATAAAACAGCCTCATGAATCTGACCACTCGGACTCAGACAAGGAGGGTGCTCATTCTCTCGAATATGGAATTGCCGACCTCCACTTCGTGGACTTAACTGAATATAATCCTCTTATTTCAAAGATGATTTCGAAGGAAAAGTGGCAGGTAGTGCGTTTGAAGAAGGGAAAGCACTGATCTCTCTCCTCCCTCCCTTGCTCTCCCTCCTACCTAGCTTCACTTCCCCTTTCGTTTTGCAGCTCTTTTTGGGCTTTTTCTCCTCTCCCTCTCTTTTTTCTTCTCGCTTCTCCCTCATCGCTTTGTTGGGGCTGCCTCTTCTCTTTCTCCTTGGCTGCAAGTTTCCTATTGTTACTAGTGTCGGTTCTGGGTTGTTTGCTATCACCGCGTCGTTTGTAGCTTCTCTTTGTTCTTGTTTCTATCCCTTCTTCTCTTTCTTTTGTTTTGGGCCTTCTTGGTCTTTGCTCCCTTTGCCTATAGGCTTCTTCTATTTGTTAGGTTGTGGAGCCTGTTTTCATGTGTGAAAGTGTTGAAGACTGTACACTAAGAGTACTGTACACTTTTCATGTATCCTCGCCGGGGTTCGGGGCCGGGCCGGGCCCCGAGTGGGGTCCGGGCGCAGCCCAAAAAAAAAATTTAGGCGTAAATTTTTTGGCCTCGAAAAATTGCACCCGAAATATCGGGAAACGTGCTTTTCTCATATGGGCAAGTTTTTTGACCCATAGGTTTATGGGACGGGTTTTGCCCATGGTTTTGATACCCATGGTTTTGTAAAACTGCTTAAGCAGTTGTCTATTTATATGGTCTTATGCATATGATAGATGTACAAGCAAATGTATTGCAGATGTGTTTTGAATTCGATTGTGAATTCTGTAGAGTTTGTTGAACATAGCTCCAAACGGATCTGGGTATTGTATTGAGAGAGCGGTGGCTTGTAATAAAATCTGAGCAAGTGATTCTTGGTGGACGTAGCCCAAATTGGGTGAACCACGTTAAATACTATCTCTTAGTGTTGTGTTATTTTATTCTGCAATTTTATTTGAGATCTGTAATAATTTCTGCATATTAGTTTCTCTTCATTGTGATTCTCGTGAGGGATTATTTCGCATATTTTATCCCTTATTTCCTAACACTATTCTATGCTTCATTGTTTCATCTTGCCTTGTGGGCTTTATGTATAAGGATGCGATTCCTTTCAAAACCCCCAACTTTTACCAACTTCCAAAAAT
Source organism: Taxus wallichiana var. yunnanensis (assembly GCA_018340775.1). Classification (NCBI taxonomy): domain Eukaryota; kingdom Viridiplantae; phylum Streptophyta; class Pinopsida; order Cupressales; family Taxaceae; genus Taxus; species Taxus wallichiana. Next base: position 725,406,633 of record CM031243.1, on the reverse strand, counting down.
AAACATAAAGGTGCGGTAGACACCCCTAAAACAAACTCACAAGAACAAGTGTTGCACCAAATAAGTTTCCAAAGAAAGTTTCAAGAGAAGTGTTTGTTTGATGATTTGGGTGCCTTTGAAAACATACTTCTAGACAATAACTATCCTCTACTAATATTGATGACCTTTTTCACAAGTTGCATGGAACAAAATTGGAATCATCAAGATCACGTTAAGGGGAAAAGTGTTGGACATGCCTTTTGATGCGTAATGTATGTACCATTTTCACAAGGTTGATGAATAAAGCATTAAAGGCCCATATGGGCTCGTTTTGTGTTAGTACATGTTGAGAGCACCCTAGTGTTCATTGTTGAACAAGATGTATTGTTGTGTTCCCTACTTACTAAAGCAAGAAACTATATCTAGAACACATTTCATGCCTGGGAATAAGAATTTAAATATTGTTATAAAACAAGGTTAGGCTAAATTGTAGCAGGATAGGCACCAGCAAGAGGATATAATCAAAGATGATATAAGAAGCACATACACTCAAGGTTGCAAGAATGGGCAAAACAATTGTCAATTGACTAACACCATAAAATATAGTGGGCAGAAATGCAAATGGGCATGCCCTGCTTTGTTCGATGCAGAACTTTTACACCTGCTAATAAAAGTTAGGACCACTATGTTTCACTTCTAGTGCCGTCAAGGCCCTCAAAAAGTAGATTAATGGACTTCCTTCAAGGATTTCCCAAAACTAGGGAGGGCATGAGCCCATTTTTATAGTGGTTGGGTTTTTCAACAAAATGGCAATACTCATCCCTGTAGGAAAACAATTGATGGATAGTAGTCCTATTTAAGGGGGTAAAGCACATGATTGCACAGCTCTACTATTTTGAATGAGTAATTGCTTTCGGACTTCTTTTTTGAAATATGATGGATAACAAGCTGAGGTGCGGCACAACCTTTCATCCTAATTTGAATGGTCAAAAGGGGGTAAAACACATGATTGCATATGTTTTTAGAAGGTAAAATAATAGACAGCTGAAACCAAGAGATGACAACCTACCTTATTTGCACGGTTCTAGAAAGGATTTGAACCATAATTTACTCTCCTCTTTATCTATTTGAACTTTTTACCTCAAAGATAAAAGAGATGATGACACGAATGGCTTTGAAGGTGTGTGGTCTAACCCAATTTGGGTTTGTCTTATAACCATAATAGTCTTGCCAAAAATAGGAATAACAATTCTGAGACTTTCAAAGAGGTGACCTTTATGTCTTATCAAAGCCTTACATATTCAAGTGACCTCAAGCTTGGTGATGTTTTAAGGAAGTAACTGTGATACATGCAATGAAGCCAAAATTCATTACAATTTTCTCTCTAGTGCTCTTCCAACAAAGCATTTTAATACGATATTCATAAGTAAACAATGTAGCAAAGATTATAAATTTAAAAAGCAATAAACTCAATTCTGATTACTTCTAACCAGGGAATGCCCCGTGCATGCCTTTCACACTGAAAAAATGTTGGGATAATTCATTGAGCTTGGCAAAGAACTTTCAAATTCCAATCCATACCAATCAATGATGCAATGTAACAAGTTCAATCAGGCCTAAGTTGCTCATTTAGACTTGAGGGATCTCAAGATATCATACATTACAAGTTTTGAAACTCTTTTTAATACCATCAAAAATTGAAAAACAGTTTCCTCAAATACCTATTTAAAACTCTTCAGCCCACAATTTTTGGCAGGCAAAAAAATGAAGTTCTACATGTTACATGCATGAAATGCTAAATTGATGCCCAAAACAAACTCAACTCTTCTGATGTTACAAACAATTGTTATTCTTCCTCAGATGAGTCCTTTCAATCTGATCTATAACACGCCATTTTCAGTTTCTTTGGTCTTGTCCAATCCATTTCAAAGTATTGATATCACAAGGACCAAGGCATGTGTGACAGAAATTCAGAGAATTTGCGAACATATTAAGGAAAAGAATTTGGAGATCCCCAAGATTTTGATGGCCAACTACGACCCTTTCTCCATAAAACCATATTTACTTTTAATGAAGATGCCTTGAGCTTGGGAGCTTGCTCAGTACCAGCGGCTTCAATTTTAAAAGAATAACACCAATGGCCTTGATCATGTCATCAATTTCTTCTTCCTTCTGCTCATATATATAAAATGTGGTAAACATGATAATCAACCCTGCACCAAAGAGATGCATATATTAGAACAAAATGTTAAAATTATTTCCAAGGAAAAAGAGAGGTTTTCTGAGTCTCTTACCTGCTCCAATTAATGATGAAAAGGAAAACGCTCCCAGAAACTTGAGAACAAGGAGAACCCCATTGTCTGGTCACAAAAGCCATGGACCAAAATTAGTTTCTCTGTGAGCTTCCTAGAATGGAGAATTCAAAATATCAGCAAGAGAAGGAAATGAATCCAGTGACTTGGCATCTGTATAGAAGCCTCACATACTCTGACTAAATCATGTCTTACATAAAATGAAATTATCTCCTCATGGTAGCCCTGACTTCAAATTACCTTAAAAACAAGAACCAATCTTTTCCTTGAGCTATAGTTTTCAAAGTGGCAACTCCCAAATTCCAGGTAGATGCTACACGTAGAGATACATGTTGTACATTTTCTTCGTAGATTTGAAAATAGGAAGAAGGAATCCGTTTGATGGTGTAACCAAATCTGCAGAATCAATTCATTTTTATATTATCAAAAATTTGAATTGATATATGTTAAAAGATACTTTGCAAATGATTCAAGAAAAGGTCCATAAAAATACTAACATTGAAGAAGGTAGAAAACTGTGGATGAACAAGATCATGGTGACCAGCAGAAGTAAGTTGGCCACAACAGACATAACCCTATAGCTAGAGAAAAAAACAAGTAGAAAAAGGCAATTAAGGCGACCACTATTGCGGTTGTCTTCTTCTCATCTCTCCATAGAAGTATATTTGCAACTGCACAAATAAAAAGGTGAAATTTAGACATTGTTGATATTGCCAGCCTCCTCATAAGTATAATGATTTGAATCAGGTAATTATGCACCCTTTTCATTTCTGAGCATTCTGTAAGCTTTGGATGGTATATCAATGTTTCGGCGCCTTATTATAGGTGCATCAGCTCTCAAGTGTGAATAGGATCCTACTGTCAATTTGATCCCTTGCTGCAGATACAAAGGAAAATTTTCAGGTGTTAGAATGCAATACTATTAGAAAGTTCTAAACTCGAATCAATAAATAGTAGTCAGTACTATATAGCTTATTAATCATAGTTCTGTGCCAACCTCAAGCGGTACCACAGGTGCATATCCAAGAAGTTTCTGAGCTCTTGAAGAATTGAATGTCCGGGTACAACTGAGCAGCCTTATCCTTGAAGGTGTCAATTGAGGCACTGGCATCCCATATGCAGCCAGCTTTCGGTAAGTCCATTCAACAATGTATGCAATTGGCATCATCACTTTTACAGGAACATGAATCCTGGGCCTGAATTCGACAGGTGAGATGATACAATATAATCTCAGCAAGCCAAGGTGCAACCAAAATTAGAGGCCAATATATAACAGAACTCTGTAATATCATTGCAAAGTGGAGTACTTGAATACAGCTAAAAATCAACAGAAGCTGGATTAAAGCAATTTAATTCCCTTCTTTTTAAAGCCCTATGACTATAAGAGGAATGTTATGTACCAATGTGGACAAAAACCCTACTAGTTGTTTGATTAAATTAAGAAGTACAACCGATATAGAAACAATTTAGTTGGGCACGTTATCAGAGCAGCTATACAACTTTCATGCCATAGAGAAAGGTCAATTGACCATAGATATAAGTATAACAAATAACACAATGACAAGTCCCATCAAATTCTATTTTAAATATCCCATAACAAATAGCTCATTTCTATGAAGACTATTGGAACCCAAAGTTTTCAAGCAAAAGCTCAAAATAAATATAAATTCCATTAACATCTCAACATGTCTTAACCTCACTCAGGATGATATGGAAAAGACCAACTAATTGTGGTTTCTTGTGGAAGCATTTAGCTTCCATCTTAACAAGAGAGATAAAAACAAGGGCTTCATAAAACAAACAGTGTCGATACATATTTATGTAAAAGCTTGATTAGGAAGCAAAGACTGCAAGACTTGTTCCTGACAACCCCTAGACGCATCAACTTATTGGAGAACGAACGTAGTAGAGCACTGTCCACAAGTTGTGCTATAAAGTGGAAGTCACAGAAAAGGTAAATGAGGAGCATGAAAGTGCCAATGTTAGGATGGCAATACCCCTTCTTCTCTGTTTAGTTATTCTGTTTCAACTTGATTTTTATTTTGATTCAACTTGGATTTTTCTAGTCTACCTTCATTGTCGGACCAAAATTTGCATTCAAATTCAAAAGGCATTACAGCCCTGAAACTGATGCATTCTTCCATACGGATTACAGCTAAGAACTTACTACAACCAAGAGCAATTACAAGATAATGTGTTCTGGCCACATTTGCACGACACCTTTTGTTCCAAAACATAGACAAGTCTCCAAGTCACTTTTGTTAGCTAGACCACTTGCCAAAAACCAAAAAGTTTGTGCAACAAAGGCATGCATAGCTCCATTATTGACCAGTGGCTGAGGACCTTTTTTGTTTATGGATCCATTCACAAGCACCTGTGCTATTAATACATGACTATTTAAAGACATCTGCCCAATAAAAAAATTATTTATTCGAGTAAAAAGAGTATGCTTACTTTCAGGGTGCAAATAATACCTTTGATAACCCAGACCCTCCAATATCAATGACATAAACTCCCAGAACTTTATTGGTTCCATGTTGGTTATGAAAAAGCCTACATAATTCCAATAAAACACAATTTACTCAAATCAGTAGTAACCTGCCAATTGATAAATGAAATCTGCCAGAAGAATAAACCTGAAATTTAAAATATATAGAATTATAAATACCTTGCCAGCAGCAGAATCTTCGCTATCAACTGGGATGAAATCGAGTGCCTGTTCTGCACATATATGTGCATGGGCCACATTCTCAACATAAGTGAAATCATACATGTTTTCTCCATCACCAATGACAAACTGACGTGAGAATTCCAAGCATTAGGATTGCATCTAGAAAGCAGTGGCAGTATACAAGAAAGAAAGATATAATTCAATGTGAAATATTCATTGCCAAAACAATCTAAACTTGCCATGAACTAACATTTCAAGAGAATAAACTGTTAATGTCAACAACTTCACCATTTAAGTTTCTTGTCATTCCAATATTCAAATGATGTAGGCTAGCTTTTATTTAGCTGAAGTTATGTTGTTAGAGATTAGAGTGGAGTCATTGTCAGCTTGATGTTTCAGACGGCATGGATAGTCGTGTCTTTGTTTGGCACATCAAGTACGTGGTCCTCAAGTTTTCCACATGCAAAACCATACCAAATATTCCAAAATTTCCCTACAGATCTCAATGCCACTCTTAGAAAGCCAATAAAACGTAAATGTCTGTTTTCAAGTAGCAGACATTTAAGCAAACGTATATGCTATAAACATTTAAGAATACTAACTTTCAAGAAATAAGAAACAGTTGTATTTATTATGGAAGATATTGCAGAGGCCGGTTAAATGGGTAAGAGGCAACCACAAGATAATTTGAATATACGGCTATTTACCTACAGAAACAATTGCTTGGTCTTGTGATAAACAATTGTATTTATAATTTAGCATCATTTGTAATTTTCATCTTTTTAGATATTTACCTATCTTGGGCCGGACCTATCTCTTTATGCATTGCCACAGATGTATATATAAGAATGAATATTTCTATTCTCTTACTCAAGCATTGGTTTCAAGCTTAACCCTGACGATGGATCTCATAGAGAACAAAAACACCAGTAAACAAATATTTCATGCAGCTGAACTCAGACGACTCTCACTATTTATTAAACTGCAAAAAAACTTGTTTAAAGACGAGATCATCAAATTAATTCACCACCAACTCCTTGAACACTTAAAATCACACAATGTATTAATATACACGATGCCTTCTGAAACTAGTCCCTCTATTTTCAATCTTCATACAGTTACAAAATGTAATATGTATTGCTAAACAACATGGCTGCCATCATATGTGTGTATGCAAAGTGGGATTATATCTGACGCATTCATCTATGATTCAAAACTACAAATAGCCACAACTCCTTGAACTCTTTGAACCACACAATTTATAAATATACAGCATGGCTTCTGAAACTAGTTCCTCTATTTCAATCTTCAGAAAGTTACAAAATGTAATATGTATTGCTAAACATAATGGCTGCCATGATAAGTGTGTATGAAAAGTGGGGTTATATCTGATGCATTCATCTATGATTCAAAACTAAAATGGCTAATTCTCTTTATCAGATTGTCTTATCTGCATAAAATCCCAACCCAAAATATCCAATTTACCATAAAGGCTAAGAGGTTGATATCATTGCACTTCTGCTTAATCCCACGGGCCATGATGTATCGCCCTCTAATTTCTACTTGTGAGATTAATCTATTATGCAGCCACAAATGCCTGCCTGTGCTATAAGCATCTTCTACAGGGTACTCGGCTTCCAGTAATTAGATACTTCTTCTAGACTCTTAAGTATCATATCAAAATGTTTTTAAGTAGTAAACAAAAGTAGCAAACAAATAAAGCTCAGAAATTACCTCTATTTCTCTCAAATTATTTGAATATAAGGTAGTTTTACTCCACTCATGACAACAAGGGTGAATTGCCAGACTGCTAGCTTTTCACTAGATACCTACCTTTAGCATCATAACCTTTGCCATTACTCTCGAAGTTTCCATGACTGATCAAATCCAAATTACATTTTTAGTCTCTTGTGTTGCATAACTGAATCAGTTTTCCTTTTTTTGTTTGCTTATAATCTGTAGTTTTTTACAACGTGTCCAAGCACATGTAAATCACAAATCGGTAGCAATAACTTAGATATTCAGGAGAATAAAGAATTCCTACATCCAGATTTGCTTTCTCTGCAATTCCTCGGAAATATTAGACTAAATGTAGAAGCTACATGTTAGAAGCCCAAGATAATGAATAGAGGGATGCAATTTGGACAATTTAAAGAAAATTCTTGTTGAAAGGAATGCGCATATCATGCAGAGAAATGTGACAGCACGATATTGAAAAAACTAGTCTGTTTGTTGCTTACATAGTACACCACATTCACTCACTGCTCCCTACCTTAGACTTTCCCGCCCTTGCTGCTGCCACAAGAGATGGAACCAGAAGTTTATCTCCTGGACCGAATATGCTGCTTGGACGTATAGCACACGTAAGCAACCCTTCTCTTCCATTTGAATGTAAAACAAATCCTTCTGCCTCTGCTTTGGTCTCAGAATAACTATCATTGTGCTGCACATTCATAAAAAACGAAAAGAACATCAGCAACAACATAATACCAAGAAACAAAACACCCACCATTATGAGTCTGACTCGATAGTACTATTATGACTGACAAAGTATGAAGGTAATATCGTCAAAAGGAGCTATTTAAAGAAAAAGAAAAAGAGCTGAACAGTTTGCATGAACATCACCTTTTCTGGATAAGGTAAGGATTCATCACCATTATATATGCCATGAATACCATCAAAGACAACACTAGGAGAGCTAGTATAAATAAGCTTCTTCACTTTGCATTCACAACATGCAGTTATTACATTCTTTGTACCTAAGCACCCATGAAAATTGAACTGTATTAGAATGCTGTTGTATTTTAAATTTGAGAAAATAGCATTTGCAAGTTTCATGGGTTGAAACTTGAAACTGTTGACAACAATTAATATAAAGTTCTCACAACTAACCTTGGACTGTGACACCATAATGAAGATTAAAATTGTTAATGGAAGAATTAGGTGCGGCCATATGAAACACGACAGATGCCCCTTCACACACTGCAAAAACAAGCAGGCAAGTAGTAATTAAACATTATTCAAGCAATAGCAAAAGGAATATGCTTGCTCATCGAAATAGAGAAAATGTCCCATAATATGGAAGATCAAGAAACATGTAGCCAGGTACAAGTTTGACAGATCAAGTGGAAAAATTGAACTCCCTTTTGCAAAGAAAAATGTTATAACTGCAAAACCGTTTTTAAACATAATACTAGTCATTCTCTTTTCTTTGATGTATCCATTACAAGACCCTGACAAAAAAGTTGCTTACCCAATTCCTACAACAAACTACTACATCGGCCATGTTTCCCCTTTAGGCACCCATGTGCATACTATCTGCATCTACTATGGTGACTTTAACCTTCAAAACAATGTTTCTATACCATGCAAAATCATCCACTCGAGTATCAGATGTGGTATACATCTATATATCAAAATTTGTCAACCAATAATATAATTAGTGCATCCACTTCTCGAGTCTCAGATGTAGTATACAGCAATATATCAAAATTGGTCAAGTAAATAGTTTTTCAGAAATATAATAAGTAGAGAAAATCCAATAAATGCTCCATGCAAAATATCTGTGATCAACATATTTACATTGATTTGTCAGTCATAGGATCAGAATAATACCTTACAAGGAAACCCTTTTATGGTACCTGTAACATGGCTGAAGCCCTGTTTTGTCCTCTTCTAAGTATTAATACAAATCTTTCTTTTATCTTATAAAAAGAAACACAGAAATCAGATAACACATAACAGTAGTCTTTGTCCATTATGGATTTTCATTTCAATTTTCTAGTAAAGCTTGGGTAAGTTTATGGGCCATATTCATTGCTGTGTGCCATATGCTGAGCCACATTTTTTAGATTTAATGTCACATTTGAGTGTACCCTATGTAAGTCGAGCTAAAATCTCGTCACGTCCGTGGCAGTCTATCCAGAAAGCTAGTTGTGTCTCTCTCTAAAATGTCCACATATAATCCAATGTAGTTGGAATGGATCTGCGCCACTCTGTATGGTGCAAATAGAATGTTGCATGGAAGTGTTCCATGTTTGCTGCAGTTACAAACTGCCTTACTGAAATGAGGGAACTCGACCTGGGTCATATTCTCGTAAGTGTTCCATGAACAAAATGGAGTTACAAACTACATTATTGCAATGAGGGAACTTGACTCGAGTCATATTTTCCCGAGTGTTCCAGAACAAAATGAAGATATATTACTTTATGGGATGTAAAATCTAGTTTTCCAAAAGCTTCTGTCTATACATTTGATCTGCTTGATCTAACTCCACCAGGTCGATTGGGGCATCTTCTATTGCCCAAACTCCACGAGGTCAGACATTGGGACGAGGCTCATCCACTGATAGTAGTTCAACGATGTTTTTTGTTCCTCGAAGTAGTCCTGGTTCACAACCTTCACTCGAAGGTACCGCTTGGAATAAAGAAATGCACAACGAAGCAAGAATAGCTGCGGCAAACTTTTGGTACTACAACAACATTCCTTTCAATGTGGCAAAAAGTCCATATTGGGAGAATTTGGTCACTGCATTGACTGTTGCTAGGAAGGGGTTCAAAGCTCCTACTCCCCATGATTTGAGTGGCCCATTGTTGGAGGATTTCGTCGCACATACCAAAGCTCTTGTAGAAGAGCAAAAAAGGTATGGCAAAAAGAGGATGCACCATTTTGTCTGATGGGTGGACAGATGGGAAAAACCGCACATTGATTAACTTCCTAGTGGCATCAAGTGGGCAGTTGGTCTTCTTGAAATCAATTGATGCCTCCCACCAAGTAAAAACTGCAAGCACTTTGTGTGATATGTTAGATGAGGTGGTGAAGGAGGTGGGTGTGGAGAATGTCGTCCAAGTTGTGACAAACAATGTGGCGGCATATGTAGCAACAGGGAGACTTCTTGAGGAGAGGCACCCTACACTTTTTTGGACCCCTTGTGCAGCCCATTGTTTGGATCTCTTATTGGAGGACATAGGAAAACTCTCATGGGTGAAAAATGTGGTTGAAGACGCAAAAAATATTACAAAGTTCATCTACAATCACACTTGGGTGCTAAACTTGATGAAAGAGCACACCAATGGAAAGGAGTTTGTGCGATCAGGGGTCACACGATTTGCCACAAACTTCATTACATTGCAAAGCATTGCAACCTCATTAACATCCCTTAAGCAGATGTTTGTGAGCACGCGATGGATGGAGTCTCCCTATGCCAAGAAGACCAAAGGGGAAAGGGTCGTGAAGACCATTTTTGATGATATGTTTGCAAAGCAAATGGAAGAAATCATGAAGGTAAACTAAACTTGAATATTTGTTTATTTATCATTTGTTTGTTATATTTTTTTATTAATTTTGATTTTAAATTTATATGTTATTTTGTTTTAGGTGTCAGAGCCTTTGGTTCGAGTTCTACGGATGGTGGATGGGGAGAAAAACCCAATGGGTTATTTGTATGAGGCTATGGATGTGGCCAAGGAGGCCATAGCTAAATATTATGGGCACAATCAACGAAAATATGAACCCATTTGGCGCATAATCGATCGGAGATGGAACAAGACACTCCATCGACATATACATGCAACGGCGTACTACCTAAACCCAAAGTTTTTATTTTCCCATCATTTAAGGCTGATGAGGAGGTTATGGATGGCATTAATACATGCATAGAGAGGATGGTACCTAACGAAGATATTAGAGATGCAATTGTTGACGAGCTGCAGATTTACAAGACTGCTGAGGGGAGGCTCTTTTCTTCGGCTCTATGTGTGAAAAGAAGAAACACTTCTCAGCCAAGTAAAAACAAATTGAGTCATTTGTATTTAGTCTCTTTACACATAGAACTAGATACTAGAAGTTTAGAATTCTTTTATTTATTCAAGCCTAGTTAACTTACAATTTTATAAATGTTTTATTTGCAAATTTGTGGTGGGAAGATTATGGTGCAAAAACACCAAATCTTCAAAAGCTAGCCATCCGCATTTTGTGTCAGCCATGCAGTGCTTCTGGATGCGAACGTAATTGGAGCATGTTTGAAGCTGTTCACACAAAGAAGCGCAACAGGTTGACAACACAACGCCTCAATGACCTTGTCTTCGTGCGATACAATCTTCGTCTTCGTGTGAGACAAGTGGAGGGGGCACAGAGTTATGATGCAATTGACTTGGCTGACATTGATCCATATGATGACTGGATTGTTGACCCTGATGATGCGGAGCCTATGTTTACTACAGAGGAGATAGCTGCTTTGGAGAGGGAGACTGAAGAAGCAATACCATCAAGGACATTAGAAGTTGGTGATGATCCAGATGATATGTTTGTAGAAGACAATGTTGGTGTTACAGAGGAGGAATATTTACCTTCCACTTCCACGAGGCAGCCGCAAGTGCAACAGACTTATTTTAGGCGTGCTTGATGAAATAGAATATTATTGATATTTGATAGTGATACTTCAAAAGTCACATGTGACATGACTCTATGAGCATTTTTGTTTGCATACTTTGTAGTTTGTACTCTCTTTTTTGGTCAAAACTTAATCAAAAATATGCATATGGGCCTATGGCATTCTATAGAGTCACTTCTCGCATCATTTAACATTGTTTTTACATTTAATTTAAGTTTATTTTATGAATTTAAATGTTTTTTTAAAGTAGCGATAAAGTTGCCGATTAATGCCGATAAATTGCCGATTCCCGATTTCTAAGTCAAAATTTGGCCTGCCAATAAATCACAGATAACAATTTTTTGAACTATGTTATATATAAGTATGGTTAGCAGGAGATGTGCAGCTGGGTACAGGATCCTAGTACCTATACTGGCGTTCCCTGGGGACTGAAAAGCACTCTAATGGCCTTGTGTTTGCACTGGTTCTGTTTCCAACATTGCAATATAGGTGTTGGAATCCAAAGTCAAATTCGATAAATTCTATTCATGGGGGCTTTCACATCAGAGCTTCAAGTTCAAGTTGTCAGGAGACATGTCAAGTGGTTGAGGTGTGAAAAATACAGTGCCCGCCCTGAAGAGATACCCTTCAGTCATGGTTTCTAAAGAAAAGGCTACGCAAAAGGAATTTACCAATTAAATTTAAATATATGCAAGTCTCCAATGGCAAAAGCAAAACAAAAAACAACTACCTAAATTTAATAATTACCCATAACTTCAAAATCAAATGACATCTATTTCTTAATTCAAAGTAAACTACATTTCTGCCCAACAAAACACAATCGGCAGTATAATAAACATACTAAATAAAATAAAAACCTTTTAACACTTGCGATTTATCCCTGAGATCTGCGCTGAAGTAGACGGCATGACCCGATTTCAACGCCTGGTCGAGGATTCCATTCTCCTCGTCCTCATCCAGAGTAATTTTGGGATCCAAATCAGCAATTCTCACATTCCAGCGGCCTGACTGAATGAGCTTAATCACCAAATGTCTCGCTACAAAGCCCCGTCCTCCCGTGACCACACAACAACCTTTCTCCATTGCCATTGTATTTTCCTGGCACTGCCATTCCATTTGCTCTACCTCAGTATTAGTCTCCATTTCTGTTATTTTTATGACCGATTGCTGTTGTTTTCACGGCTAAATCTAGTTCGGAAAGGAGAGGAGGAGAAAAAAGAATGACGGAAATGATTTGCAGGAATTTTGATTGGTTAGTTTTGGTTACTTATATCGGCAATCCAACGTGGAGAACGACATTAATTTTATTTATTTTTCCCGTTTCGTTCAGTTTGAGAATATAAGCGGGCCATGAACTTTTATTATATAGAAATAGCAACTTTTAGCATCCGCGAGGCTAAAAATAGCTTATGAGACGGTAAAACCACTTTTTTACAGTTCACCAATTCAAATCTTTTTAACTAAACCTGATGATGAAGTCTCCCATTCTAATTATCCGCCCTCATCAAACATGCCTTGTAATAGCAAAGTCTTAAATTGATTGCATATCTCGGAATGAATGTCATTATAGGCACTGCATTCTGTAATAAAGTGTTTTTCTGATTCCACTGCCCCATCTGAATAAAGTCTTTCTTCCCATTTTTCTTTAGGCCTTTTCCATCTACCTGTTTCACATCTAAGTCGGTGGGAGTTGGTCCTTAGTTGAGCTATGAGAATCTTAGCTCTCCACGAATGAGGGCCCCAATGTATGCCTTTTGTTGATGGTCGCAAGTGGGATTAAATTCTTCAAGAGATAGAATCTCTTTTTTCTGCCTCTATTGTCCCACAAAGTTTTGCGGACCTTATCAATAACAAATGCGTGTATTTCTTTATTGCCTTGGGGCCATGTATGCCATTCAATATTCCACTTCTTCATCCACTTGATGTTTTGGTTCATCCATGACCTCTTCCTCCTGCCTAGCGGCTCTTTGAAGACAAGTTTGGGCCACCTATTTGTTGTCATATGTTCAATTTTGTTGAGGTATCTGAGAAGTCGAATCATAACAATGGCTTCAATTGGAACTGCACATGTTTCAGCTAAAAGAATCTCATAAGGGACTGAGACTTTCAACTTAAATTTGGTGGTAATCATATGCTTTTGAATTCTCTCAATTTGCTTCCATTTTGATAATGGTATGTTGTTGGCCCATATTTCACACCCATAAAGAACAACAGAATAACTAATATTTCAAAAAGTGTTTGGGTAGTTTTCCAGTCCCATAACTCTGCTTCTCTGCAATTGTTTTGTAAAGCATAAAGGGCTTTCCACCCTCCTGTCATTCTCTTTTTCTACAAGTCTCCCAAGTAAGCTTGTTGTTGAAGTCAATCCCCAAATATTTGTAGTCGATTACTTCTTCTAGAATACTACCCTCAAATAAAAATGGTTGTTGATTTCTTTTCCTTCTATTGCTAAAGACCATAATCTTGGTCTTGTTGATATTAACTTGCATACCTACTTTTTTGCAAAAGGCTTCAAGAGTGAGCAAATGTTTTTGTAAACCTTGAGCAGACGTAGCAATCAATATAAGGTCATCAACATATAGAAGAAGCCTTATAACATACTCACCCAACTGGATACCTTCACCACCCTCCATATTTAACAATTCTTCAAGCTGGTCTATATATAAGCCAAAGAGTGTGGGTGATAGAGGACAACCCCTTAACACCAATGTCGCTCCTAAAGCTCTCTGAAATGCTTGTTTTAGTTCTGATTTTAATACGCACCTTTTCATAAAGTCTATGAACCGCTGCTCTAAACTGCAATGGTATACCAAGCTCTTGCATTCTGCACCATAACTTATCCCTAGGGACCATGTCAAAAGCTTTCCTGAAGTCAACAAAACAACAAAATTTCTTTCTTTTCCTCCCATGCTTTTTCAATGATATGTCTTAGTGTAACACCATGATCTAGGGTGGAGTACTTAGGTCTGAAACCAACTTGCCCTTTTGCTCTCTTCTCATTGTCTTCTGCCCACTTGCTGATTTTGTGTTCAACCATGCTACCAACTAACTTTGCAAATAAGGGATTGATCATGATGGTCCTATAATTGGTTGGGTTGTCAACATCTCCGCTCTTAAAAAGAGGTACTACCATACTAGTGGTCCAATCATTTGGGAAACCACATTGAATGATGTTGTTGAATATATTCAAAATGTGAGGAGCAAGAATATTTGATCCCCATTTTAGGTATTTTGCCTGTAGCTCATCTAAGTCCTTGGCCTTACCTGCACATAACTTTTGGATGCCTGTTTTGACTTCCTGTAACGTGAAAAGACTTGTTGTGGTGTACACTAGAGGTGGAGCCTTAACCTCTTGCTCTTGCTCATAAAAGTTTTTGCATATTCTAGCCATTGAGTCGCTGTAATGTTATTTATTGTTTGCTTGTTTCTTTTGAAGTTCTCTCCAAAATAACTTCGGCGTATTTTTCCCTAGATATATGAGTTCTTCTCTCCTATTTGCCATGAACTCATCCTTCTTTTTCTTAATAATTTGCCTGTATGCCTTTATGTCTGTTTTCTCTTTCACTGAAATTTTAAGAGTTTTCCTTGCAACTTTGCATTCCTCATCAAACCACTTATTTGTTGGGAAATCATTTGATTTTTTCCTCTTGTTTTTGGACCTCTTGCAACTCCCAAGAGCTTCTTGAATAATGTTTGTCAACTCATAACTTTTGATGTTCTACTCATTGACTCTTTTTGTCTGCATTAGCCGTTCTAAATTTTCCTTGAAGGTGACCCGATTTTCCTGTGTGATGAGAATTCTTCCCTTTGTTGGAGATTGGTGACTAGAATGCCTTTTATCTGTATATTGATTTTGTGATCCCCAAGATATCACTGTGCCAATTGAATTGTGGTCTGATTTCGATCATGCATGGGTTCCTCGACCCAAACATTGATTATTTTATCAATCATGCTTTGAGAACAAATGACATAGTCAACAACACTTGCCCCATTGTAAGTTTTGCATGTAAATTTTCTAGATTTTTTCCATCTATTCACACCATTGCAAATAATCAAATCAAACATACCACAAACATTAATTAACTCTTCACCAAAATGATTGGTGTCCTTGTAGTCTTCTGAACATCTGCTCCATGGATGAGTTTCTTCTTCGGTGAGCCATATGGGATTGTTATCCTCCTTGTTGCATAAAATGTTAGATTGTTCATTCACTGTCCTAGCATTGAAATCACCCAAAAGAAGAACTTCTCTAGTTGAGAGTACACGATATATCATTTTTAGAGCTGCATATGGATCCTTGCCATTTAACCCATTTTTTTGTAGATTTTTGAGCCTTGCGGTGCAAAATAACAAGCTGCAATTCTTAAGTGTCTCCCATTTTCTGATATTTTGAACCATATATATTGTTTATTTGTGTCTTCTTTTTCCAATTGGATCTGCCTACCCTCTACTGCTTTTATTAACACCAGTATGCCACCATAACCTTTTCCCTTACCCACTGTATTGTTCCAAACTGTGAACTTTGTATAGCCATCAAAAGAAGGAGTCTTACAACCATCATGTTCATGAGTTTCTATGAGGCATATCACGTCTCTTCCTTTTGCAACCTGTTCTAGGCCCGGTCCCCTCCTCCAAGGATATCCTCTACAATTCCAACATACCAATTTTAAACATGCTTGGTGAGGGGGGAGCTGTGTTTGCTATTTATCTTGTTGTTGATGATGATTCATAGCAGATCTTTTTTGCTTCTCAACCCACACTTGTCTTATTGCATTCCTTGTAGTTATATGTTCTTGTGGTCTTCCATTGTTGTTACCTTGCTTAGTTGTTGTGTTTAGAGGCATGAAATTGGCAATGACAACTTTTCTTTTATATAACCATGCTCTTTTACCTTCATCTCTTGCTGCTCTTACTTTGATCAATTCTTTTCTTGTCTCTTCAACTTGCATTGGTGTTAAATCCTCCTCTATAAAGAAGCGCGAACCTTTAAAAAGTCCCTTCTTGCTTAGAATTTGTTGTTTGTCTTCTATTTTTTCCATGTGAACTTTAATAGGTTGCATGTTCCCTTCCCTCATCTTTCCAACCCTCCATGCTTGATATATTTGACCTTTCCATTGTATTTTGTCTCTTAGAAATTGGTTGTAATATTGAAGGTATTTTCATTCTTGCCATATTCTTTTACCCCTCTGATAATTATGTTTGTTGCTCTTTCCTGTCTTTCTTTGTCTTCCCTTTCTTGTTCCTTGCTTTGACTTGCATTTTTACTTTTGTCTGATGTGCCTTTGACTGCTTGGGCCCATGATTTGGTTTCTTTTGGCCTGTTCTCTTTGTCATTTTCTATTACCATCCAATTCTGAGTATACCCTGGTGAAGCATTTTTGTCCTTGCTTCTGCTATCTTTGAATGTAGTGTGACAATATTCACTTTAATTGAATCTTGTATATTTTGCAATTCTGATTTCATGTTCTACCATTCTCATTTTCCTACTGTTAGAGCTTCTTGTAACACTGTCATCTGCGCTTTTAATACTTTGTTATCTTCTGCTAAAGATTGGTTCACTAATATACTTTCTTGTAGCTTGCAATTCTTTTCGTCTTCCATTTTTTCCAAATACTCAACTCTGTTTTTGACATATAGGAGCTCATGTACAAGCAAGGGTGCCGACCAGTGAGTGGCATAGAAATGGGACTGTAGTTGCTTGTGTCTTCCTTTGTTTCGTTGTCTTGTAGCTTGGGCATTTCGAACTTGAGTGCCTTATTGCTGATCTGTTGGGTTTTGACCTTTTGAGCATGAGAAGTCTTTGTCTCTTGTTGAGATTTCTCTCTTTCTTGTTGAGATTTCTTTCTTCTTGTTTGTAGCCATTTTAAATGGGAAACCCTACGCCTTAAAATGCCACGATATTGTTTGACATTCACCCATATCCATTTCCCACTCTTATCTGAGGCTGCAATTTTTACTTGGCCCAATTGATTCGTTTCCAGCCACTCAGTGGCTCCATCAATATTTGTTTGGTTGGTTTGGTTGGTTTCCATTGCATAGAAAGGCAATATTTGAGAGCTTCTAAAAGAGCAATTCATCAAATAGACATTGTAGGCTATCCAATGTTGAGTGTAAATTCTGTGATTTTACTGTTGGGCATTTCGTCAAATAGTTAGTAGACATTGTAGACTATCCAATGCTGTGTGTAATTTATGAGATTTTGATGTTGGGCATTTTGCCAAATAGTTAGTAGACACTGTAGGCTATCCACTGAGTTCTGACACTATATACTATCCAATGTTGTATATAATTTCGTAAGTTTAAATCCGGCATTGTGTCAAATGGTTAGCTGGATTTCCCAGTCTACGATGTTGTTGATCCTCTAATCCACTGTTGTTGTTCCTGATCCTCTGTTCATGTCTGCCAAAAGCTTCCACGTGTTCCTGTTTGATTAGACCGTGAGACAACAAGAATTAATTGCATTAATTACCGGATTAAATCATGACCACTTCTCTACCCTCGATTTCCCTCATTTTTCTTTCTAGTGACTATATTATATATCATTTGGGGAGTTAAACCCATGTAGCTTACTATTGATCTTTTTAGGGTTTTCGGTGAGCCATGAAACCTCACTAGTTTTTTCGATTGTGTGAATAATCTTCACCTCCATCACCTATGTTTGTATGTATAGTTATGAAAAATCACGATGGAATTGAATTTTAACTATCAATTGCACATGAGTTGTCAAAGGGATGTTAAATAAAAGTTAGTTAATAGTTACCTAATATATTTGTTGATGTTATTTTGTATTTTATATTGTAATCAAAACAAGTGTAAAACGATGTATTTTGAAGAATTTATAGGACAAAAATGCATATAGTAATAAAAAATAGAGAATATGCTTGAATATCATATATATTGAAAATATAGAAGAAGTGATGCACCAAAATTAGCAGGAAGCTGACAAGGTCATAACTTGAGCTTCGGGTGTCCGTTGAGTCCTTTTTTTTTTTAAACCACATGTTTCGATGAGATGAATGCACCAGCAACCTGCCCTACCGATTGGGGAAAGTTTTGGCACATTTTCGGGCCCTAAATCCACCATCTTGAGGCTAAAAATTAGGATTTAAGTTGTAGTTCGGTTTTTTCCTATTTTTGGGCATTAGTTAATTTTAGTCTATTAGTTGCATTATGAGTTAAAAAGTTGGAAATTCCTCTAATTTAGGAATGTAGAAGATGCGTGGCAATTTATGTGCCCATATGAATAAGCATGCGAACTTGCTAAGAATAGCAAGATCTAGTAAACTGCTAAAAATAGTAAATTCCACCACCTAGAGTAGATTTAGTCAAAGTTAGTTGGGGTTTACATGGTAACTCAAGTTTGGAGTTGTTTTCCTATTTAGGAAACATTGTAATTGATTATTGAATAAGGAAGAAGGAGATCTATTTTCTTATGGAGTTCATGTTATTTGCAGTATATCAAGTTTATTTAGAATTTGGCTACATTAAGAAGATTTTGGGAATATTGGTCCTCTCTTCTTTTCTAGTAAGCGATATTTCATATCCTTCATTTTTTGTGTATTGGTTTAATACAAATGCAAGCGAGACATGTAAGTCTCTAACAATCATACTATTTGTGTGAAATGTGAAGTGAAAGAGAGGCTTAACAAATGTGCCTTAAACATATTCACCTAACCATGACCCTTTACCCCACATTAATATTATTTTATAATTAAAGTAATACTCATCCTCACTTCATTCATTATTTAATTACCTAATTAAACTAATTTCCACCTCACCCCACCACCTCACCTAGACACCTCATCACAAACCTATTCTTAGCATGTTTCCCTTTTACTAGGACTCAATATTCACTCACCATAACTAACTAAGACTTAGTCCTACCTACCTTAATGAACTAAGACTTAGTTCAACCCTAAAATCACATGCCTATTCTTCCTCTAACCACATTCCCACTTATCTAAGTGCAACAATCTCATTTTGATCCGTGAGAATAGACAAAATTGGTCAAAGATTGCCAAGATCTATCATTTTTAGTAAACCTAGGATTTCTTGCCTTAACCAACACTGGTCAACCCTAAACGTGGTCACCTAAACCATCGTCGGTTACCATATATTCATTTTGGTAACCTTGTTTGAGAGGTTGGCCACATTCTTGAGTTTTAGAACAAGGAGATCTGCATGCAAGCAAGAACCAGAGCCCTTTCACACATCCAGACAGCCATAGCTAGCACCAAGACATATTCAAGGTATTTGCATTCATGGTATCATTCTGGGAAGCACTACCGTGACACCGAGCACTATTTCACCAATCAACCATCATCAACATCCAACCATCAAACCTGCAACACCAATAAGTGTGCTTATAACCTGCATCATTTCATCTTTACTCAGTTTATAAAGTTTCTTCATCTCTATTTATCAACCTCCATTTACATTTTTATCCCACCAATCTTACCTCCCTATGAATCCAACCATTCCACCACCCACGATCATTTAATCACCTATACCCGATTCTGAATATCTCTGAGTACTCCAACACCTCCACATACCTAACCATTCTCCTTACCATCTCTGTTTAATCTCAAAAAAACCCCCAAAACCAAGTTTTATTGAGTTTCTATCATCCCACCTATACCGATGTCGGTTATCCATGACCGTCGTCGGTTCTCTCTAAACCATCATCGGTCATACTTGACCAACGTCGGTCTCTTTGTATTTGGTAATCCTGCCAATAACAAAACCTAATAACCTACATTCAAGTAACCCAAGCTACCCAGAACTTGACCTTGACCTGTTCCAACACCTTGACTACCTACCCTACTTCCAGATCTGATCATAACCTAGCCTGTTATATTAGATTTGTTTATTGTATTTGGATGAGATACCTAAATCATATCAACTACAATAGGACATCATTTATTTACATCATTTATTACATTAAGTTGTATTAAATAGTGGGTTGACTACCACCAAGGAAGTACCACACTTCTTGGATCTAGCACACACTAGGTAGCCCACTGGCATATATTGTTTAACTCTCTTTTGTGGTCTTGTTTTGTATTTCAGGTAGTTCCTCCTAGCCAAAAGGAAGCTCTCACAGTTAGCATTGGATCAAGAAGTCAGAATGCACACAACACCTTTAAACCGACCATCACAATAGGTATTCCTCCTTGGCCCATCACCTTATCTGTTTCATCAAATCCATAAAGAAAATGGTGAAACATTTTGGCATGCCTAGTGGGACCCATCAGGGGTTCTTTTGCATTTTATTCATTCCTAGGTGAAATTTGTGTGTTTGTTTCCCTTTTGAAAAGCTTCCACATTAATTTTCTTCTCTAGAATCTTCCCCTCTTTTTCTATTGTCTAAAAGCAATCATGTTTTGGTGCTTTAAAAAGAATACTTCTTTCTTTCATTAGTATTGCATTAGTGAAAGAGCATCCCTCTTCCTGTTCATCACTTGCTACATCGAATATCACATTTCGATTTGGGTTTAAAACAACTTGCATGAATTCTGATTTGTTGCATTATATCTCACATTAAAATTGAGGGCAACCTATATGTTGGAAGTCATGACCAGCTGATGGTTGACACAACTGAATCGTAGAAAGCACATTCTTTCTTCTCTCTCTTTGCCAAACTACACAAATTGGAATATATACATCTTCTTAAACAACATCCCACCTGGAAGAAGTTGTCAATGATCACATGATCAAAGGATTGACAGTGGGCACCCAGTTGGTTATCTCTGTCCAGTCATCACCTCAGAGAAAGGCCCGCCCCACCAAAACATAACTTGAAACCTCACCTTTAGAATTTCCTTCTTCGTAGGAAGCCTTCCCAACCAAAAATTTGTTCTAAATTCATGATTCAGTCTTAAATAGCATAAGATAAACACTAAATTCACTTGTAGGATTACGTGTTTTTCTTAGCTTTGTTTTTGACTTGCGTTTTGAGGTGTGAGGTCGTATTCTCCATTTTCTTTCCTTTCACACTCCATAATCATAGTTGGTGTATTCCGATTGTTTCTAAGTGTGTCAGACTCATTTTTACCATATCCAAGACTTTTGGGTTGGTGTCTCATTCAACTTTAATTCACAAAAAAAAATTTTCTTCATTCTACAAATTTCACAGTAACCGACATCGGTTTACATCTGACCGTCATCGGTTTACCTAACCGGTGTCGGTTCCTGTGCTTTTGGTTAGTTTACCCAAAGAGCACTCATCTCATCTTCTTCTCTATTTAAAATATCTGATGTCACCATATCCTCTACATTATGATATTATTGACTAAATATAGCTTCCCCAGTTGACTTTCCTCAGTTTTGTCTCACTTTCTCAAACTATTACTTTCCCACAAAGAATTCGATTCATCGTGGCCATCATTGGTGACCCTTAACCATCATTGGTTAACCTAATTGGCGTCATTTGTCTGTTTTGATTTTTAATCAAAACACCTACCAATTCACCTCTCATAATCAATTATTTTCCATCCCTACTTTTTTTCTATGTCATTTACAGAATACAGTCTTACCAGGTCAACATTTATTCACATGGTGTTGACTCATAGCCAAACTAACACCTCGTATTTCACACCCTTGACCACTCCCACCTAGTCCATCATGTCCATCCATCCATCCATCCATCTTGTCACCTATGGATCCAACTCAACTTATCCCCATTCTACCGACAACGATGAGGAGTTCACAGAAGACTCCTTGATCGAAAATCCTCGTGCCCTACAATACTATCTTGCTCATCCACTCATCCACCCGAGATTCCTCAGGATAGTTAATATATGACATGCCCGTATCTATCCCTCCTACTCTCACCCCCACCTCCGTTAGCTAGCACCATCTCAACACTATCGCATCCACTTTACCACATGTGGTGTCTCAGGTTAGGTCCCACAACCACTATAACTGCAACGTCTATGTCATCTATCACACTTGCATGACATCAGTGGTTCCTCTCGAAAATCACCTTAAGTATAGCCCCATCTGCACCCACTACCTCACATATACCTATTGCATCATAACCACCTCCGTGTCGAAAACTTACACCCCTTTCTAGAACCTCATCCTTTCTATCCCATAGTCCTTACCCCCAATCACCACTAGAGTTATTACAACTACCCCACCCACTTACACATACTACCAACAACCCCGACCTCATCTATCACTTATTCTGGCTATGTGCCACCTACATCTATTCCTCTATGTAGTTCTCATACTCAGCACCACCATACACTAGCATACCACCCACCTCATACATTTAACATCAACCCCTTTTTTGTAGGGGCACCCATTCATCACAACCTACCAATGACCTCATTAAAATGATGATGGAAAAGATGTAGACCTTAGAAGCATCTATTTCTAGCTCCATAATTCTTTAACTTATGATGAAATCTGTAACGAGCCTATCCATCCATCTATTCCCATTCATCCCTACCCTATGCATTGGGAAATGCCTAAATTCAATCGCTTCAATAGTAAAGAAGACCCACAACAACACTTGTGGTCGTTTAAACATGGGTGCTACCTAATCACCCATGATGACGCTTTTCTCCTATGAACCTTCCCAATGTCCTTAACATGACCAACATTGGATTGGTATAGTGGACTACCTAGACATTCCATTTATTCCTTTAATCAAGTAGCCCAAGCTTTCTTAGACCATTTTTCAATCAATGTTATCAAGAAAGTCACCATGACCGATCTCTATTCACACGATAGATATGAAGATGAATCTATCACAGATTTCGTTGCCCATTGGTGGAGTCTTATCAACCAATTAACATTCCAGCTACCTCAGACTGAACTTATTGAGTTGTTCACTAGAGCTTGTGCTAGACACATCTCACCAACTCTGTAGGTACAAACCTTCCAAACCTTTGATGAAGCATTCACCATGGCACAAAGCTAGAAATTCATGCCATTGAAGAAAAGAAAATCCAATTACGAAACAAGAATGCCCCATTCAAATCAAACGATTCTTCTTCATCTTCAAAACCTCAAAATAACTATTCAAAGCCCAAAGGATCTGCCAACGCGGTAGTCCTCAAGGCGGGTCCATCTCATCCTTCTAATCAAGCCCAACCTTCTTCCAATCTTTCCCTGTCTAGGCCTTTCAACTCTGGCGGGAGGACATCGGAAGTACACTTCATTGGAGAGCCATATTCTTTAGTCTTGGAAAAGCTTCTTAAAGTTGGAGCCATTACACTTCCTCCCATAAAACCTCATACAAGTTTTGATCCTTCCCATCCTATGCCTGCATGGTATAAAGAACATGACTACTATAATTACCATCACGTTAAAGGCCATAGTGATGGTAAACTGCATAACTTTTAAGAACATTTTCCAAGAGATGATAGATAATGGAGACCTTGTCGTGGACAACCCAATGCACCAAAAAATCAAAATTTTCACATCTTTAAAAATTCGTTCCCTAATCATAAACCATCATCTAATCAAAATAGTGAACCTTCATCCAATGACAACAATGTCTCGTGAAGTCCACATGGTTTTTGATATCATACAACCATTCCTCAAATCCCACCTATTTCATCTATTGAGGAAATTTTGGCATGAGTCCCTCCTCTACCCACAGAGGAGCATACCTCTTCTACTCCTTCACCCATAGAGGAGTCCCCTCATCTCCCCCTGCTCTCACGGAGAGGAACCCACACTTTCTACCGATGTCATTTCACCATCTACCTCACAACCTACCAAACAATCAACACTTTTAATTCTCCCATCCACAAGAGAATCATCATCATCTTCTCCTCCACCAAGGGAGAAGTCTACCTCACCCCACCTATTATCTCTCCTACCCATGGGAGATTATCATCACATGCCACTACCTATTGGGGGTAGTTCTCCCCTCAACATCCCAGGACCCCATTGACATGATCTCAGCTCTTTTACCTATAAAGTCCGAGGCTATCCAATTCCCTATCTCACAGACATATTTTATAGGGATTGCCACCAAACCAACTCCATCTTCTTCTTCAGTAGTCCCATTTTCATGGTTGGTCGATCACTTGGATTACGTTGATAATTCCATGCTCTGGGGACGTCTTCGGCTCCCCTTTTTGACCCAAATGCAAATGTTTCTGAAGATACTTCCACGATCTACCCAAAGGTATTTTCAGCAACCAAATCAACATTGACCATGCCTATTGAAATGACTTCTTCTTCATCATCTCTACCTACATCCAAACCTTTACCCATGACTAAAACCATTTCAAAACTTAAAAGCCTACCCACACCTATGTCTTCATCTGTATCTAGACCCATCACTACCTTGGGTGTCATGCCGACATCAAGCCTTACTCCCCACGGTCAAATTGGACTTAGCAACATCATCTCAAACCCACACCAACATTATCCCTCCGCCTAAAATAAAACTCAACCTTCTAGGCCACATACATACATCATCTCACCTACCACACCTTTTCACCTTCCCCCTTCCGTCCATCATCAGGGCCTCATCCATCTACCCTGATCAAACAACCTCCTACCCAAGGCCAGTCAAAAGCTAAACAACCTACTACTACCTCATGAACCCTTTTTACACCTCATTCACCCAAAACCAAACACCCTCACCCTCACCCATGCACTTTTTACCACCTATACCTCCACTAGTTACTATAACCCCAACTTTACCTATACGACTTGACCCATGCCGTCTACCCCCACCTCTATCAACCACCTCCACCATGAACTCGGTTTCCCCATGGGTAACCATCCTCTTCCACCATCTACTTTCCCTTCTGCATCCCGTACTCCCATGTCACCTTTACCCAAGAAGGTGCAACCCAAAGATAAGAATCCACTACCCTCTAATAAGGTAGTCAAACCAACAAAACCTTCCATCGACTTCTCTTACCCCACCTTTACCCAAGCAGATGCCAAAAACATAAGACCATACCACTTATCAAACCAGTGGACCAACCCATTCCCCCTCCTATAAAGCCTCTTCCCTCACGATCATCCACACCTCTTCCCAAACCCACACTCACTTCCCATTGTGATCCGTTAGCGGGGTCCTATGCTAACATTTTAACTAATCTCTTAGAGACTTCCGTCATCACATTACTGCCACTTCGACCTTACGATCCTCTCAAACCCAAACCAAAAGGGTTTGATGAAACCAATATTTGTGCCTATCATCATGTGTCAGGACATGATGTAGAAAATTGTAAGGCTCTAAAGACCATTCTTCTCCAACTTTGTCCTCTTGAAAAAAACTTTGACGATGATGACCTTCTTGATGAGGACCATGTTCCACCTTCACCTGTCACTACACATCATCATCCTTTACCCATTCAGCGATCAGTATCTCCACCCCCACAACCATTTTATCCACCTCCAAAATTTGAGATCAACATGGTCCGTATTAGAGAGTTGGCCAAATCACCACCCAAATGTCGGTGCGCCCTACTCATTTCACAAGGCTCTTATCCACCGTTAGGGTTTTGTCTCTCTATGTATTACACCTTTCATGGCACACCCTCTCCATTCACCTCCCCTCATATTAACATGGTTCACATTGTTGCCACCGCGCTCGAAAAAAGAAAAAGGAAAATAAAAAAAGCAACTAGCCCATCAACCAACCATGTGCCCAATATACCATTTGCACCCACACCCAAAATCACCATCTGTGGACCTACATACCCTATCTCTGATGGGGTCACCCATCACGCAATGATAAAACAATTACATCAGTCTCCTCTAAAGATGTCTTTGTATGATCTCATCCAAACTTTGAATCTCATAGACAAGCCCTTATTGAGGTTTTACAATCCATTGAATTTTTACCCAATGATCCCACACCAATGGCCTCCATTATTACCCCTCACCACGTGGCCTCACTTACCAAATCATCTCCTTCTTCTACCCCCATACCTACTCCTCAAATCGCCACCCTCAGCTTCTCTGATGAGGAGATTGTACCTCTCCATTCAAATGACCCTGATCCCACCCTATTCATTTATGTCTATATCGATAACATATGCGTACGACGTGTCATGATCGATGGTGGTGCTAGCATTAACATCATTTCCTCCCACGCATACAATCAAATGTGTATCCCTTCTAATTGTATGCATAATAACCCAGTTATGTTGTGCTCCTTCATGATGCCATCACCTCTACCATGGGAACCATTATCCTTCATGTTCACGTAGGCCCTCGCACTCTCCCAAAACTATTATATGTTTTAGGGGAGAGTTCTAGTATAACCTATTAATCAAATGAGACAATGGATTCATGTCATGGGTTGTGTCCCTTCAACTTTGCACCGCTGCATAAAATTCAAACATGAAGGACATAACTATACCATCCCCGCCACCCGTCGCTTCAAAACTTGTAATATGTTGTACCGAACCTATGATGTACTTGTACGTCAAGGCATCTACCACTACCACTTCTCCTTCACCCACGAGCCTATCCACCAATGATCTTGCCACCCCCGCCCCACATCTCACTCTTATTCCCTACGCCACTACACCTCTCGCAGCCTCGAACCCTTTACTTCCCAACAAACCACTACCTCTCCCACCCAATCATCTAGTGAGTCGTTTATCCCCCACCACCCACATATCAACTATGGATATATCGACACTAAAATTTTCCTCCGTAATTTCTATTTCATTAATGTATGTATTAGGAATAGGATGTTGTTAAGTATAATTAGTAGTAGCGTCGATAGAAGATAACGGCGCCATCGATATGGTGCCATAATAATGTGGAGTACGGTAATGAGTCAAAGTACAATAGGAATGTTGTAAAAGTAAATATTTGTCGTAAGTGGTCCGGTAATGTTAAAATGTCAAAGTTTGGGTAATTAGAGAAGTAGGGTCTACGTGATTAGGAATTAAAATATTATATTGGTAATAAGGACAAGGAGTGAGGTCATAAATATTTTGTGTATTTTATTTGTAAAAAGTCTAAAAATGTGGAACCCATGTAAAATGATAAGGTTTATCTTATCTTAAAGATAAGCTTACATGTACGAGATAAGAGTTAAGGTATGGAATATGATTCGTCGAGTGGATTTCTTATCCTATCTTAGAGATAAGATGGATAAGCTGGAAGTTCTATAAATAGAGAGGCCACCCCCTCATTTAGCATAGAAAGAAGTAGTGAGAAATATTGTAGGAAGTGTGCGAAGGAAGCCATCAGTTTAAAGGTGTGTTGAAGAAGCCATTAAGAGGTGTAATTGTAAAGTTTCTCCCATAGTCTTGGTGAAAGGCAAGTGAAGTCAATAACACTTGAAGTACCTCATGGGTGAGATTGTAACAATTTCATGTTAATATTATAATTTACTTTGATATTTCAGATTTGTCATCATTAGTCTTATCATAGTCGATGGTATTCTTGTGTTATGTTGTTGTTTTGTTTCATTTACATCCACCAAACTAAAGGTGTGCATTAGTAAATAATCATAGCACGAGGAGTTCTCGGAAGAAGAATTATCATAGTGTCGGATTGGTGATGACATTTTGGTTCCGTTGCTGGGACCATTCCTCGTTGGTGGATTTTTTGGAGAGATATTCCCACTTAGTCAAAAATCAATTGGAGGGTAACCTTGTTTTTATTATGCATAGTAGTTACCATGGTAAAGTCATTTTTGCCATGAATAGTAGTTACCATGGTAAAGTCATTTTCTTTGGGAATAGTATTTACATCACTTTTTACTGTGAATAATAAAGTCACTTTTACCAGTGAATAGTATTTACATGATAACTTCACTTTTTACCATGAATAGTGTTTACCACAGTAAAGTCAGTTTTTACCACAGTAAGTCAAGTTTTACCATAGTTT
The DNA here is from genome assembly GCA_018340775.1 of Taxus wallichiana var. yunnanensis. Lineage (NCBI taxonomy): Eukaryota > Viridiplantae > Streptophyta > Pinopsida > Cupressales > Taxaceae > Taxus > Taxus wallichiana. Next base: position 725,378,446 of record CM031243.1, on the reverse strand, counting down.
ACCGTGGTCATTTCTATTTTACTGTAGAAAGGTGTAAAGTCACTTTCTAGTATAGTGATTCCAATTATTTGTGCACATAAGTCTTGTTGATTGTACTTGTGGGTTGGTATTTCACGGTGGTTACTTTTGAAAATGGGAAAGATTCCTGTTTTTTCAGCTCAATCTAATGAAGATGCTTCTTCTTTCATTCAAGAGTTTAAGCGATCTTGTATTTGTAATGGCCTTATAAGAAGGGAACAATGGACTGAATTTTTTCCTACCTTTTTGGATGGTTCAGCACTTAGGTGGTTTGAAACACTAGGTGATAATGTGAAAAATTCATGGGATTTATTAACTGAAAGTTTTCTTGAAGAATTTGGTGAACAACAAAAATATGCAGATCTCATGATCGATATCACAAAGCTATCCCAAGGAGAGAAGGAGAAGATAAGGGATTATCATGCTCGTGTTCTAGAGCTAAGGAGGAAGCTCGATGCCCAGATCCGGAAGGAAGGATTAGCGGATGGGTTGATGAATGGCGTGGATAATCTCCTCTGTAAGCACTTCATTCTTGGGATGAAGCCAGAGATCAGACAACGAGTGAAGTATGACCGCCTAACTACCATTGAACAAGCAAAGGAGATTGCAAGAAGGCAAGAAGAAAGCATGGAAGAGGAGCCCAAAGAAATTGTTGCTAAAGTAGAGCCTACACCGGCACCTTTGGTCAGAATCCTGAACCACTCTCTCGGTGAGCACAAATATTTCTCCTAGTACATCTACTTGAGTATGAAGATCTACTCAAAAAGATGGAGTCGAGTTAACTATTAATCTTCTTGAGAAAGAATTTAGTTCTCGGGGAGGAGATAGAGGTCGAAAAAGAAATATTTACGAAGTTGTATGTTATGGTTGTTATAAAAGGGTCATTATAAGTATAATTGTCCGAGATAGAGCTTCTACATTTGGTAAAGGAGATAATGATAAAGGAAAAGCACCTGTGAATTCTTTTGATGTAGTAGATAAGAGCGAGAAATAATGAAGTAGATGTGTTTGTAACAAAAAGAAAGAAAGAAAAAGATAATCAAGATGGAAATGATCCTAAGAAGATGAAAGAAGAAACTAGTAAGAAACATAGGAGAAGAAAGTTGGGTGTGCGGGATTTTCGATTTCACGGGGGCAGGACCATACTCCATCTTGGAAGATCTGTCCAAAAGGCACATGCAAATATTACATATGGTCAACTCTTGGCTATGTCTTCGAGAAGAGGCGGGAGTTGCGAGGTGGACTCAATGCTCGAAGAAGGAAGGAGGTTGAGGTCCCTATTTTGGAGGCGAGGCGGATCCCTATGCTCCACAGTGAGGTATTATGTAATGGTATTTCAATTCATGATGTCTTAGTTGATGGAGGTGTTGCGATTAATGTAATGACCAGTCTGTAATGAATATGTTGGGTTTAAAAATTGATCGCCCTTGACACTTATGTTAAGGTCATTAAATAAAGGAAAAACTAAACTAGAAGGTGTAGTTTCAAATGTGGCAATATCTGTTATGGGTGTTGTATGTGTGGTAGACTTTCGGGTGATGAAAAATGATGCTGCATTGCGTACTCCAATGCTCTTTGGGAAGACCATGGCTAAGGAGAGTTCATGCAAAAACTCTTTGGAATGAAGGTTTCATGACACTTGGACGTGGTAGAGAGAGGGTGAAGATAAATGTGATCCCTCGACATCATAAGGCGAACACACAGTGGATTAGTGATGAAACTGATGATTGGACATCCTCTGATTACTCTAGTACCGATGAAGTGGACACTTTGAAGATGAAGAAAGTGAGGTTGATGTTTCATCATGGATATCCTTCCAGTCACACCAACTCATGACCCCATAAAATTATCGAAGAAGAAGTTGATGATCGTCTCCAACAAATAAAGATTGGTGATCTTTGTGATGGAGAGTGAGAAGGAATCCTACCTCCGGCTCTTTCGAAGGTACATACACCTATTCACTTTTGATTATAAGGAACTCCATCAAGTAAGTTGGGTAGAACATTGTATTGAGGTGGTAGATGGTCTTAAGCCCATAAAGCAAATGCCATATAGAATGAATCCTAATTTTTCCAAGGCTGTAAAAAAGAAGAAATAGATAAGTTGCTTGATGCGGGATTCATATTTCTTTGTGGAGAATTGAGAATGGGTTTCTCCCATTGTGATCTCAATAAAAAAGAATGGGAAGCTACGCATTTGTGTTGATTACGGGAAGCTCAATAAGGCAACAAAAGAAGATCATTACCCTCTTCCATTTTCAGATCGGATCTTGGGCCAAGTAGGCGGCCAGAGTGCTATAGTTTCTTTGATGGATATAGCGGCTACTGACCAAGTTCGTATAGCGAGAGAAAGATCAGGTGAAGACCACGTTCACCACTCCTTGGGAACGTTTGCTTATAGAGTTATGCCTTTTGGGTTGTGTAATGCTCGGCCCACATTCCGCGTTTGATGAATAGGGTGTTTGAACCCTACATTGGGACCTTCATCGAGTATTTACGGATGATTTTTGCATCTATGGGAGTAAGTTGGACCACTGCACCAAATGGAGACAGCATTTCAAAGGTTAGATGAAGCACAAGCCTCACTAAACCCTCTGAAAGTGTGTCTTTGGATGTTCTAAAGGTGTTTTGTTAGGGCATGTTGTATCCGAGAGATGGTATTGGTGCTTGATCTGATAAAGTTTCAAAAATCAAAGATTTACCATTTCTATGAATAGAAGTAAGTTGAGATCATTTTTAGGCCATGTGAGTTCTTATAGAAGGTTCATCAAGAATTTCTCAAAGATTGCACTGACCACTAACCCTTGATTCTTGAAGAAGGATGTTACTTATGAACCGGGAAATAAGGCGCATGAAGCTTTTGGACAAGCGAAGGAAGCCTGTGTCTTCACTGTTTTGAAGAATCCAGTTGGAGCAAGCCATTCATTGTGTACATTGATGCCTCAGATGCAGCACTAGGAAGTACTTTGAGCCAAAAGGATGAAAATGGGAATGAACATCCAATTTACTTTGGGAGCAGACAAATGAGCGATCTTGAGGTAAATTATCTTGTATGCTGAAAAAGAGCTCTAGCTATCATTTTTTCTGTAAAGAAGTTTAGAAATTACTTGCTAGGGCAAAAATTTCTAGTTGTAACAGATCATCAGGCTCTAAAATATATTGTAAATAAGCCTAACCCATCAGGGAGGATAGCAAGATGGATAATTTTGCTACAAGAATTTGAATTTGATATTATAGATAGGCCGGAAAGAAGCATGTCAATGCGGATGCACTCTCTCGAGCCTATGATGGTTTAGGATCATCTTGTGATGATGATGATTTCCTCGATCTGACATTGTTATCCCTTGACACAATCCTAGTGAATACATAGATATTTGGAATTATCGAATGAATTCAAGTTTCTGATGGTGCCAATCAAAGACTAAGAGAAAGATTACTCAAGCCGAGTCGTCCATATTCTATTACGCATGGAGTATTATTTCGAATAGGACACGATGGACCAGTCTGAGAGGCGAGTTGGACGTGATCGAGGAAGGAAGCTGCTAGAAGAATTCCACAATGGTACATGTGGAGGGCACTTCTCTATACAACTTACTTACGGCGAAGGATCTTGGATGCGAGGTTATCAACTTTGGCCCACTCTTTTTAAAGATTGTTATAATTATTGTAAGACATGTGATATTTGTCAAACACATGGTAACTAAGTAAGACTTCATCAGCTCCATTATGTCCTATTCTTCCCCTTGGTCCCTTTGAAAAGTGGGAATAGACATTGTAGAGTCCACTTCCAACTACATCACGCCAAAATAAGTATATTGTAGTTGCCACAGTTATTTAACCAAGTGGGTTGAAGCTAGGCCATTGAAAACAACTTCCATGGATGAAGTGGCAAGGTTCATATATGAACGCATTGTCACGATTTGGTTGCCCATTAGAAATTGTAACAAATCAAGGAAGCCACTTCATTAATGAGGTGGTAGAAGCCTAGTCAATAAGTTTTCTATTAAGCACGGAAGGCAACATACAAGCCAAGCACAAATGGACGGGTGGAGCAACAAATTTTGTGTTGTGTCAAATTCTAGCAAAAGATGCGGCCTTGCAGGTACATAAATGGGATAAAAGGATTCATGCGGCATTGTGGGCATATAGGGCAACATCAAAGTCAGCAACAGATACTCCCCATTTCAGTTGGCCTATGGCATTGATCCGATTCTTCTATTGAGTTTGATATTCCCACTTATGTGAGAGTTATGAAAAATGAAAGGATGGATGAAAGTGATTCGATAAAAGAAAGGTTGGTACATCTTCATTTCTTTGGAGGAAATGAAAGAAATAGCAAAGGATACAAGCCATAAGAAGAAAATGAAGCGAAAGGAATACTTTGATCAAAAGATCCGGTGGTCTCCATTTCATGTGAATGACTTGGTTCAGTATATGATTCTAGATACAAAAAAAAGAAGACAGAAAATTTCTTCCAAAATGGATGGGGCCCTACAAAATAGCAGTTTGTGCATGAAAATGGTACGTACTGCATTGGAGGAATTGGATGGCACTCCCATTACGAAATGGGTCAACCACGACAAGTTGAAGATTTTCCAAGCACTCGAGAATAGTCTACTCAGGGACGGAGTAGAAGCTAGAAGGGGAAGATGTCGACACTAAAATTTTCCTCCGTAATTTCTATTTCATTAATGTATGTATTAGGAATAGAATGTTGTTAAGTATAATTAGTAGTAGCGTCGATAGAAGATAACGCAGCGCCGTCGATGCGGTGCCGCCATAATGTGGAGTACGGTAATAGTCAAAGTACAATAGGAATGTTGTAAAAAGTAAATATTTGTCGTAAGTGGTCGGTAATGTTAAAATGTCAAAGTTTGGGTAATTAGAGAAGTAGGGTCTACGTGATTAGGAATTAAAATATTATATTGGTAATAAGGACAAGGAGTGAGGTCATAAATATTTTGTGTATTTTATTTGTAAAAAGTCTAAAAATGTGGAACCCATGTAAAATGATAAGGTTTATCTTATCTTAAAGATAAGCTTACATGTACGAGATAAGAGTTAAGGTATGGAATATGATTCGTCGAGTGGATTTCTTATCCTATCTTAGAGATAAGATGGATAAGCTGGAAGTTCTATAAATAGAGAGGCCACCCCCTCATTTAGCATAGAAAGAAGTAGTGAGAAATATTGTAGGAAGTGTGCGAAGGAAGCCATCGGTTTAAAGGTGTGTTGAAGAAGCCATTAAGAGGTGTAATTGTAAAGTTTCTCCCATAGTCTTGGTGAAAGGCAAGTGAAGTCAATAACACTTGAAGTACCTCATGGGTGAGATTATAACAATTTCATGTTAATATTATTATTTACTTTGATATTTCAGATTTGTCATCATTAGTCTTATCATAGTCAATGGTATTCTTGTGTTATGTTGTTGTTTTGTTTCCAGTTACATCCACCAAACTAAAGGCCATGCATTAGTAAATAATCATAGCACGAGGAGTTCCCTGAAGAATTATCATAGTGCCCCATTGGTGATGACAGATCCTTTAGAAGGTGTTTTTCAACGCTCACTCTGGGAGTACCACTTATTCAATATCAACACATTTTTCACTCCATAAGAGTATGCGAACTTGTGCCAACACCCTAGTTATGACTACTGCGTAGGTGAGGTCTTTCCTTATGGTCCTCCCCACCTTCGCACTAATGTAACATATGGGGGACTTGATACTACCACCTATTCACCCAAACCTCCCTCCCAAACATGACTATTTTCATCTGACCTCCAATATCTTACTAACTATCACTTTGCCCACACTTTCCTTCACCATTGCACATGAAAAGGCTTTGGTTTCGGTTTTTACTGAACAAGGCCGCCATACCATCATTTCATGTACCACTCATAAACACAATGATCGCAGTGGTATTGGCTTTACCACACCACCTCCCAAGAAGGCCCACGTCAACCTCATTGAGGAAGACAAACCTTCTCTACCCCATTCACCAACATCACCATCTTCACCCATGGAGTCCATAGATCCTAAATCTATTCCTCCTAAATTTTTTTTTTTCGTAAACACAATTTCCTTGGGACCTCTGACCTATCAACGTGATGGTGAGGATCCCTCTTCTCTTCTTGTATCCTAACATGATCGATGATGATACACCTTCTATTAACATCGTTCAATGTCAGGATGATGAGTCTATCCTCACCTACCTTGGTGCGGAAGATTCTTATATTCATCGGTCGTTACCTTCTGAGATGCAAACCATGTTGAATGAATCGACTATTGAAATCAACATTAACACTCAAGATGACCCACACATTCTAAAGATAGGCCAATCTTTAGATGCTACTGAACAAGAAGCTTTTACCTCTTTCCTTCGGGACCATAACAATGCTTTTGCTTGGTCTATCTGATATGCCCAGTATTGACCCAAAATCATGGTCCACAATATCGTAACCATTCCTGCTTCTTAAACCCATAAAACAAAAGTTGCATGGAAAATGCATCCTCGCATTGCTCTTACAGTCAAAGAAGAACTTCAACACCTTCTCTCGGTTTCCTTTATCCTACCCATCGAGTATACCCAATGGATTTCTAACATCGTCCCTATCACAAAAGTGACAGGGGACTCCACATTTGCATATATTTTCATGACATCAACCTCGCTTAGCCTAAAGATGAATTTCCTCTACCTGTATTGAACAACTAGTTGATCTCACCGCCGACCATGAGATGTTATCACTCATGGACAATTTCTCGGGTTATAATAAAATACTACTTGCTCAAAAGATCAACACAAAACTACCTTCATCACTCCTTAGGGGACCTTTTGCTATCAAGTCATGCCTTTTGGCCTTAAAAATGAGGATGAAGTATCTAATGAAGAGGAATAGTTTCTTGAGATTGAGGCTAAAAAAGATTAACCAATTATACCTCTTGCCATGTAATTTTAGGCATTAGCACCCCAAAAATCCATAAGGTCCATAAAAACAAAGGGCGGCGATATTGATTGAATGTGGAATTAATCACAACTTCATACATCATAAGTTGGCCTTGCACTTAAATTACTTTGTTTATCTAACCCCAAAGTTTGAGGTCATGGTGGAAGATGGAGGTAAATTAGTTGTTTGGGGTAGTTTCATAATATTTAATTATCCACGAGAGATCACCAATCAAATAGCTCCATGTATGCCATTTCAATGAGAGGTGCAAACATTGTGTTAGGGTCTAATGAATTCCAATAATTGTTCATGTGATTCCATTTTGAAGGGAGGAATTTTAAGTTGCTCAAAAATAAGATAAAATTTCACGATTGGTGAGTTCCCATTAAATGAAGAAGATGCTTAAGAAGGGTGTAGATGGTTTTTTTGGCACACTTGTTTCACTAGAAGTTGAACCATAAAAATTTTCTAAACCATCATATCTAATAGTAATTATTAATAAGAACTTAGTTGTGTTTGGGGATTTTCTCAAAGGGTTGCCTCCCAAAAAGAGATTTGATTTTTTATTTAGTTAGTACTAAGAAGCCATCCAACCAATATTTGACCTTATTAGTACCCTTATCTACAAAAGAGTGAGATTGAAAATATGGTACAAGAGATGTTGGAAGAATGTATTATTCACCACACTCAAAGTGTTTACTCTTCTCCAAGGTGATGGTACAAAAAAGGATGAAGGTTGGGGCATATGTCCATATTACAGGGAGCTTGAAAATACATGGTAAAAGATAATTTTCCTATCCCATCACGAGGATTTACTAGATAAGTTACAAGGTGGTGTTTATTTTACAAAATTAGATCTTCAAACAGGATATCATAAAATCAGAATTTGTGATGAATATATTCATAAAACTGAATTTGGACATATGAGGGCCATAATGAATTTTTGGAAATGACTTTTGGCCTTACAAATGCACCCTCTACATTCTAGAGTCTAATTAATTCAATATTTCGGCCATTTATATGAAAGTTTTTTTAGTATTCTTTGATGATATCTTAATCTACAACAAGACATGGGAGGAACACTTACTTTACTTCATGTAAGGTTCTAGATACTCTTGAACAACAACTTTATTCCAATCCCTCCAAGTGTGTTTCTAGATTTATGGAAGTAGGATACTTGGGTCATGTCATTTCTTATGAAGGTGTAAAAGTGGATCCTCACAAGATCCATGCTATGATGGATTAGAAGATACCTAAAACCTTAAAAACCTCGGGGATTCTTAGGGCTTATAGGCTACTATCGTAAGCATTATGGTACAATTACATCACCACTAACATATTTATTGAAGAGATACTCATTTAATTGGAATGAGAAGGCAACCCAATAATTTGAGATAATGAAGAGGGTTATGTATCTTGAAGAGGTCAAAGCTAAATCAAATCCTAGAGAAACCTTGGAAAGTGAAGCATAAAATGAAGATGAAAGCATGATGAAGATCCAATAACAAGAAATAATGCAAGAAATTGATAATCTATAAGAAGATATAATGCTCTTAGCAGAGGATTGAGCAACAAGTGGATGAAGAAACAAGTTGGTGTAGAAAGAGGAAAAAAGTGAGACTAGTTTTTCTCTAAATTTTCAATCTAATAGTGCTCTTAGCTATGTATGTGTAGAAAGAGGATGAGGCGAAGGATGTTCTTTGCTCAAAGGATGCAATAACTTAGACAGGGGCATTCAAGCTTATTCTCTGTGTCCTTAGAGGGAGGGGGTAAGGATGTATTTATAACTTGGGGAAGTGATTAACTTGGAGTAATTTAAGTAATCATGGTTTGAAAATGTGGGCAAGATTAGGTGAGTGGGGCCCACGAAGAATGGGTGAGGATTTGATTTTGGATTTTTAATTCATAAGTGAGGATGGTCAATGGGGACCATAAAGAGTGGGTGAGGATTTGATTTTGAATTTTTAATTCAATAGTAGAAAAACATGGAGAATAATGACATGTGGTGAGGATTATGTTATTTTTTGGATTTTGAAATGGATAATTAATCAAATTATATTTGATTAATTAAAGTTTATTTTGTGGGGAAATGAGGAAGGGAATTAATTGATTTAGGACATATGTGAAATTAGGGTGTCTACATTTGCCCCTCGTTGGAAGGGTACTATGAAAGTAGTGTCTTTTCAAAAGAAAGTAGACGAGATGGGGAAGAATTCAATCTACTTTTCTTAAGCAAAAATTAGAGTGAATGTTTGTTAGGGAGAATAGAAGGTGGTGAGTGATGAATGTCATGGTATCCTCCAAGACAAAAATGTCATGAGAAGATGTGATTGAGGACGAGATATGATGATGCCCCGAGATGGTGGCTGATAAGAATGGAATATACGAGAGCTCTTGAAAATACGAGAGATGAATTCTATGGAGAAGAGGATGATAATGGATTGGAAGAGACTGGAATGACCACATGATGCAAATGGAGAAAGGATTCAATCGGCCTTGAATGAAGAAGGGTGAGAGAAAAAATGAAGAAAAGGAGAAAGGTAATATGGATTGGAAAGGGTAAAGCCAATGAAGGAATGTTAGGGAAAGCCCACTAATAATGAGTGGTGGGCTTAGAGGAGGGAAGGAATGAAGGAAACTCTAGAAGGTCAAAGGGATTGAACGAGGTCATGCGGAATGAGGATTGATGATTTTTAGGGAAAGTCCACTAATAATTATTAGTGTAGGAATAAAATATGATGATGAAAGAATGATAGAGGAATGTTAACAATAATGACAAACATGTGTGTGGGTAGAAATGTGGGAGGATTTGAGAAGATGAAGTGGAAAGAGTAAAGAAAATGGGAGGGATGAGTTGGGACTAGGTGAAAGCAAGGAGAGGATGTGGGAGATGAGGACGAACAAGGTGAGGATGAAGAAACAAGACATGAAAAGAATGGGAAGAAATGGTATGAAGGATGATGGATCAAGAAGGGGAAAAAAGGGGAAAAGAATGTGATTGTATGTGGAAGAGATTAGACATATGTTATAAGATGATAGGTGAAGAAAGGATAATGGTAGGAGGAAAATGTGGTTGGTAGGAGAGACCAGGTGGAAGAAGTGATCAACAAAGTGAACGAAGAATGAGGTGAGGGAAAAGTTCACAATGATGAGTTTAGTGTAGGTAAGTCCACACATAAGACGTAATATGATAAAAGTGGTTGAGTAAAATTATTACCAAGTGAGGAAAATGGAGATGACAAGTGGGCAAGTGATAAGTGGTGTTTACAAGAATGGAAAAGGAGGTGAAAGGATGTGATAATGGGGAATGCCAATAAAAATTCAAGGGTGAAGGGTGTGTAATGATGGGGAAAGGAAAGAATAAAGATAATCCCGAAGAGGGACTCTTAAGTGAGATCACCATACCAAGGCGAGTGGTTAAGTAAGATTGCCAAGAAGAGGATGGTGATAGTGGTGGTAAAAGATGTGATGATGGGGAATGAAGGAAAAAAATATGGATGGTAAGAATGTAGAGTGATAGGAGAATGTAAGATGACATATCATGCTTAAGAGAATCTCTTAAGTAAGATCATCATCTTGTTGGAGGGTTTCGTAAGATCACCTATCCGGTAGGGATGATATGCAAGGAGACAGACAAAAATTGTATTGGGTACGGGGTGGAATGGTAGGTTGAAGAAGATGATCGTGATGAGAGGGGGGAGAAATAATATGGGGGAAATATGATGGGATGGGGAAAGGTCATATGGTAGATCAACCTTAAGAGGAAGTCTTAAGTAAGATTGTCATGCGGTCGGAATGGTTAAGTAAGATCACCAAGCTGAAGAAGAAGAAGAATGATGATAGAGTTGGTGGGAATAGGGTATGAAAAAATGGACTGAAGGGGAACCCTCAAGTGAATTTTCCATACTATGAGAGTGTGTAAGTAGGATGACCAGGCATAAGATGGATTTGGGGAAGGATGAGAAAATATTGAGTGATGTATGCAGTGGAAGAGGATACGAGATGAGGTGATAACAAGGAATAAAGGAAACAAAGGAGTGTAACATGAATGGATGAAGGAATATATGTAGTAGAGGGAAAAGAGTGTGAGGGGAATCCTTAATTGGGATGCCCACATAGTGAGAGTAATGATGCGAGAATGAGAAGCGAGAAGAGGTTGAATGGGAAGATGTGTTTGGTGGTGATTGTTATTTGATGAGAGGGAGGTGGTGAAGAAGCTTCTATAGTGGGAAGATCTTAGGGAGAGGGAAAACCTCCACCGAGGATTCCATATAGAAGGGTTATTAAGTAAGATTGTCAAGCGGGAAGTAGAAGAGTGAAATGAAAGAATGAAAATGGGTGAGAGGGGACATAAACGGTGAGAAGGGTAATATGGGGAAGAGGAGTGAGAATGAATGGATAAAATACATGGTGATCATGGTGGGGAAAGGAGTTCTTTGGATAGTGAATTCTACTTGAGAAAATCTTCAAGTAGGATTCTAAAAACCGCAACGGTGATCAAGTAGGATTCCCAAATTGGGAAATGTATTAGTATGGGTGAATGGATGGGGTGCAAAGTAAGATGTTGATCATGCAGGAAGATACTCACGTGAAGAAAATCATCTTAATTTTAATATAACACACATCAAGATGCATCGTGATATAAAATATTAGGATGACTAGACTATAATATGCGTGATAGCATAGACAGGGGTCATAAAAAAAAGGGTTTTGCCTAGTATGATATGCAAATGGAAGAGAGCATAGACAAAGGCCATCAAGAAAGTATGATGCCCCAGTATGATATGCAATCAGATAACATAAGAATATTAGAGAGAACACCAGGATACGTAGAATCAAGATGCCCCCTGTAATATATCAAGATACAAGAAAGCAATTAATAATTTGTAACTAATAATGCAACACAAGAACCAATAAACATGTCCCTAACATGTTCCATAGTGAGGATTGATTGGATGTGCCCCAAGCGAGGGAATGCGAGGATATAGAAAAGTATTGGGTCATTGCCCTCAAACAATGAAACAATGAAATCGGATTTACCCCAAGTGAGGATTCACGAGGAGAAGTGGTTTGAATTCGGTAGTCATAAGGTGATTGGATCACTCGTTGGGGATAATAGTTCAAAGGTTGAAATGTGTTGGTTATTTTAGAGTTTTTACCATTTTGTGGAGTTTACAATATTATTATTTTTGTTTATTTTTATATATATATAGATTTTCTAAGATTTTTTTTTGGAGTTTTTTTACGATTTTCAAATGTTTTTAGATTTTTTTATTTTTTTCTAATGTTTTGGATTTTTGACGAGTGTTTCTAATTTTTTTGGATTTTTGAGGATTATTTTTAATGTTTTTGGATTTTTGACAATTGTTTGATAATTTTTTTGGATTTTTGGATATTTTCAAATGTTTTTGGATTTGTTATTGTATTGGCAATTTATGGACCAAAGTGTAGACTTATTTTTAAGAGGTGATAAACCAGGACATTATCAACATGTACTGATGTTCCTCGTGGTAACTCATGCTCGAATAACACAAATTCTCATTCATTGGCAAGATATGGTGGTGATGATATGATGAAAAGAAGTCCACTCCATTCTTGACTCCACACAACTAGTAAGATCGTGGGCTCATCACCGAGAATCAAGAAGGACACATGAGATAGATAATGAATATAGAGACAAATGCTAACAATAATCCCTTTGGGAAATTGTGACTCAATTCTTCATAACGTTCTTGAACCGGTTTTAAAATAGCTTTCACTTTATGAGTCACATCTTGACTTAGACATTTACGTGGCCTTCGATGGGTAAGATATGAGGTGAAGGGATAGTTCTTTCTTCACTTATGCATCTAAATTACTTCTTTGGGGATTCTATAATTGCAAACCTTTGTAATATTTTGTATTTTTTTTTAAATGACTCCTATGCCTTGCCCCATGCTAGTAGTAGTGAGAAGCAGGGCTCATCACCAAAGGCAAAACATAGGTGAGTGAATTCCCTTTTTGTCTTTTTTTTTTTTTGTATTTTTGTATTTTTTTTATGTTTTTGCAATATTTTGATGCTTTTATGAGAATGACCCTCGCATTGCCCCATGCCACATGTAAGAGGCAAGGATTTATCACCAAAGACAAGACATAGACGAGTAAGGGAACCTTCCTCCATTCCTGTCTCACACTACCAATAAGAAGTGTGAGCTTAACACAAAAAGACTATGAAGGATGAAAGATGTGACGATGAACTAATCATAGGTTATTGAATTGATGGATTTTTAAAATAGTGCTTTATATTTGGGAAGGAAAGTTTACCCCAATCTCATCCCACACGACTAGTAGGACGCGAGGGTTCAACAGAAGACCGAGATGGACAATCAAACGAACCGGTAAAGAAGTTTAGAGCTTTGTTATGAAAGAGATAATGTCATTGAAGGGAATATATTACTGTTAGTGAAAATCACAACACCCCCAAATGAGTTGTCAGATATGCTTTTCTAAGGCAGAGTCATTTGGTGTGATTCACATAACATTGAGTTTTCCCCAAAGTGTGGGACTTTGTAAATGGAAAAACACTCTCCAGAGAAGGTTGGTTCCTCTTCCTAAACTACCTGCCACAAGCTATTCTAGTGCAGGAAAGCTAATCTAATCCTACTCTAACTATCCAAGGAGACAGGGAGAGAAAGAAAATAAGAAAAAAACAAAGCCTACACTAAAATGGTGATACACCTAGAGAAGGAAAATCTGTGATCATCTAACCAAACTGCCATGAAATGAAGGGAGGTGAGCAATGGAGAGGATGAACAACTGCATCACAGGCCAAAGATCAGATTCACATAGAAAATGTTTCAAACCCAACAAACACAACTCCTAGATCTGTAAACAAACATCCAAAACATGCACCTTGTAATGAAGAGAGGCAAGAAGAAACAACCAAAAAGAGCAAAGGATGGACAAATGCATCACAAAACACATTTTTTATTGCTTCAGAAGTTTGCACAGAACATCATTCACAAAAAGAGGCAAAACATCATTTACAGAGCAGGGGAGGAGGTTTGAACTCCATTTTCGACCCCGAGGAAGAAAAAGAGGGGGAGGCAGAGAGGAAAAACAAACAACCTTACAATGAGCCCCGACCCTTCTTTTATAGATTCAACACGGGGGGAAAGAGAGAGAAGTAGGAAAAACAGCCCGAAGCTCAACCACCGCTATTAATGCCTCCTATAAAATCTTCCCCCAAATCTGTCTTGATTGCATCAACCACTGGTTCGGTGCCTCGAAAGGAGGAGGAAAAGATTAGATCGAATCCGATCTAGTTTTGGGGCAAAAGATCTTGCATTAATGGCCCTGAAGACGTTTCTCCATTTTTCTCCCAGCTAACCTTCCCAAACTTAAAGTTTCAGATCTCCATGGTGTAGACGCAGGCCGAGATATTTCCAACGGTGTCAGACTTGCAATATTTCGAGCCACGAGTTGAAAGATATGCCCTTTGAAGTTTGTATCGGAGTCCGCATGCAAAAGGCAGAAAAACAGGTCGAAGCGGGCCCCCTTTTTAAAGATTGGGACACGTGGTTGGCTGGCGCATGTCTGAGGGTGGCCTCTGTATTTTGCTTTTGGAAAAGTGCGGGGCTGACACGTGGTTTCCTCTGCCGGCTTGCTCAATTTCTATGTTTTTTGGCTAAGTCCTTTGCTCGATGGGGTCATATTTCTTGACCAAGGACACGCGATAGTCTGGCGCTTATCTGAAAACCCTCTCTTCATTCGGCCCTTGAGTTAGCGCCATTTGGGGACTTGGCACTCTCCGTTGGCCTGCCACCACGCATTGACTATTTAACCTGACTCTGTCCCCTTTTTGAGACTGGACACGTGGAGGCTCTGCGCTCGCTGAAACTCCCGATCAAGATTTTCACTTGAAGGAGCATCGAGTTGACACTTAGAAGCCTCCGTAGGTCTTTGGACTTTTCAACGACCTCTCCCTTACCTTTTTGGACCTTGGGCTATGTGGCAAACTGGTGCTTGTTTGAGCCTCCACTTTTGGATCTACCCTTGGAGATGCACCACTTGGACATGTGGAATCCCGCAAGTACTTCTATACTTAGCCTTTTTGAGGCCCTCCTGTCCACCTTTTGACCTCTGTTGACCATTTTCTACGTGGAGGGCTGGCATGAGTTTGAGTCTCTGCCTTGGGCTCCCATTTTGGATTTGCATCGAGCTGACACCTGACACCTTCTTGCCTAGACAAAGACTTTTCAACGGCCGTGCTACCTTTTAGGGCTCTGGACGTATGGAATCTTGGCACTCGTTTGAGCTTCCCTTCTTGGATTCAACTTTGGAGAAGTGTCATTTGGACACGTGGCTCTCTCCGCTACCTCCTCCATACTTAACTGATTTTTGGACTCGTTCCAAACTGCTTTGAAGAGGTTAAAGACTTTGAACCTTCACCATTTCTTCTCTTTTGAGCTTCTAGCTTCTTTGACACTATCTCCTTCTTCTCCGACTCTACTACTTCATTTTCGAGCCCACCTGTAATCTGTTTGATGAATTTAAGGCACAGATTCACTCGACAGAGTCGTTTCTTCTCTTTCTTCTTGCATCGGGTTGTTCAATCTTTCGTGAGGCTCCACCACTCCATCATAGAGTCCTTCTGCGACCTGTTTGCAAGATTCAAACATGTTTTCTCTAGTTATTTCTGTGCGGGGTCTGGATGATCCAATACTTTTCCCGGGGGTGAAATATGGATAACAATTACCATCGGTAAGCTTCAGAGTATGACTATAGGTGAAAGCAACCTGAAAATGGGAGACAATATAATACTCACAAAACTTAATAGGATCCATGTTAGCTTTTGTCTCATGATGATGAGTATGAAGATATGATTTTGATAATGAGAATATATGCCAATGAAATGAATGATTTTAAATTATTTAGAGATTAATAAGACGAAGGAATAATGTACACGTGGTTGTCACCCCGAGAATAGAGAGTGCTTTCAAGAATATAATTTCTTTTAATGGAATGCATTCATGGGTTCAAAGGACTTACCACACGTGTCAAAGGCTAATTTATAAGCTCCAAACCCAAAATTATCTATGATTTCGTTGGGCTCAAATTTTTCTTGTTTGTCTCGTTCTTTGGGTGTATTCTTTCGATTTTCTTTGAGAATGAGATCATTGACCTTAAATTTTCTAGGTTTGAATGTTTTATGGTAGCTATGCGGTAGCGATTTTGATATACTTGAAGATGATCTAGGGTATTAAGTAATTTTTCATCAAGAATCTCGAGTTCATTAAGGTGTGAGTATTGATAATAATCTTTATTGATCACATCTTTGAAGGATATTCTCAAGGATGTAAATTCAACCTTGACATGTAAAATAGCTTCCCAACCATAAACAAAGGAGAAGAGAGTGGCTTTAGTAGGTGTGTGATAATATGTGCTTAAGCCAATAGCTTCCATGTGTGTTAACAATGATGGCTTGTATTATTTGGTTTGTTGCTTCTATTTTTCCATTAATTGATTGATTTGAGGATAGATTCATGATTAAAGATGGAAAAGGTTGTGTAAAGATATTCATGGGTATATCTTGTCATCGCTGATCCGCACTATGATAATTCTTCACCGGGAACTCCTCGTGCTTATGATTATTTACTAATGCACACCTTTAGTTTGGTGGACGTAATCTGAAACAAAACAACAACATAACACAAGAATACCATTGACTATGATAAGACAAAATCACGAAAAATCTGAAATATCAAAATAAATTATAATATTAACATGAAATCATTACAATCTCACCCATGATTCTTGAACAAGACTATGGGAGAAACTTTACAATTACACCTCTCGATGGCTTCTTCAACACACCTTTAACGATGGCTTCCTTCGCACACTTCCTACAATATTTCTCACTACTTCTTTCTATGCTAAATGAGGGGGTGGCCTCTCTTTTATAGAACTTCCGAGGCTTATCCATCCTATCTCTAAGATAGGATAAGAAATCCACTCTGACGAATCATATTCCATACCTTAACTCTTATCTGTACATGTAAGCTTATCTTTAAGATAAGATAAACCTTATCATTTTACATGGGTTCCACATTTTTAGAATTTTTACAAATAAAATACACAAAATATTTATGACCTCACTCCTTGTCCTTATTACCAATATAATATTTCTAATTCCTAATCATGTAGACCCTACTTCTCTAATTACCCAAACTTTGACATTTTAACATTATCGGACCACTTACGACAAATATTTACTTTTTACAACATTCCTATTGTACTTTGACTTTTCTTGTACTCCACATTATTGGCGGCACCGTCTTGTGGCGCCGTTATCTTCTATCGGACGCTACTACTAATTACACTTAACAACATCCTATTCCTAATACATATATTAATGAAATGGAAATTTTGGAGGAAAATTTTAGTGTCGACATCTTCCCCCTTCCTAGCTTCTACTCCGTCCTCGAGTAGGCTATTACTCGTGCTTGGAAAATCTTGACTTGTCGTGGTTGACCCATTTCGTAATGGGAGTGCCATCCATTCCTCCAAATTGTCAGTGCATTTACCATTTTCATGCAATTTCTTTATTTTGTAGGGCCCCATCCATTTTGGAAGAAATTTTCTCTCATCTTCTTTTTTTGTATCTGAATCATATACTAGAACCAAGTCATTTACTTGAAATGGAGACCACCGGATCTTTTGATCAAAGTACTCATTCCGCTTCATTTTCTTCTTATGGCTTGTATCCTTTGCTATTTCCCTCATTTCCTCTAGCAAATGAAGATGTACCAACCTTTCTTTCTTGAATCACTTTCATCCATCCTTTCATTTTTCGTAACTCTCACGGTGGGAATATCAAACTCAATAGGAAGAAGCTGGATCAATGCCATAGCCAATGCAAATGGGAGTATCCTGTTGCTTGACTTTGATGTTGCCCTATATGCCCACAATGATTTATGAATCCTTTTATCCCATTTATGTACTGCAAGGCGTGCATCTTTTGCTAGAATTTGACACAAAGACAAAATTTGTTCGTTCCACTGTCCATTTGTGCTTGGCTTGTATGTTGTTGCCTTCCCGTACTTGATAGAAAACTTATTGACTAGGGCTTCTACCACCTCATTAATGAAGTGGCTTCCTTGATCTGTTCAATTTCTAATGGACAACCAAATCAGGTGACAATGCGTTCATATATGAACCTTGCCACTTCATCCATGGAAGCTTCTTTCAATGGCTAGCTTCAACCCACTTGGTTAAATAATCATTTCTGATAATTTCTAAACTTCTTTCTGCAAAAAAATGATAGCGAGCCTCTTTTTGATTCTGATATAGTTTACCTCAAAGACTTTGCTCATTTATGCTGCTCCCCAAAGTAAATTGGATGTTCATTCCCATTTTCATCCTTTTGGCTCAAAGTACTACCTAGTCTTTGCATCCGAGGCATCGGTGTACACAATGAATGGCTTGCTCCAATCTGGATTCTTCAAAAAGTGAAGACACCAGGGGCTTCCTTGATTGTCCAAAAGCTTCATGCGCCTTGTTTCTGGTTCATAAGCAACATCCTTTTTCAAGAAGCTGGGTTAGTGGTATGCAATCTTTGAGAAATTCTTGATGAACCTTCTATAGTAACCCACATGGCCTAAAAATGATCTCAACTTACTTCTATTTATAGGAAATGGTAAATCTTTGATTTTGAAACTTTATCGGGATCGGTACCAATACCATCTCTGGATCAACATGCCCTAACAAAATGCCTTTAGAACATCCAAAGACACACTTTGTAGGGTTTAGTGAGGCTTGTGCTTCATCTAACCTTTGAAATCTTTGTCTCCATCAGTGCAGGTGGTCGACTTGCTCCCATAGATGCAAAAATCATCCGAAATACTCGATGAAGGTCCCATGTAGGGTTCGAACACCCTATTCATTAAACGCCCGGAATATTCTTGGAGCATTACACAACCCAAAAAGGCATAACTCTATAAGCAAACGTTCCCCGAGGAGTGGTGAACGTGGTCTTGGTGATCTTTCTCTGTTATACGAACTTGGTTGTAGCCTATATCCATCAATGCAAAACTATAGCACTCTGGCCATTCTTCACGTCTGTCCCAAGATCTGATCGAAAATGGAAGAGGGTAATGATCCTTCTTTGTTGCCTTATTGAGCTTCTATAATCAACACAAATGCGTAACTTCCCATTCTTTTTTTTATTGAGATCACAATGGGAGAAACCCATTCTGAATTCTCCACAGCAAATATGAATCTGCATCAAGCAACTTATCTATTTCTTCTTTTACGATCTTGGAAAAATTAGTATTCATTCATATGGCATTTGCTTTATGGGCTTAGCACCATCTACTACTCAATACAATGTTCTACCCAACTTACTTGGCGGAGTTCCTTGTAATCAAAAGTGAATAGGTGTATGTACATTCGAAAGAGCTGGAGGTAGGATTCCTTCTCACTCTCCATCACAAAGATCACCAATCTTTATTTGTTGGAGACGATCATCAACTTCTTCTTCGAGATAATTTTATGGGGTCATGAGTTGGTGTGGTGGCGGGATATCCATGACTTGAAACATCCACCTCACTTTCTTCATCTTCGATGTCCACTTCACTTCATGCCTAGAGTAATCGAGAGGATGTCGAATCATCGAGTTTCATCACTTGAATCCACGAGGTTCTACTTTATGATGTCGAGGATCACGTTTATCTTCACCCTCTCTCTACCACGTCCAAGTGTCATGAAACCTTCATTCCAGGTAGTTTCTTGCATGAACTCTCCTTAGCCATGGTCTTCCAGCGGCATTGGTACCAATGTGATACCATTTTCATCACACTGAAAGTCTACCACACATACCACACCCATACGATATTGCCACATTTGAAATTACACCTTGCTTTTAGTTTTTCCCTTATTTAATGACCTTAACATAAGTGTTGAAGGGCGATCAATTTTTAACCCCAACATATTCATTACGACTCAGGTCATTACATTAATCGCACCTCCATCAACTAAGACATCATGAATTGAAATACCATTACATAATACCTCGGCTTGTGGAGCATAGGGATCCGCCTCTGCCTCCAAAACAGGGACCTCAACCTCCTTCCTTCTTCGAGCATTGAGTCCACCTCGCATGACTCCCACCTCTTCTCGAGAAGACATAGCCAAGAGTTGACCATATGTAATATTTGCGAGCCTTTTGGATGATCTTCCAAGATGGAGTATGGTCCTTGCCCAATGAAATCGGAAAATCCTGCACCCAACTTTTTTCTCCTATGTTTCTTACTAGTTTCTTCTTTCATCTTCTTAGGATCATTTCCATCTTGATTATCTTTTTCTTTCTTTCTTTTTGTTACAAACATATCTACTTCATTATTTACTGCTCTTATCTACTACATCAAAAAGAATTCACGGTGCTTTTCCTTTATCATTATCTCCCTTACTAGATGTAGAAGCTCTATTTGGACAATTATACTTATAATGACCCTTTTATAACAACCATAACAAACAACTTGAAAATATTTCTGTTTGGACCTCTATCTCCTCCACCGAGAACTAAATTCCTTTCCTTGAAAAAGATTAATAGTTAAGCTGACCCATCTTTTTGAGTAGATCTTCATACTCGGTAGATGTATTAGGAGAAATATTTGTGCTCACAAGGAGTGGTTGTGGATTCGGGACCAAAGGTGTTGGTGTAGGCTCTACTTTAGCAACAATTTCTTTGGGCTCCTCTTCCATGCTTTCTTCTTGCCTTCTTGCAATCTCCTTTGCTTGTTCATGGTGGTAGGCGGTCATACTTCACTCGTTGTTTGATCTCGGCTTCATCCCAATAATGAAGTGCTTACAGAGGAGATTATCCACGCCATTCATCAACCCATCCGCTAGTCCTTCCTTCCGGGATCTGGGCATCGAGCTTCCTCCTTGCTCTAGAACACGAGCATGATAATCCCTTATCTTCTCCTTCTCTCCTTGGGATAGCTTTGTGATCTCGATCATGAGATCTGCATATTTCTATTGTTCACCAAATTCTTCAAGAAAACTTTCGGTTAATAAATCCCATGAATTTTTCACATTATCACCTAGTGTTTCAAACCACCTAAGTGTTGAACCATCCAAAAAGGTAGGAAAAAATTCAGTCCATTGTTCCCTTCTTATAAGGCCATTACAAATACAAGATCGTTTAAACTCTTGAATGAAAGAAGAAGCATCTTCATTAGATTGAGCTGAAAAAACAGGAATCTTTCCCATTTTCAAAAGTAACCACCGTGAAATACCAACCCACAAGTACAATTAACAAGACTTATGTGCACAAATAATTGGAATCACTATACTAGAAAGTGACTTTACACCTTTCTACAGTAAAATAGAAATGACCACGGTAAACTATGGTAAAACTTGACTTACTACGGTAAAAACTGACTTTACTGTGGTAAACACTATTCACAGTAAAAAGTGAAGTTACTGCGGTAAATACTATTCATGGTAAAAAGTGACCTTACTGCGGTAATTACTATTCCCAGCAAAAAGGACTTTACCAGGGTAACTACTATTCATGGCAAAAATGCCTTTAACATGGTAACTACTATTCACGGTAAAAATGACTTTACCATGGTAACTACTATGCACAGTAAAAACAAGGTTACCCTCCAATTGATTTTTGACTTAGTGGGAATATCTCTCCAGAAAATCCACCAACGAGGAATGATCCCAGCAACGGAACCAAAATGTCATCGCAATCCGACACTATGATAATTCTTCACGGGAACTCCTCGTCTTATGATTATTTACTAATGCATGACCTTTAGTTTGGTGGGCGTAATCGGAAACAAAACAACAACATAACACAAGAATACCATTGACTATGATAAGACAAAATCACGAAAAATCTGAAATATCAAAATAAATTATAATATTAACATGAAATCACATAATCTCACCCATGAGATTCTTGAACAAGACTATGGGAGAAACTTTACAATTACACCTCTCGATGGCTTCTTCAACACACCTTTAATCGATGGCTTCCTTCGCACACTTCCTACAATATTTCTCACTACTTCTTTCTATGCTAAATGAGGGGGTGGCCTCTCTCTGTTTATAAAACTTCGAGGCTTATCCATCCTATCTCTAAGATAGGATAAGAAATCCACTCGGCGAATCATATTCCATACCTTAACTCTTATCTGTACATGTAAGCTTATCATTAAGATAAGATAAACCTTATCATTTTACATGGGTTCCACATTTTTAGAATTTTTACAAATAAAATACACAAAATATTTATGACCTCACTCATTGTCCTTATTACCAATATAATATTTCTAATTCCTAATCATGTAGACCCTACTTCTCTAATTACCCAAACTTTGACATTTTAACATTACCGGACCACTTACGACAAATATTTACTTTTTACAACATTCCTATTGTACTTTGATTCAGTACTCCACATTATTGGCACACCGTCTTGTGGCGCCGTTATCTTCTATCGGACGCTACTACTAATTACACTTAACAACATCCTATTCTAATACATATATTAATGAAATGGAAATTTTGGAGGAAAATTTTAGTGTCGACAATACGTACCTCGTAGAATGTATGCACGTAGAAGTATTGACAAGTGAGAATAATTAGTGATGAGATGCCTGCAAGATCGATCATTGAAAGCATAATGGACACGACAGGTTGCATTGTTGCAAGTGTCCAAAATTGATGTGGTTGTGTTTCGACAACAAGGCTAGAGATGTTAGGCATAAGAGCCAATATTGGAATAATAGAATCAAGCTTAATGGTACTTGTTGATGGAACCTCTTCTGTAGTGTCTACAGTAATATCAAGGGTTGAAAGGGAGTCTTGAAGCGAGGTCAAGATCTCGTTAGACGTTGGAAGAATATTGTTGCCCAAAACAGGTTCAATATATGTTTGGGTTGAAAGAGAGTCTTGAAATAAGTTCAAGTGCTCAGTATATGTTGGAAGAATGTTGTTGTCTAAAACAAGTTCAATGTATGTTTGGGTTGAAAGAGAGTCTTGAAATAAGTTCAAGTGCTCAGTAGATGTTGGAAGAATGTTGTTGTCCAAAACAAGTTCAATGTATGTTTGAACTAATGGAATTTTTTTTGAAGAAGATATGGATTGGTTTGGAATTAGAGAGTCTTGACTTTTGTCGTCATGATCTCGTGGAATTTCAGTATATATAGGAGTTTCGACAGTAGTCAGCTCTTCATGGAAAGTTGTGGTATTGGATGTGTCATTGGTTGCAAGAGCATTGTCATCAAGTTCTACAGAGATGACGTCGTCGTCAATTAAGTCTTGGATGTAATTCTTAAATTGCACACATTTATCTGTGTGATGACCATCAATGCGATGAAAGTCATAGTATGTGTTAGGTTTGTACCAACATGGATTAGCTTCCCTTTTGGCAAAGGGTTTTATAATTGGATATATTATCATTTTAGCCTCTTTTAGTTGATGAAAAACACTAGAGAGACTTTCTCCAAGAGGGTAAATTACGTTGGATTTGGCGCAAGTGATGTCTTTATTAGATTGTATGATTAGATTTTTGGGTGATCGTTCACTGATTTGGGTATCCATATGAGAGAGTTGTGTTGTCATCTTATTAATTTGTTCGAATATCTCATTGCGTGATGTTTTTCATGAATTCATCATGTTTGAAAGAGAGGGAGAATGAAGAAAGGTGCGATGAAGAACTCAACCTATTGATTGTAATCTTTGTTTTGGCTCAATTGAGTTTTAACAAGTAAGGCTATAAGGAGTAGGCTTAAACAAGCTACTCGGGATAAATATGTGATAGCCCAAACAAGCTATAATGAAAATGGTTTAGATTTGGCTTAAACAAGCTTAATAGGTGACAATGTAAGGAGTACACTCAAACAAGGTACTCGATACAAGTAGGATATAGCTCAATCAAGCTATGATGAATATGTTGATTGGTTTGGCTTAAACAAGCTTTGGATTTTGGATAGGAAGAGTAACTCAAACAAGTGACTCAACACAGTTGTGAACTCAAAACGAGCTCTGAAGGGGTTTGTGTTGGATGTAATTTTGATAAACTCGACAGTTGATGAAATAATGAGTGAACTTACACAAGTCACCCAATGTCAGTTTGATATAGCTTGAAAACACACTATGGAGGATTGGCTGAAGCAAGCTAATGAAATTGGTGCGATGTTTTGATCTTCGTTGTTGGATTATTTGGATATTTTCACTTGGTATTGAATTGGTTGAGAAATGATTTTTGTGTGGAACACAACTAGGGTTTGAAATTTTACAATAAACACATTGATATCAACCAAGTTTTATGATAAAATAATGCTAAACTATTTTGTTTACAAATAGCAAGCAATCATGTGGATTAAATTGTTTTGGCTCAAGAGGTAAATTCTTCAGAATGATCATTGTTTCATGCAATCATATAAGTATGTTGTGGAATGATAGATGCGAGAATCTTATCACTCCAAAAAGATGCGTCCTCCGATATACCCTATTCTGATGTACCTAATTCTATATGGGAAAAAAATTAGTGCACGGGAACCCTTAGAGCACTAGAGGAGACTCACCAATTCTTACTTGCTTACTTCAGAGTGAATCACCACGTCCAAAATAGGTTTTGTGAAAAGGTGGAAAGTGATGGGGGATGAATGTGTATGGTGTCCTTATAACTCCCCAAATATTTATAGGGATGATGCCCAGGCTTCGTTGTTATAGCTATTTAGGCGTGACTCGCATGCACCACACGATAGCATTACATGTAAGTGAAGAGTAGGGGTGAGGTAAATATTGAACAATGTGATGAGACTACGTCTCGAAGTGCAATGCAGATGCAAATGCTTTGGTGGTGCGTGATAGTCAAGTCCACGTCACCGATGTAGCTTTGGTGGTGATGAAATCCACCTTGACTACGTGCAAAAACAAAATGATGAAGTGATTAAATGCAAGGTTCTTTCCAACTTGAAGTAAATCACTTGGCGGAAAATAATTGCATACCTGAGCGTGCTAAAAAAATTTGGTTTCAGCAATTTTCTTTTAATGGTGGTACTTTTGAGGATTTTTTTTGTTTTTGTGTTTTTGATAATATTCTAGCGATGTGGTCTTGCAAAGAATAGATTAGTAGTTATCCTGCAGACGACATGTTAGAAAATTGATCGTGGTTGTTTTTATTTTCGGATCGCTCAAGAAGCGCATGAAAAGAGCTTACAAAACCAACGACCGAACAAATATTAATAATATGATGAAGTAAAATAATGATTGAAATGCAATTAGAAAACAATGCTAGAGGATCTGCAATGTTAGAACAAGAAACTAAACAATTGCAATCGTTTCTAATTTTCCAGATCGCTTGAAGGCGTAGGAAAAGAGCATACACGGATACAATTGGAATAGATATTTTTGTAAAAAAAATATTTTGTTATGTTTTTAATAAGTGTCAGAATTAATCATGATTGTAAAATAGTAATAACGATTATCTTCACAAAAAAAGAAAAACAATGAAAGGAGAGCATTAAAAATGTTACCAGAAGTGTCGTCATGGAAAATTAGAATGTAAGGAATTTTTTTTGTTGTTTAGCGGAGTCCGGGTGGGTCTCTTGGTTGCAAAGGATGACTGGAAATGTGATTTTAATAATTCTGGCTAGATAGGTGCGATAAGGGCTTGTATTGTTGAAAAAGGTCCTGCAAGAAAATGATTAGTAGTTTGTACCTGCACACAAGGTTAGTAGAATGATTACTAAAAATAATTAATTATAATCACAAAGTGTGAAAAATCACAAAATTATGTTGATAAAATAAAATGTGGAGAATGTGAAACGGTGCGCACAAATATACCAAAAGCCACAAAAACATTAGAGGACTAGTGTGATGTGATTAAAGGGATCAAAAGGATGAATTTTATTGAAGTCTTAAAGGTTTAAAAGACTTAATTAGAAAAAAATTCAAGTTAAAACAAATGAATTAAAAATAAATAAACAAGATATTAACTTATAAAACTTGGACTGATTATGTAAAGAAAATAACCAAATATGGCATATGAAGTAGTCGCGTGACTAAATTAAGGACCTAAATAACTAATCAGAGTGATGATGGAATGAGGATAAAAATTGATTTAGAATGAGGAATCATGAAATAAGAGATGAATTAAGGGCGTAGATAAATGATCTAAGCAATAAATAAGCTAGCGCTTCATTTATAAAAAGTGTGAGTGACGATGTAAGCTATGTGAAAGTGTAGACTTGTACAAAAAAATGTGGACTTAAGAAGTTTGGCAGAGAGGTGTGAATATGTCCTATTGTCAAAAAAAAGTCTCTCAAGAAAATTATTAGTAGTTTTCCTGCACCAAACGTTAGCAAATAATAATAATAATAATAATGATCCAATGATGCCAAATCCTACTTAATGATCTAATATAAACAGAAGAAAACACGTGTGAAAGCAAATAAGTAGTATAAAAGATTACCACAAAAATTCATTGATTGGGTAAGTTGAAAATGCAGGTGGAGTTGGTAAACTTAATGTCAGGTGGGATGTATAGAAATACGTGGCACTTAACAATGTTGAATTGGAATTGGGAAACCGTGAAGTATAAACTTGAATGCTAAAATGAAATGTTGAAAAATAAACTTCAGACTAAAAGATAAATAACATAAAAAAATTGGTAGATTAGCTTTGTGGGAGAATGAGAATAACAAGTACAAAGATGAGACACAATGATATATATCAATGATAAAATAAAGGAGTCAATATGATGATAAGGAGGCACATTTTTGACCAAATGTGAATAATCGTATGATATGTATGGAAGCGAGTAATGGTGGTAGATACACTAAAGATTGTTGAATCTCCACGCCAACTCTTAAAGCTGCAATAAAGGTAATTCAGAAAAACTTAGCAAAGAATGGGCACATGAAAAGCAAGGTATGAACGGCTTTAGTGTTGGAATGTTTATAATCACCACACAAGTAGAAATGTTCATGCGGAAAAGAACGAGGGAAATGGGACGAAGATAGTAGTTGGAAGTTTGGAATTTCGCGAGAGATATGGTCGAGCTGCAAGCTATCTTGAAGCAAATGGATGATGGTCTGGCTATGTCAAAAGTAAAAACATTGTTTATACTTGCGTGACATGCGAGTGAGAGGGCTTCTTGCTTGAAAATATTACTTAATAACCCCTTCTATATGGGATCCTCGTGGAGTTTACCCTCTCCCTCGAGATCTTCCCGCTTTGTAGAAGCTTCTCCACCACCTCCTTATCATCAAACCACAATCACCATTACACACATCTTCCCATTCCACCTCTTCTCGCTTCTCATTCTTACATCATTAATGTCACCATACAAGAATCCCAATTAAGGATTCCCCTCACACTCTCCACCCTTCACTATATATATTCCTTCATCCTTTAATATTACACTCCTTTGTTTCCTTTATTTCTTGTTATCACCTCATCTCGTATCCTCTTCCGCTCGAGGCATACCCCACTCGCTCTTTTCTCATCCTTCCCCAAATCTATCTTATGCCTGGTCATCCTACTCACACGCTTTCGTAGTATGGAAAATTCACTTGAGGGTTCCCCTTCATCATTTTGTCATACTCTATTCCCACAACTCTATGATCATTCTTCTTCTTCTTGACTTGCGATCTTACTTAACCATTCCTAACACATAACAATCTTACTTAAGAATTCCTCTTAAGGATGATCTACCCTATGGCCTTCCCCCATCCCATCATATTTCCCCATCTTATTTCTCCCACCTCTCGTCATGATCATCTTCTTCAACCTACCATTCCACCCATGTACCCAATACAATTTTGTCTTTCTCCTTGCATATCATCCTGTTGATTAGGTGATCTTATCAACCACTCCAATGACATGAAAATCTTACTTAAGAGATTCTCTTAAGTATGAAATGTCATCTTACACTCACCCATCACTCTACATTCTCACCATCCATCTTTTCTCTTCATTCCCCATCATCAAATCTGTTTACCACCACTATCACCATCCTCTGCTTGGCAATCTTACTTAACCACTCGCTTCAAAGCATGGCAATCTCACTTAAGAGTCCCTCTTAAGGATGATATATCTTCTTTCCTTTCCCCATCACTACACACTCTTCACCCTTCACTTTTTCTTGGCATTCCCCATTATCACATCCTTTCACCTCCATTTCCATTCTCATGACCACCACTTATCGCTTGCCCACTTGTTATCTCTAGTTTCACTTGCTTGCTATCTTACTTAACCACTTCCGTCACATGACAACCTTTCATCGGGTCCTCCCTATGCTAAAATCGTCATTGTGAACTTCTCCCTCACCTCATTCTTTGTTCACTTTATTGATCGCTTCTTCCACCTAGTCTCTCCTACCAACCACAGTTTCCTCCTACCATTATCCTTTCTCCACCTATCATCTTGTGACATACGTCTAATCTCTTCTACATAAAATCACGTTCTTTTCCCCTATTTTCCCCTTCTTAATTCATCATCCTTGATATTGTTTCTTCCCATTATTTTCATGTCTTGTTGCTTCATCCTCACCTCATTCATCCACATCTCCCGCATCCTCTCCTCACTTTCACCTAGTCCTAACTCATCCCTCCCATTTTCTTTACTCTTTCCACTTCATCTTCTCAAATCCTCCCACAATTCTACCCGCACACATGTTTGCCATTATTGTTAACATTCCTCTATCATTATTTCATCATCATATTCTATTCCCGAGCTAATAATTGTTAGTGGACTTTCCCTAAAAATCATCAATCCTCATCCCGCATGACCTTGTTCACTCCCTTGGACCTTCTAGAGTTTCCCTTCATTCCTTCCCTCCTCTAATCCACCACTCATTATTAGTGGGATTTCCCTAACGTCCCTTTGTTGGCATTACCCTTTCCAATCCTTATTACCTTTCTCCTTTTATTCATTTTTTTCTCTCACCCTTCCTCACCACTCATTGTTAGTGGAATTTCCCTAACATCCCCTCATTGGCATTGCCTCTTCTATCCCCCATTCTCTTTTCTCTCCTACTCTTTTCTCCCAATCCCACCGTTTCTTGTCACTTCTTACCCATCTCTCCATCTTCCCTTCACCCTCTTCAATATCTTTCTTTGTATTCATCATACATCCTTTGTCTATTTTCTTGTAATCCTAGTATCCTCATTTCATGCATCTTCACATCTTTTCTAATCAATGTCAATCCTCCCCTCTTTCTTCTCTTTACATTCCTTATATTGTTCCCTTTCCACTTAATATCCCCTTTTCGTATTTCCTTCCTTCTACATCATTTTATGTGTTATCCTCTTCTCTCTCCCACCCTCATCTTATTTCCCTTCCCCTATATCGTCTTCTTCCCCTTTTCCATCACGTTTCCTCCTTACTTCCCCATCGATGACACTGGCTCTTCGGTGTTGTCCTATCTTTTTATCATACCACCCTCCATATGCATCTCCATACGCTCTGCTCCATATTCTTTGCCTTGGTCTTCCTCGTAATGACATGGTTCCTTCAATCTTCTCCATGTATTCACTCTATCTTCCTTTCTTCTCCCCTAATTTGTGTGTTTCTTCTAACCACTTCTCCTTTTCTCTACCACCCTACCTTTTCGTTCATTCTATATATGTTTCTCTTCTTTTCTTTACTCTTTTCACACTTTCCTCACCCTCATAGGTTTTTTCTCCTTTCTACTTCTTATTTCATCCTCTTTCAATTTTCGTCATTTCACCCCCTCCTCCCATCTCACCTTCTCCTTCTTATTTATCCTTCACGTTTCCTTCTTTTTCTCATCTCTATCATTTCTTTCCCTTTTGTGCATCCCTTTTATTATCTCTGTTGCTTCCTTCATTTGGCACATCTCTCTATTTCATCCCATCCTCTTCATCATTATTCCTATTTTCTCCTTGTTTGTCCTTCATCATTCCCTTCTTCCCCTATCATCCCTCTCTCTTATTTTTTCTACCTCTTTCATTCCTTTTTCCCCCTCCCCTATATCCATTACTTTTCACCTTTCTTACTCCTCTCATAATCATCCCCCATCCTATCCATTCCCTTTTCTCTTTCCCACACACCCTCACACCTAACATTCAAGGCCGATTGAATCCTTTCTCCATTTGTGTCATGCGGTCATTCCCATCTCTTCCACTCCATTATCGCCTCTTCTCTCGAAGAATTCATCTCTTCTCTTTTCGAGAGCTTTGTCGTCTATTCCATTCTCGTCAGCCCTCTTGAGGGGGCATTATCATATGTGTCCATAATCACATCTTCTCATGAAATTTTCATCTTGGAGGATACCATGACATCCGTCACTCACCACCTTCTATTCTCCCCAAAAACATTCACTCTAATTTTTGTTTAAGAAAAGTAGATTGAATTCTTCCCCATCTCGTCTACTTTCTTTGAAAGGACACTACTTTCATAGTACCCTTCTAAGGAGGGGCAAATGTAGACAACCTAATTTCACATCTATCTAAATCATTTAATTCACCTTCCTCATTTTCCACAAAAATACACTTGAATTAATCAAATATAATTTGATTAATTATCCATTTACAAATCTAAAAATAACCCAATCCTCACCACATGTCATTATTTTCCATAGTTTTCTACTATTGAATTAAAAATTCAAAATCAAATTCTCACCCACTCTTCATGGTCCCCACTCACCTAAAATCCTCCACTTATGAATTAAAAATTCAAAATAAAATCCTCACCCATTCTTCGTGGTCCCCACTCACCTAATCTTGCCCACATTTTCAAACCATGATTACTTAAATTACTCTAAGTTAATCACTCCCCAGTATATAAAACAACCTTACCCTCCCTTCTAAAGACACAAAGAATAAGCTTGAATGCCCTATCTAAGTTCTTGCATCCTTTGAGCAAATAACATCCTTTTGCCTCATCCTAATGTGAGAATGTGAGCTCGAAAAATACACTACTAATAAGGAAGTAAAATACCAATAATCATACCTCCTCCATCGAGTTCCGTAGAAACCTCGGAATGGGCCAAGAAATATGGATTAAGCCCGATTGTGTGATATGTAGGTGATTTTCTCCAAGATGGAGCAAGGCCTTCCTGCAACAACGATCCACTTACTTTGCACCAAAGGTTAAAATGACTATGGATTTGGGGTGCTTCAGGATGGGGCTATTTGGGCATTAGGACAAGGCAAAAGGATGTTCTTTTCACATAGGATGCAAGAACTTAGACAGGGTATTCAAGCTCATTCTCTATGTCCTTAGAGGGGAAGGGTAAGGCTATATTTATAGGGCAATTTGGGGGTGATTAACTTAGAGTAATTTAAGTAATCATGGTTTGAAAATGTGGGCAATATTAGGTGAGGGGATCACGAAAAAGGGTGAGGATTTGATTTTGGATTTTTAATTCATAAGTGGAGGTTTTTAGGTGAGTGGGGACCATGAAGAGTGGGTGAGGATTTGATTTTGAATTTTTAATTCAATAGTAGAAAAACATGGAGAATAATGACATGTGAGGATTAGGTTATTTTTAGATTTGAAATGGATAATTAATCAAATTATATTTGATTAATTTGAAGTGTATTTTTGTGGGAAATGAGGAAGGGGAATTAATTGATTTAGGACAGATGTGAAATTAGGGTGTCTACATTTTCCCCTCTTTGGAAGGGTACTATGAAAGTAGTGTCCTTTCAAAGAAAGTAGACGAGATGGGGGAAGAATTCAATCTACTTTTCTTAAGAAAAATTAGAGTGAATGCTTGTTGAGATAATAGAATGTGGTGAGTGACGGATGTCATGGTATCCTCCAAGATTAAAATTTCATGTGAAAATGTGATTATGGACACATATGATGATGCCCCATCGAGATGGCTAACGGGAATGGAATATCTGATAGAGATCTTGAAAATACGAGAGAGATGAATTCTATGGAGAAGAGGACGATAATGGAGTGGAAGAGACTGGAATGACTGCACAACGTAAATGGAGAAATGTTTCAATCGACCTTGAATGTTAGGTGTGAGGGTGTGTGGGAAAGAGAAAAGGGAGTGGATAGGATTGGGGGTTGATTATGAGAGGAGTAAGAAAGGTGAAGAGTAATGGAGATAGGGGAGGGACAAGAAAGGAATGAAAGAGGTAGAAAACAAATAAGAGAGAGGGATGATAGGGGAATAAGGGAATGATGAAGGAAAAACAAGGAGAAAACTGAAAAGGACAAGTAGTAGAGGGTGAAGGTATGAAATATATAGATGTGTCAAATGAAGGAAGCAAAAGAGATAATAAAGAGGGATGTATGAAAGTGAAAGAAATGATAGAGCTGAAGAAAATCAAGAAACGTGGAAGGATAAATAGGAAGGATAAGACAAGGTGGGAGTAGGGGGTGAAATTGATGAAAATTGAAACAGGACAAAAGAAGAAGTAGAATGAGGGAAAAAAGAAAATAGGAGGGGTGAGGAAAGTGTGAAAAGAGTAGAGAAAAGAAGAGAAATAGATATAGAATGAACGAAAAGGTAGGGGTGGTAGAGAAAAGGAGAAGTGGTCGGAAGAAACGTGAAAATTAGGGAGAGATGAAAGGAAGATAGAGCAAATACAGGGAGAAGATTAAATGAACCATGTCATTGCGAGGAAGACCAAGGAAAAAAATATGGAATAGACAGTATAGAGATGCATGTGGAGGGTGGTATGATAAAAATATAGGACAACATTGAAGAGCTAGGTTATCAATAGGGAAGTAAGGAGGAAACATGATGAAAAAGGGGGAAGAAGATCATACAGGGGAAGGGAAATAAGATGAGGGGTGGGAGAGATAAGAGGATAACATAGAAAATGATGTAGAAGGAAGGGAATACGAAAGGGGATAATAAGCTGGAAAGTGAATAGTATAAGGAATGTAAAGAGAAGAAAGAGGGGAGGAATGACACCGATTGGAAAAGATGTAGAGATGCATGAAATGAGGATACTAGGATTACAAGAAAATAAACAAAGGATGTATGATGAAGATAGTAAAGATATTGAAGAGGGCGAAGGGAAGATGGAGAGATGGGTAAGAAGTGACAAGAAAGGGTGGGATTGGGGAAAAGAATAGGAGAGAAAAGAGAATGGGGGATAGAAGAGGCAATGCCAATGAGGGGACGTTAGGGAAAGTCCACTAACAATGAGTGGTGAGGAAGGGTGAGAGAAAAAATGAAGAAAAGGAGAAAGGTAATAAGGATTGGAAAGGGTAATGCCAACGAAGGGACATTAGGGAAAGCCCACTGACAATGAGTGGTGGGCTTAGAGGAGGGAAGGAATGAAGGGAAACTCTAGAAGGTCCAAGGGAGTGAACAAGGTCATGCGGAATGAGGATTATTGATTTTTAGGAAAGTACACTAAAAATTATTAGCACGGGAATAAAGATGACGATGAAAGAATGTTAGAGGAATGTTAACAATAATGGCAAACATGTGTGTGGGTAGAAATGTGGGAGGATTTGAGAAGATGAAGTGGAAAGAGTAAAGAAAATGGGAGGGATGAGTTGGGACTAGGTGAAAGTGAGGAGAGGATGTGGGAGATGAGGATGAACGAGGTGAGGATGAAGCACGAAGATATTAAAAGAATGGGAAGAAACAATATGAAGGATGATGAATTAAGAAGGGGAAAATGGGGGAAAAGAACGTGATTGTATGCGGAAGAGATTAGACGTATGTCACAAGATGATAGGTGGAGAAAGGATAATGGTAGGAGGAAAATGTGGTTGGTAGGAGAGACCAAGTGGAAGAAGTGATCAACAAAGTGAACAAAGAATGAGGTGAGGGAAAAGTTCACAATGATGAGTTTAGTGTAGGGAGGACCATGATGTAAGGCTATCATGCGACAAAAGTGGTTAAGTAAGATTGTCAAGTGAGTGAAACTGGAGATGACAAGTGGGAAGCGATAAGTGGTGTTTGTGAGAATGGAAAAGGAGGTGAAAGGATGTGATAATGGGGAATGTCGAGAAAAATTGAAGGGTGAAGGGTGTGTAGTGATGGGGAAAGGAAAGAAGACAGATCATCCTTAAGAGGGACTCTTAAGTGAGATCGCCATGTTGTGTGAGTGGTTAAGTAAGATTGCCAAGCAGAGGATGGTGATAGTGGTGGTAAAAAGATGTGATGATGGGGAATGAAGAGAAAATATGGATGGTGAGAATGTAGAGTGATGGGTGAGTGTAAGATGACATATCATGCTCAAGATAATCTCTTAATTAAGATCATCACGTTTTGTGGAGTGGTTTCGTAAGATCACCTAACCAACAAGGATGATATGCAAGGAGAAAGACAAAATTGTATTGGGTACAAGGGGTGGAATGGTTGGTTGAAGAAGATGATCGCGATGAGAGGTGGGAGAAATAAGATGGGGGAAATATGATGGGATGGGGAAGGTCATAGGAAGATCATCTTTAAGAGGAAGACTTAAGTAAGATTTCCATGTAAATGGAATGGTTAAGTAAGATTGCCAAGCTGAAGAAGAAGAAGAATGATGATAGAGTTTGTGGGAATAGGGTATGAAAAAATGGACTGAAGGGGAACCCTCAAGTGAATTTTCCATACTACGAGAGCGTGTAAGTAGGATGACCAGGGCATAAAATGAATTTGGGGAATGATGAGAAAAGACTAGTGAGTGAGGTATGCCTAGTGGAAGAGGGTACGAGATGAGGTGATAACAATAAAGAAAGGAAAAAAATGAGTGTAACATGAATGGATGAAGGAATATATGTAGTGAAGGGTGGAGAGTGTTAGGGGAATCCTTAATGGGATGCCTGCGTGGTAAGAGTAATGATGCGAGAATGAGAAGCATAAGAGGTGGAATGGGAAGATGTGTGCGGTGGTGATTGTGGTTTGATGAGAGGAGAGGTGTGAAGAAGCTTCTACAGGTGGATAGATCTTAGGGAGAGGGTAAACCTCTACCGAGGATTCCATATAGAAGGGGTTATTAAGTAAGATTGTCAAGCAGGAAGCAGAAGAGTGAAAGGAAAGAATACAAATGGGTGAGAGGGGACAGGAATGGTGAGAAGGGTAATATGGGGATAAGTGGTGGAGGAGTAAAAATGAGGAGCGAGGATGAATGGATCAAATACATGGTGATCATGGTGGGGAGGAGGAGCTATCTTGGATAGTGAACGCTACTTGAGAAAGATATTCAAGTAGGATTCTCAAATGGCAATGGTGATCAAGTAGGATTTCCAAAATGGGGAATTTATTTGCATTAGTGAATGGATGGGGTGCAAAGTAAGATGTTGATCATGCAAAAAGATACTCACATGATGAAAAACATCTTAATTTTGATATAGCACATAACAAGATGTATCGTAATATAAAAGATCGGGATGACTAGATCAGAATATGTGTGATAGCATAGATAGGGGCCATTAAAAATGTTTGATGCCCCATCGATATCTGAAGTGGAAGAGAGCATAAACAAAGGCCATCAAGAAATTATGATGCTCTAGTACGATATGTAATCGATAACATAAGTATATGAGAGAGAGACACCAAGATATAGAAAATCAAGATACCCCTGTAATATATGAAGATACAAGAAAGAAATTAATAATGTATAATTAATAACACAACACAAGAACTAATAAACATGTCCCTAACATGTTCCATAGTAAGGATTGACCGAGAGGTCTTTGTCGACACTAAAATTTTCCTCCAAAATTTCCATTTCATTAATATATGTATTAGGAATAGGATGTTGTTAAGTGTAATTAGTAGTAGCGTCCGATAGAAGATAACGGCGCCGTCAGTACGGTGCCGCCAATAATGTGGAGTACGGTAACAGTCAAAGTACAATAGGAATGTTGTAAAAAGTAAATATTTGTCGTAAGTGGTCCGGTAATGTTAAAATGTCAAAGTTTGGGTAATTAGAGAAGTAGGGTCTACATGATTAGGAATTAGAAATATTATATTGGTAATAAGGACAAGGAGTGAGGTCATAAATATTTTGTGTATTTTATTTGTAAAAATTCTAAAAATGTGGAACCCATGTAAAATGATAAGGTTTATCTTATCTTAACAGATAAGCTTACATGTACAGATAAGAGTTAAGGTATGGAATATGATTCGTCAGAGTGGATTTCTTATCCTATCTTAGAGATAGGATGGATAAGCCTGGAAGTTCTATAAATAGAGAGGCCACCCCCCTCATTTAGCATAGAAAGAAGTAGTGAGAAATATTGTAGGAAGTGTGCGAAGGAAGCCATCAGTTAAAGGTGTGTTGAAGAAGCCATCGAGAGGTGTAATTGTAAAGTTTCTCCCATAGTCTTGTTGAAGAATCTCATGGGTGAGATTGTAACAGTTTCATGTTAATATTATAATTTATTTTGATAT
Source organism: Taxus wallichiana var. yunnanensis (assembly GCA_018340775.1). NCBI lineage: Eukaryota > Viridiplantae > Streptophyta > Pinopsida > Cupressales > Taxaceae > Taxus > Taxus wallichiana. Next base: position 725,342,151 of record CM031243.1, on the reverse strand, counting down.
TTCAGATTTTTCGTCATTCTGTCTTATCATAGTCAATGGTATTCTTGTGTTATGTTGTTGTTTTGTTTCCAGATTACGTCCACCAAACTAAAGGCTGTGCATTAGTAAATAATCATAGCACGAGGAGTTCCCGGTGAAGAATTATCATAGTGCTTAGGATTGCTTGATGACACTCCGCCAAAGGCTTGGACACATGTCGCCTTCTGATTGAATGAGGAAACATAGTCCAAAAACAACCATTTGAGGTATCCCTTTGGGGAGAAGTTCAAAATCTCAAATTTCTCCGCGAGTCTCCTTCCCAATTTGACTAGGACATGTGTCACCTTCTGATTGGATAAGGGGGCGGGGCTTAATTTGTAACATTTTGAACTTTTGGCACAAAATTTTATTTTCCTCCATGGTTCCACTTTGCCTCGATGACACGTGGTGGTCTTTGATTGGCTGTGGGCCCAAAGGGAGGGCGGAAAAACTTGAACCTTTAACCCTTTTTGATAAAGGGTTCAAAACAAAAATTTCTTCCGTCGGTTCACTGCCCCGAGGACATGTGACAAAACTTATCTCTCCATTTCTCCATGCGGGCTCGTGGGTCACTTCTTGACTTACCCCTTTGGCCAAAAAGTGTAAAAATCAGAAGGAACCCGTAGGTCCGCCAACCCACAAAGGGAAAATTTAACCACATAGGTCCGCCGAGCCATATCTTGCAAAATACAAGGAGTTAAGAGGACTTCTTGACCTTTCTAGAAAGGGGGAGAAATTTCCCATCTAATGGATAAGTTTTTAAAAGTCCAAAATCTCCTAGTAAGTACCAGATTTCAAAATACCTCTGTCTAGGAACATTTCAAAGGGAACTAACTCAAAATAATGCAATTTAGGCTTGGGAAATGGAGGGAACTTTGAGAGTGATAACACATCCCGACCTCGATTCTCTGCATTACTCCCCGCTCTACACAATACTAAAACCTTGCCCATCATTTCTTTATCTTGTGGGTCAATTGGCATTGCGGGAACTATCGACTTGGAGAAACTTGTTCTACTCAACGCCCTTATGCTCGCAACTCACCGCTAATCCACAATACATTAGACCCTTAGCATTTCAAGCATATCAACAATGCGGGAAATCATGCCCCAATGGAACTTGTACCTTGTGTACCTCCGAACCTGAAAAACCCAGCATTACGTTGTTTTTGACCCATTTTTCCATTTTTCTCAAAAATTCTAAGTGTTTTGGATTTTTTGAGCTTGAAGAGAAAGGAAAAATGCATCAAAATAATTCTATGTTCCCTAAAGTAACCATAAGTTCCTAGAACATGAAAAAATACTTGTTTTTAAAACAAATTCTTGATTGAAGGTCCCATGAATGCCCAAGTCCAATTTTCCGAGGTTAGCCAATTTGCATGGGGTACAAAAAATTGGATAAAAAATCCTTTTATAAATCAAGGACCTCTTTTACAAAATGATGTTTTGTTCTTAGATTACATAGTAAACTTAGAGTTATAATTTTACTTAGATCATAAAAATATATTTTACAATGCTCTTATGGAGTAGAAGTATAAGAGGTGAAGAAAATATACAAGGTCGACGTTAGGAGGTGGTATTATCATGCACACTCCCCCTCAATGGAAAATATGAAATGTAAAACATTGCACAAAACTTGCGAACTTCACATCACACAATGGCTTCGTTAATATATCTATAACTTGATATTTAGTAGGAAAAAACTAGAAATTTATATCAACTTTGCAGAGTACCTTCTCTTGAATGAAATGCATATGAATATCTATATGCTTTGTTATTTAATGATTTACTGATTTATTAGAGAAAACAATACAACTCTGAATATCACATAAAAGAGGAGTACTTCCTTTAACTTCCATGTGAATGTCTCCTAAAAGACACTTTAGTCACATGACTTCTTTCCCTACTATTGCACTTTTATATTTTGTCTCGATAGAAGAGATGGATACTATTGGTTGTTTCTTGCTAATCCAAGTAATGCCACCGTACTCAAAACTTAAACACATGTAAAATCATAAAGTTTCTATCTATTACATCACCAACATGGTCATAATCACAATATCCATATAAACAATCATTATCAAAATAAGTGTAATGTAAACTAAAATTAATTGTTCCTTTACTATATCTTAATATTCCTTTTGCTAACTTCTAATTATCCTGATATGGTTTTTGCATGAATCTAGAATCAATATCTCATACTACATATGCAATATCGGGTCTAGTGATGGTTAAGTAGATTAAACTACCTACAAGATGCCTATAAAGAGTAGGGTTAGATTTCTTGCATGTAGGCTTATGATCAATTTTACAACTAACTTCAATAGGAATATAAACATGTTTACAATCAGCCATTTTAAACTTTATAAATAAATTAGCACCATATGTGATTGAGAAACAACCATAAAGTTTTGGTCTTGGAAAAGTATACATACCAAGGATAAAATAGTAAAACCTCATCTTAACTTTATGTAAAGAAAAATATTAGTTACAACCAATATTGGATGTCTCCAATATAGACATGAAAGGCATCCGACCGTCATTTGAAATGTATGCACTATTTTTCTTAGCAATCACACAACAATTTACTATCATAGAGGATAACTAATTGAAATGTTTTATTAACATATATATCTTTAATATATATTCTAAGTCTTTTAATTTTATGATTATAACTACTTTCTACTTAATATTTTAAATTCTTTAAATTTAGATAAAACATCGATTTATTTTTAATAAAAAAATGATCAATTCATATGATAATAATCATCAATAAAAATAATTGCATATAATGAACCATTTACGAATGAACTTCTAAAATCCTCTAACACCATTGTGAACAAGTTCAAGAGGTTAAGAGGAGTTTGCATCATGATGACTATGGATGGGGTTTGCTAATTTTTACCATGTAAGAACCCTTCTTAAGCTTCCCGAGCATGAGGGATAGGAGAGGCAATCCAACAACTAGGTTGAGACAAGACATATCATAGATGCTCCTAAACTTAACATGACCTTATCTTTCATGTCATAATGTAAATCATTCTTACTTTGAGTATAAATACGTGAAGTAGATGTAAAACCTTTAAATATATATAAACCGTTCTTTTGTATTCTTTCTACAATATTAATATCTAACTCATTTTTATTATTATTGCAAATAGTTTTTTGAAAGGGACTATACCCTTGTACACCAAGGCTCGAAGCAATAAATGAAAGTTAAAGCGAGAAGAGATGGATCAAAATCCAAATAGAACAATAGAGCAGAATGCGAAAAACCGAAAAAGAAACAAAAAAAACAACGAGTATAAAGAAAAACAACAATGGCATAACAACACCATTGGAAGCAACTTGCTATCCGGCCAAGAAAAATGAGACCCATGTAGCCCAGCCAGCCAATAGCAGAGATAAGAATCATCAAGGTGAAGTGTTACCCTTCAGAGGGGTAGATTTTTTCTTTTTCTGACCGTAACCCATCCTGATGGAGCCTTCGCGGTTGGAGAAGAAGACAAAGGAGGAGTATTTTCCTTAGTCGCATTTGTCCCTTTTGGGACAGCCACGTTGTTAACATGAGAGAGATATTTATCATTTTCCATGCTGCCCTCAACAGCTTGTGCATTTTCATCTTTACTAACAATTTGAGATTCGGTTTCAGGGCTGAAATGGATTCAATATTTGTATCTGCATTTGAATCTAGTCCCTTTTTTGCATCAAAAATCAGGTGTTTTGAAAGTGCATCTCTCCACCAGCTACGCTTCTCATGTTGACGTTTTTCCATCCCACACTCAGTAGAGGTGTGCCCTAAGCAAAAACATCTTCTACAATGAAAAGGAAGACCTTCATAATCAAGAGGTTGTGACCAAGTTCTGTTTTGCACTCTAAGGTCTATGGTTGCAGGAAGATTTTTATCGGTGTCAAGTTCCACCAGGATTCGAGCATAAGTAGTATGGGTGTAATTAGTGGTTTGAGAATCAATATAGAGTGTAGTTCCCAAGGCATTGCCAATGGATGTCAAACAGTCATGACTCCAGAACTGGAGAGGTAAATGGGGCAGCCTGATCCAAACAGGTTTCCATGAGAAAGATTCTGTGAGTGGGTTGAAGGATGGAAACCAGGGTTTAATGATCAAATATTTAGATTGGCAGGTCCAAAGTTTGGAAGCAATGATGTTTCTATCAGCTATTAAAGAGAAGGTTACAATGAAAATACCTTTAGCACACGGATACAAGTCTATTTTTCCAGTTAAAATTGGAGTCCAGTGCTCAGAGATCCACGCGTGAAGAATAGGAAGGTTGGGCCATAGTCCCCCGAATCTACAAATCAGAGCATGCTCTTTGTAGTAAATCTCAGAGGAAATGACCTCTTCCCCGAAAGTAATAGATGGGGTAACGTCTGCAGGTTTCATGGAAGATTCCTTGCTGTTTAAAACATTTTTGAAGGATGACCCAATATGGCCGCGACTAGCATCTCTATCGAGCTCCAATCATCAATCCAGATCCTTCCAACCACTGATTTTAAATGTCTATTACCAAAGCTTTGCCACACCCCCGGATGGATCTTGTGGTAGATCTTGGCTAGGGTTTGCGCACCATTCGAGGTGGAGGAATGTAGCTCCCCGGCGGTGATGGCAAGGTTGATCCACGACCGGGTGGAACCTGCGAGGCGAGCCCCACGGCCGTGCCGCATCCATCTCCCTCTTTGTTCGTTGGGTTCTTGCCGGTCGATTTAGGGTTAGTAAACTATTTATCTTTGTTTAGAATGGTGATATAGTTGTTTTGAGTTAGTTGAAAACATGATAGTAAATTCATTTTCGATTAGGAACAAAAAAATATCATTTATATAACCATTAAAATCTTTAGCTCTACCTTGATTTTGAACATCAAGAATGGAATGATTACCAAGCTAAATTTGATCATTACATTCTTTGATATAAAAAAAGAATATAAACTCTATAGGTTATGTGCTTGGATGCACCACTATCTAAGATCTATTCATTTTCTTTTGCAGTAACTAATGCAACATATAAGGCAACTACATTAGGTTTTTTATTATTCTTTTGATTTTGATTTATTTTACTTCCTTTCTAATTTTTGAAATTTGGTTTATTTTAGTTTATCCTACAATATTCCTTTTTATGACCAAATTTCTCACAATTATGACATTTTCCATCAAAACTAACTTTTAGGTGATTATTCACTAGTTTCTTATCTTTACTAGGGTTTAAATTTTGATTTAAACTTTTGATTCTTGTTCAACCTAGAAAAGTTGTTCTTAATATTTTGAGTTAGAAGTTCTGAGTAACATTCTCCTTTGAATCAAAGTGTGTCATTGCTTTATCTTTGTGAATCAAGAGAGCACTAAGTGTAGATAAGTCAGGAATATTTTGTTCAATTTGATATTTTGAGTTTTAGATGGAATTGAAGTTTCTAAATCTTACATAGATGTTCATTTGAATGATAAATTATAACAATTTGTCTTGAAGTAAATCATAGTTACATCCATCTAATTGAGATTTAATATTTTATTCTTAGCTAGAAAATTAACCACTTTTTCATCTCCCTTCATGGGAGTTGTCATTAATTCAAGAATAAATTTAATAATTTTATAAATTCACGTACATTCATGTATTGATTCTAATAGTTTTCGTGTTTCGCTTAGGATTTTCCTGGTTTCCATTGTGCAAATGGAAAATCATCTTGCACTCTTCGTAAAATGATCAACATTTTTCTTGCACTTTCTGTTGAAATGTATAAATGTTGTCCATTGTCACCTATCTACTTATGACGCACATTTTCCATACCATTCATGATAGTCCATAGCTAAATCGTGTCATGATCAAATTTTAGTCCAATCTTCTAGATGTTGTAGTTAGTACTTGTTTAACATATTTGACTTGTCCATACTAAAATGATTAGAACCCATTTTTGAAAAGAAACCTTTCAAAAATAATTTCAAGGGAAAACTTAGAAAAAATTGTATATTCAAATCTTATTCTATACTTTCGATAAAAATTAGGGTTGAGATGAATTTAAGGCATCAATTTAAAATGTAGAAATAATTCTCCTTATCGTTTTAAAATGATAATCCAAAATTGCATGTGAGAAATTCGAGAGGTTTTCTCTTTTCGGTGTAATTAACCCACCACATGTACTCTAGAAGCACAAAAAGGTGATTTGGCGATTTTATAAACACCTTCATAAAAATAAATATATTGATATTTGTATAATAACAAGATGTTATAAATTTTTCTAGCTTAAATTAAAGATAATAACAAAAATCCCCTAAATAATCTTCATTTAAGATATGATAAAATGGTTATTCATTTTAAAATTTATCGACTAAATTCTATTTATTGGATATCCATCAATTTATTAAGTTGTGGACACGATTATTCAATATTTTTAAGGCTTATCTAAAAATAAATACAAATTTACTAAATATCTATAATAAAAAAATCCCATTTAAAAAGAGGTTTGCCAATTTCTCTAAGAACCTTTATTTATATATATTTAACAAAATAGTAATTTAAGGTTTTTAATTTTAATTAAAACCGATGAAATATAACTACAAATAATTGTAAAGCCTTTTTATGTGGTATGACATTTTAAACATAAGATAGGTTTACTATCTTTTTACAACATTATACCACCTAAATGTTTACCATTGTGTAAGAGGTTATATTAGAGGTATATAAATATATTATTATGAGTCTTATTATTTTATTAATACGAAATTATAATTTTTTATATATTACAAGACTTTATATATATATATATATATATAATAAGACTACATTTGTTATATGATTTCTTTTTATAATCAAAGGCCTAACTTCTGACATCCATGACAGAAAATCAGCAGTTCAATTTTGTTTGTAGGTACATGTGATGAAGCACAAATTTAATCTAGCTGCCTGTCTCTGTAGGCTCATCCTTCCGTTTCTGCAGGTGCCAAGCTGTAAGGTGTAGGAGGAAAAAATGACAGGATTCGTTTAACCTGACAGATCCATCTTCGTATCTATTTAACCGTGATCATTTTAGATGGAGAGCTTTATAATATGAGAAAATTGCAATATAAAGGCCACAATAATAGAGAAGAAGAACAAAAGCAAAGCCATCAAATGAATTGATACTGTAAAATTATTTTACCATATTCTTCATTTAATTTCCTATTTTGTTTTAATGCGAGGAAATGATGTGTGATCCATGCATGTGGATAAAGCTAGCTATGATTTATTCATTGTGTTCAGGACTTCAACACTAATTTTGAATAACATACTCATATTTCTTTTAGTCAATTTTTATATTTTTTTAATGTGTTAAAAACACCTTTTTATATATATTATTCATATATTTATTTCACATCATAAATTGATGTTATTTTTTACATTTTTAATAAAATACATTTAGAATATTTTACATATACTTAATTAGTTTGAATATATATTAGTATAGTTTATATATAAATGTATAGGAAAAATGACGGTCAAACATAAAATATGCAAGTCGCATGTGACGTTTATTTCAAATATTTGTAAGTATTTTACGGTTAAAACCATGACAGATGTCTAAACGACATCAAATTTAACCCAAGGGACACAAATTTATCTCTGTGTTCATGGCCGATTTAACCCATAATGGCATTGGTTATGGGACGACTATTAGCGAGAGCTCCATTTGGCGCAATTCTCGTTACGTCCCTTTTTTTGATAATGTGAGGGAAAAACTTTGAACTCGATGCAACTATCCTAAAATTATTAAATGGCACTTTGACTTCTATTAATAATTTCCTTCTGCACGCAAAACAACTACCAGCTCAGTCGGTGCCAGATATGATTTATTTGTCGTGTTCATGACTTCAACACTAATTTTCGAATAACATACTCATTTTTCTTTTAGTCAAATTTTTGTATTTTTTTAATGTGTTAAAAACACCTTTTATATATATATTATTTATATATTTCCTTTTCATTTGATAATGTGAGGGCAAAACTTTGAACTCAATGCAACTATCCTAAAATTATCAAATGACACTTCACTTTTATTAATGATTTCCTTTTGCGGGCAAGACGACTATCGACTCGGTCGATGCTAGATATGATTTATTCATCATGTTCAAGACTTCAAAACTAATTTTCGTTTAACATACTCATTTTCCTTTTAGTCAAATTTCTATATTTTTACATAATAATACATACATACATACATACATAATTCATACATACAAATATATTTTTAACATTTGTGTGTGTGTGATGTGTGTGTTAGTTTGAATATACATACATACATACATACATATATGTATATATGTATATATGTGTATGTGTATATATGTGTATGTATGTACATGTATGTATACATACATGCATACATATACATACATACATACATGTATGTATACATATATGTATGTATATATGTATATACATGTATGTATGTATGTATATACATATGTACACATGTATATATGTATATGTATATATATATATATATATATATACATATATATATATATATATACATATATATACATACATACACATATATGTGTGTGTGTGTATGACACACACACACACACACATGTATATATACACACACATATACATATACATACATACATATTGTGTATGTATATATATACATGTGTGTATGTATGTATGTATGTATGTATGTATGTATGCATGCATGTATACATATACATATGTATGTATGTATATATATATGTATGTATGTGTGTGTGTGTGTATGTATATATATATGTATGTATGTATGTATGTATGTATGTGTGTATGTATGTATGTATGTGTGTATGTGTGTATGTATGTATATATGTATACATATTAGTATAGTTTATATATAAATGTATAGGAAAATGACAGTCATACATAAAATATGCAAGTTGCATGTGACAGTTATTTCAAATATTTGTAAGTATTTTACGGTTAAAACCATGATAAACGTCTAAATGACCATCAAATTTAACCCATGGGTCACAAATTGATCTTTGTGTTCAAGGTGATTCAATCCATAATGGCAAAGTGGTTATGGGATGGCTATTAGTGAGAGCTCCATTTGTCATAGTTCTCGTAACGTCATGTTTATTTGATAACGTGAGGGCAGAACTTTGAACTCGATGCAACTATCCAATTACCATCAAATTTAACCCATGAGCCATAAATTTATTTCTATGTGCAGTGGGGCCAATTTAACCCACGATGTCATAGGTTATGGAACAACTATTATCTAGAGCTCCATTTAGTGCAATTCCCGTAACGTCTTGTTTCTTTGATTATGTGGGGGCAAAACTTTGAGCTCGCAAACTATCCAATTAATGCTAAATTTACATGTTAACTTGTTTTCTAGCGTCGACATGACAAGGGTTGCAAAAGGGATGGGCACAAAAACACACGCCAAAGGGGCGAGTGTGAAATAAGTTCACGGAACTAATATTCGTCGTGTTCGGGACTTCAACATTAATTTTCAAATAACATACTCATATTTCTTTTGGTCAAATTTCTATATTTTTTTAATGTGTTAAAAACACCTTTTTTATATATATTATTCATATATTTATTTCACACCTCAAATAATGTTATTTTTTACATTTTTAATAAAATACATTTAGAATATTTTTACATATACTTAATTAGTTTGAATATATATTAGTATAGTTTATATATAAATGTATAGGAAAAATGACGGCCATACATAAAATATGCAAGTCGCATGTGACGGTTATTTCAAATATTTGTAAGTATTTTACGGTTAAAACACAATAGACGTCTAAACATTCGTCAAATTTAACCCATGGGACACAAATTTATCTTTGTGTTCAGGGCCGATTTAACCCATAATGACATTGGTTATGGGACGGCTATTAACAAGAGCTCCATTTGGCACAATTCCCATAACGTCCTGTTTATCTAGATAATGTGAGGGTAGAAATTTGAACTTGATGCAACTATCCAATTACTATCAATTTTAACCCATGGTCCACAAATTTATCTATATATGTAGGGCCGATTTAACCCATAATGTCATTGGTTATGGGATGGCTATTAGCTAGAGCTCCATTTAGCACAATTCTCGTAACATCTTCTTTCTTTGATTATGTGAGGGCAAAACTTTAAACTCACTGCAACTATCCAATTCTTGCTAAATTTACACGTTTACTTGTTTTCTAGTGCCAACATGACAAGGGCTGCAAAAAGGATTGGCACACAACCTAACGTTAAAGGGGCAAATGTGAAATAAGTTCACGACGCTGAGTAGACTATGTTGGATAGATTGTTATTGCACACAAATCATTTCAATCCCATGGAGCACAATCTTCCACACCCATGTTTTCCTTGTGGCCCTCAGATTTGTTGGCTACCAATAAGACCTTCTATACATTCATTTGCATCTCAACGCGTTTCAATATCTTTTCAATAGCTTCCCGAGCCATATTATCATTTGTTGCATAGTCAGATGAATCAGGCAAATTGTTTAGAGAATCAAGAACTTTCTTGTGCAATTTTAGGAGCCTTTTGAAATCATTGTAGAAAACCATACATATTATATTGACGTAAATGTTGATAACATTAAGTAGATTACTAGCTTTTGGGTGTTGAGAATCATAGTTTTGAACAAAAGTCATTAGATCCAAAGCTTGTCAACAGGCTTCAATAGCTTTTTCTAGGCGATCAACCCTCCTATAAAAGGCAAGAGTATTATGGTTGTATTTAGCAAGGAGAGTGTTCTCATCCTCATGTAGTTTTCATCTAGAATTGGGTAATGTTCTGCAACATCCTGCAGCCATTCGAGATGACCTATAAACTTTCTGCCGCCTTCAAAATCCTGATAATGAGATCTAATCATTCAAATTAGACCCTTGCAGTTGCAGCCTATCTTTTTGTTTTTTAAGTGAATCTTTGCTTGCTTCTTAGATTTCTCATTGCCTACCCACATTTTTTCCATATTTCCTCATTAGTGACTATTGACATTTGAGATGCTAAATTTCAGGACCTTACGTTCATAATTATTTCAAGAAAATTTTAAGAACAATGACTGCTTCATCTGCAAAGCTCCATACAAATTTAAAGCCATAACTTCTCCCTCCACACACATTCTTACTCCCTCTTCTTCTCGTCTCATGTTCTTCCCCAACTCTATTTGTCATCTTCTTTTACACACTTCCACTTCCTTCTCTCTATACACTTTACTATTTTTGAACTATCATTACCTCCCATATCAGCATATCCATTGCACCTTTGCGGTGCAATTGCTAGTATAATAACTTATATGTAAAAGCTTAATATAAAAAATTGCATGTACACAAATCTCTATATGGAAAGGTTACCCCTTTTTCTTTTATTTATTTATTTTTTAATAAATATTTATAGATGGGTGGGGTTGAACCCCACACCATCATCCTTCTCTAAGGGACTAGCCAAGGCTTTATAACCAAGGGGGCACGTTGTTTCTTTATCTCTTAAAATGCTAAATTTATTTAGATAGATTGTACTTAAATTTTATTACTTAAAAAAAAGAAAAACATACCTCATACTTTCCACACAACTTTATGGTTCTCAATTTGAAGTTAATGCACACTTTTACAAACTATGTCACTTCATAAGCATAAGGATTATGGCATTTTTTTATTACCACAAGGTGTTCTCTCCTATGGGAAAGGGATTTGCGGACATTCACGGACGATGTCAAATTTGATGGCCATCTGGACGTTCCCCCTATGAGAAAGGGCTTTGCGGACATTCACGGGATGATGCCAAATTTGATGGCCTTATGGACATTTTTGATGAGCATGGTGACGGTTTAACTTTTATGTACTATTTTTACAAATTTGCTATTTTAAACAATTTTTCTATTCCCATTTTACATGGTGCGTGCATTTTCTGTTTTTAAGCTTTAGTTGTTGGTTTTTTCATGCAATTATTGTCGGTAACCATGACTTCCTCTTCGTTTTCCTCTTAACTAATCTTGCATCTTCTCATGGCTAATCGATTCTTAACTAGACTAGGTGTCACAACAGGTTTAAGTCATTTGATATTCTGAAAATATTACAAGGTTTACGTGTTGTGTTCATTGGAGACTCCATGGCCATAACACAATGGGAGCCTTTTATTTGCCTTCTTATGCAAGGTGTACTTAGTTGATAAGCAGTCAGTTTATGAAATAAACGGAAACAAGATTACAAAGTGTATTCCCTTTTTGGGTGTCCGGTTTAGTTCCTTTAACTTCACTATTGAGTACTACCGGTCGCCTTTTCTTGTACAATAGGGCATCTGCCAAAAAATGCACCTAAAAGAGTACACTCCACTCTTACGCTGGATAAAATAGATTATGCAAACAAAAGGTGGCTTGATGCAGATTTATTGATTTTCAATTCTGGACATTGGTGGACACCTAAAAACTTTCCAATTTACTGACGGAGGGAAATTGAACCGCCAGGTGTTTGTGTTAATGTCCTCCAATATTAGTTCAAAGTAAGACATAGACTTGAATCCCAATGCTTATTTTTCAACACTGGTAAAGCTTTTGTTACAGAAACTAGTACTTTGTCATAATTGTTGGTCAATTATATTGTTTATAATCAATTTCATTGTACCCACCTGAAAAAATCCCCAACACTTAGAGCAAGAAGAAAGGAGGAGTCAAGACTATTATCACTCAACCAAAACAACCCGTCGTCAATACTACCCTAAGAAGAAAGGAGGATTCAAGACTACTATCACTCAACCAAAACAACCTGTTGTAAATACTACCCTCTACTTTGATAACACCTCCACTACTGCTTTACTCAATGTTTATTGCATGTTATGAAGTAAAAAAATATTGTAGATTACTTTCATTTTATTTGCTTGTGATTGTTTCATTTATATTTATAGTTGGCTCCAATCCTTTTCCAAAGTGACATGTATCAAATGTATTCATGTTTAGTGCAAATAGAATTGGCCACAAAAGGCTACCACTCATGATATAAAATCTACAAATGTACAGAATTCTTCATGTATTCATGTTTAATTCAAATAAAATAGTCCACAAAAGGCTACCACTCATGATATAATATTTGCAAATGTATATGTACAAATTTGAAATGTAGAGATAGAACCTTTAAATGTAATGCTTCATCTATATTCCTACACTTACAAAATCAATCACATCCCTTATCGACATCAACTACAAAAATAATAACTATCCGTCTAAATCAAATAACATATATTGTTTGGCATTCACATTGCATTGTACACATGCTATTGCTAGTTTTTAATAAGATTTAAGTTTCAAATGTGCCAAGAGAACTCGTTGAGAATTAATTATAAAATACAATTTATTTATTTTTATATAATAAAATTGTATCTATATCTATTATCAAATACATGCTCCAAAACTTCGGATAAGAAGGAAGTGCGTGTTTTAAGAACCCTAAAAAATTGGGAAATGTCTCCACGTTGAAGTACACAATTAATTATATGTTTTATATACATGAGTTTGAATTCATTTTAAAATACTATATATTTAAATTTTTGAATCCTAACAAAAGATAGAAAATAACCAAACTTAAATAAAAATACTTCCCGCTAAAATTGTCCAGCGAGCTCCTTTTACACACAATTGGAACCAATGACAAAAAATATGTAATTTTTTTCTGGAGAGAGATGAAAAATTAATGTCTAAAAAAATGAGAGGGACCCATATTTATATAGCCGCAGATAGATTTTTAACTACCCAACCACGTAACAATTAATATTTAATAAAAGAAACTATGGACTTTAAATTTAATAAATTAATCTTTATTACCTCTGGCTTTGTACCATATTGGAGTTAAACCATTATATTTATTTTAATTTAACCTTATAAAGTAAATGAAATAAATAACAACACATTACAAACATCGTGAAAACCTTATATGAGGTAAAAACCCAAGAAACATAGAATTTCTAATTATATGAGAAACATGGTTTTACATCCATTAACTTCGTTCACATCATTTCTCTTTCATTTTCACCATTTTTTCATATTTACAATATAGTTTTCTCGGGGCCCAAATGTCCTCTTTAATTGGAGTTACATTAATTGACTAAAAATCAATTACACCTAAACTAAAGTTTATATTTAATAAATAAAAATATTTCATTTTTTCTTAATTATAAACTAAACTATATGTCTTATATTTACTTTATAATTAAATATAAGTTCTATAAGAATAATTGAAGGGTTAAACCCACTTAATGTTATTGTTCTAACACGAAGGAAGGAACCAAGATCGACCCCGAGCGGGTCAAATCTATACAAATCCCCAATCTCCCAACGAGCACGACTTGTGTTCATTCATTCTTTGGGAAGGTCAATTTCTTAAGGAGGTTCGCTCTTGACTTCGCATTAAAGACAAGACACACAATAGAAATGATGAAGGGACATGTCCCCTTTCGATGGAATGATAATGGAAAGGATACCTTCCAGCCCATCAAAGAATCCATTGTCCATGCTCCCATCTTGGTGTGTTCATGTTTTCACAAAGAGATTTTATCATGTATAGCTATGCTTTTGATCATACCTTGTCCGCTATATTAGTTCAAAAGAATGATGAATATATTGAGTCTCCTATCACTTTTATGAGTTGTCCATTGAAATCTCATTACTTGAAGATGTTCCAAATTTAAAAACATGCTTATACTATGGTTAGGGTAGTAAAGTATTTCGGTATTATATCTTGAATTCCCACATGTTTGTGTTAGGCCTTGATTCAAGATAGTAAATTCTATTTTAACTCAACAAGAGTTTGGAAGTCGAGAGGGAATTGGATATCCAATGTACAAGGGTATGAATAAGAAATCAACCCAACTAAACTTGTATGCGAAGGAGAGGCTTATGCCGGTGATGGCTGAAAATGATCCTAGTAAAACAACAAATAATGAATAAAAGGAGAATGGAGAAGAATATCCCTTAGTGTTGTTTGTAAGCATGACCGATGAGTGACACTTTGATATTTCTTATGTCCTTACATATGGAGAATGTCCTCGGCATTTGAGACCAAATGTCAAATTGAGGTCGATTGGATATGCCCTCTGGAACAATGGTTTGTATAAGAGAGGGATGGATGGAGTATCCATTCATTATGTGGATAAAAATCAATAGGGTAAACTGGAAGCACTCCATATTCTAGCCAGTGGGGTCACTTCTTTGCATCTATTCTTACTCAAAAGATTTTTGGGCTAGATGTTATTGGCCCATTTTATTTTAATATGCTTCTACATGGGTAGAGAAATGTGAGGCTTTTCAACAATTTGTTGGTCAACCTAAATTAATAGCACTCCCTCTAAGGTCGGTTGTGATCAAAGAAGCTTTCCAACAATGGGGGGATTGAATTCATTGGTGCATTGAATCCCTTGTCAAGTGTTGGACATAACTAGGTTTTAAGCATAACTAACTATTTCACCAAGTGCGTAGAAGTCAATCCTATTAATCATGTCACTTATGAAGTTGTCTCAAACTCCTTAAGGAAAATATTATAGTAAGGTTTAGTGTGCCTAACAAAATTATGGCGACAATTCTTTAAAAAAATTAATCTTATGAGCTTACTTGAGTTTTATTATGGGCATGGAATCAAAATAGCACATGCTTCGATTATTACTTGCAAGTTAACATTCAAGAAAATCTAGAAACAAAAATCTAGTGACCATAATTTAAAATCTTGTGGATGATAAACAAAGAACATGACACAAGACATTATATGATGCACTATGGGTAGAATATATTACTCCCAAAAGAGCCATCAATATGTCCCATTTATAACTTCTCTATAGTGTCAATCATGAGATCCGTATCTCTCTAGAAATACTAGCTTTGAAGTTGACCAAAGCAATCAAAAATGGAACTTTTGAGAGTTCTATTAAGAAAAGAATCATGTATCTAATTGAGTTAGAAGAAAAGAGGTTAAAGGTAGTTCTAATATTTTTATCATCATAATAGATTAAATAATATATTCGATGTCGAATAGTAGCAGGATTTTCAAGTAGGAGGCTTGGTTCTCCTTTGGGACAAAAGAAGAGAACTAAAAGGGATGCATGCAAAGTTTGAATCCTTGTGGAGAGGTCCTTTCAAAATTCATATTTTGTGTGGAGAAAACAATTTTGACCTCTCCTACCTATATAGGACACATCTTTCATTGTGTCACAATGGGATATGCGGTTGTCTCCATTTGTGTTACTTGTAACTTAAAAGAAGTCCCTAGTCATAGCCAACTATTATCCAAAAATTTGAGTTTTGGAATACAATTTAGATAACCCACCAGATTTTTATTCTCAAAGGTCTTTGGAATTAATCTACCTTCCCAAAATCCAAGTTCCACGCCTAATTGGTGAAAATTTAGTATTTTTCGGACTTTTGGCCTTGCACAAACACTAAAACATGCTAAGTGTTAAATGATTCACGAATCCCAATACTTGAAAAACAAAAGTGTTTTGGGTTTTGAAGCATCAAAACATAGTGAGGTGTGAACATGTCATACGGTGCATGCTTTACTAATCCAAACCCGAAACATTACATGTAGACACCAAATTTGGGTCACAATCCCTTTACCCCCTTTTGACTCATCAATTCGACACATGCACATAGCCATGGCCCCCTTCCCCACATTGATATTAATTTAATCATATTTAATTGAATTAGTAAGCATCCTCACATTATTAATTAAGATGATTTACACCTCACCTAGCCACCTCACCCAAGACCTATTCCTAGCCTATTAATTAACTAAGACTAAGTCCCTACTTATCCCAACCAACTGGGACTTAGTCTAACCCTAACATTAATTCCCTATTTCTTCTCCAACAACACTCCTACTTATCTAAGTGCCATTCTCCACTTAAGACCCGAAATGAGGATTCAAATCACGCCAAAAATAACAAAGATCATGGTATTTTTGACAACTTGGACTTATTCACCTTAATCGACATCGATTA
The DNA here is from genome assembly GCA_018340775.1 of Taxus wallichiana var. yunnanensis. Taxonomy (NCBI): domain Eukaryota; kingdom Viridiplantae; phylum Streptophyta; class Pinopsida; order Cupressales; family Taxaceae; genus Taxus; species Taxus wallichiana. The sequence goes on along the minus strand of CM031243.1, from coordinate 725,325,176 downwards.
TCCCTCGGCCAACACTAGTCACCTAACCGCCATCGGTTAGGTTAAATAAGAGTTTCTAACTCTTTGTTCGAGTTCTAAATATGGAATTCTTGACTTACGTTTTTGAATTCACATGTTCAATCACTCATGCAACCTTATGACCAACCAAAGCATCTCTTAGCATTAAGACATCATTCACTTCATCCATAGGTTCTTCCAGAGCTCTAGCACATGCACCAGAAGCATCATACCGCCTGCTACCATATTCACTCCGGATCACCACCTTCTGCAACCACCACCACCATCCACCTCCAGGTTACATTCAACAAGTAAGTGTTATCTCTTTGTTGTCATTTCTAATAGCTCAGATTGTTTTATCAAGCCATCTACTTTAGATACCACCTTTCTACCTTACCCGGATCTACTCCCAATACCTTTGGCCAACCTTCTACCCATTTCACCTTCCATACCTTGACTAAACCCACATATTAGTATCTCTGAGTCTTAACAAAAATCCTACAAACCTATCCAAATCCCCATCACTCTCGTGTAATCACAAAGAGTTCCTAATTCTCATTTTTGACATTATCACCAAATTGCCCCTACCGACACCGGTCACCCAATCGGCGTCGGTCTACTCCCTAACCGACATCGGTCACCTAACCGATGTCGGTCTTTGAGACTGGAAATTTCTTCTATAACAACAAGCTCATAACTCCTCCAAAACAACCCATAACCTTGCCCAGTCTTACCCAGACCTCACCTATAGCCTTTATCAGATCTACAAACCCAAACCAGCCAACCAACCATCCGGATTTAATCCTGACCTTACTTGTTAAGTTAAATTCACTTATTGTATACCTAAATCTTATCAACTACAGTAGGAATCATTGGTTTATCATTTCTTCTTGCATTAAGTTATATTAAATAGAGGATTGACAACCATTCGAGGAAGCGTCATAGTTCCCAAATCTAGCCTTGCTAGGAAGTCCTCTGACTCTTTCTATTTAATACTATTGGGTGGTCATATTACGTTTCTTATACAGGTCGTTCCTCCTAGCCAAAGATAAGCTCTCTATAATCAGTTTGATTCAACGTCTACAACGCATGCAACCTTCTCCGTATAGTTCACGGTATTCCTCCTACGCCTGCTACCCTTATTTGTTTTATCACATTACTTTGAGGTGAAAAATTTTGGCACACCCGATGGGACCCTATCAATTGGGTTCTTTTACATTGTTCATTCTTAGGGAATCTTTGTGTGTCTATTTCCTTTTGAAAGAGTTCACATTAAAATTTCTCCCTAGGAACATTCTTCTTCTTCTACTTGTCTAAGTGAAATTCATATTTTGGGTTAAAAATAACACTTCTTTTTATTCTATATTGCATTAGTGAAAGACATACTCTTTGCCTATTCATTATTGCTCTCATCAAATTTCACTTTCAATTTGGGCTTTAAAATATCTGCATTTCATCCTTGTGTATGTTGCATTTAAATCACCTAAATTTATTTACAACCTATATGTTGGAGGTCATGACCAGATTGATGGTTGGCAAGAATTAAGTATAGCTCACTTCTTGCACACACATCCCAAACCGAATCACTTGAACAAATTACACACTTCTTAAACATCTTCCTTCCCAAAATTACCGTTAACGACTAATAATCGGATTAGCGGCAGATCTAGCTAGTGTTCTGGCCAGTCATCATATCAGAGTTGTACCACACGTACCGAAAGGTATATCGGATCCCTTTATCGAAAACACACCTGAAACCAGCCATAGATTGTTTATAGGGCACCCTCGTTGACCAAAAACTCTATTATACTCATAGTCAGTTTTAAAAGGCATAAACCACACAACATAAAATCTACAACATAGGATTACGTGTTTTGTTAGCTTTTGAATGATTGTTTTTTGAGTTGTGAGGCTATTTCATCTTTTTTTTTCTTATCCTTCACACCTCACCATCATAACTAGTGTATTCCGGTATATTCTAGGTGTGTTAGGACTCATCATTGCCATACTCAGTTCTTGAGGTTGGTATTTTCATTTGACTTAATTACCAAAAATTTAATTTTTCATCTCCTCTCAGATTTCATGGTACCCGGTATTGGTCCAACGACCGACGCTTACCTCTTCATATCGACATTGATTTACTAACCGACGTCGGTTCCTTGTTGTTTTGGTTATTTCTCCCAAAACAATGTTCAATTCACAAACATACATTCTCTATGGGTTATTCTGTCACTTCGTAACATTTTTGAGTCTCCAAGATCATCGTCGTGAGTCTAGGTTCACTTGATTTTCACCCTTCATTTCCAAATTTACAAATCTTCCATTTATTCACAATTACTAGCATCGGTCTAGTGACCGACATCGATTCCTGTTAGTGCAAATCAACAACACCCCCTAAATGACCTTCGGATCTACATGAGAGAATTGGGTCATTTAGTGTGATTGCACAACATGGAATCTTTTCCCCAAGTGTGAGACTTGCAAAAATGGGAAAAACTCTCCAAATTAAAGGTTGGTTCTTCTACTCTCTAATCGATGTATGCATGAAATTTGCAGAGGTTTAACTCAAAATCCTACTCTAATTCTCGCGAGGAGACAAAGATAGAAGAGAGAAAAGAAGGTAAAACTAAATCAACAAGGTGATACACCAAAGGAGTGGTGAACATCTATTTCTGCAAATTGACACAGATTATAAAAATGCAACACAAATCATGCACAAATTGCTAAAATTGTAATGAAGGATCAAGATAGAGCAAACAACACAAGAAAGGATTGAAAATTCATTCACAGAGCTTGCATGGTCATTTCCATTTTAAATACAGTGCATTACAACAACAAGGAGATAGAAAACATGTTGCAGTCCTAAAAATGTTTGATATTCCAAAAATCCACTTGCCAGGGTGAAGGAGGGAGCCTGCAGAACATAAAAAACATCCAACCCCTTACAAATGAGCCAAATCTGGCTTTTAACAATGAAAACCTAAGTTTAGGAAGGAGAAACATGAGAAAATTGGAATGAATGACTCAACCACTAACCAGATCCATCAAAATAGCATGGGTACCCTTAAAAGTTCATTCCCCAAGATTTTTAATCATGCTGGAGAAGAATGGAAGCCATACTGCATTAAAAATGGTGGTTGAATGTCGGTTCTACTCTTTCCCCATGCCAGAGGCATTTTCTCATTTCTCTCTCACTAAACTCCACCAAAAACAAAATTGAAGATTCCATCATGTAGAGGACTTCAATAGCTTTCCAATGACACCAAAATTGAGAAAAAACTAAGCTCTGGATCGAAAGATATGCCCCTCTGAAGATTTAGGGCAAAAATAGGTCGGCGAAACCTAAAATTTTTCCCCTTTTTTGAATTTGGGAAAAATTCCCCAAAATCTCCACGCCCCACCACTCTGCTACCACATGGCACATTCCCATTGGTTCGTGGGTTCAAATGGCCATTCTATGCTTTTTTGAATTTTGGAAAAATTCCAAAATTTCTTCGCGCCCACCGCTCCGCGACACGTGTCACCACCTTATTTCTTTGTGAGCACGCGCTCCAAATTTTGCCTTTGACACCGCTGACACTTTGGGAAAATTTCCAAATTCTCTCTGCACCCCTGACCTCTGCTGAGAATAGGACACGTGTCACCACCCTATTCGCTTGTGGGGATTTAACCAAAATTTCCATTTCCTCCTTGGCAGGCCTGTGGGCCAATTTTTTCCTTTGCACTTTTTACTACTTTGGCAAAATGCCAAAATTTACTCCGCCCTCCAATTCCCTCTCGCCCCCATGGACACGTGGCACACTTTGATTTGGTGTGGGCCTTAATCAACTCTCTTTCGTCTGCGGGCCCACGGACAAATTTTTTTCTTTGTGTCCTTTTTGATCACTTTTTCAACTTAACCCCTGCCGGTCCGATCTCCGCCAACACATGACGCTTCCTCATTCGTCCGCGCGGATTCAAATCATTTCTTTTCCTTCTCCTCTGCGGGCCCGCAGAATTTTTTTCTTTTCACCCCACCCACTCCTTGGCAATTTTTCCAACTTCCTCCGGTGACCCGCCACCTGCTTTGAAAGACGTGGCGCATTCCTATTGTTGCATGGGCCTTCCTGGGAAAATTTCCTCAAAACTCCGCTTGAGCCATAACTTGCAAAATACAAGGAGTTAGAAGGAAAATTTTACCTTTTTGGAAAGGTGAGAAAATTCTCTATCTGATGAAGCCATTTCCAGATAATTTTGAGTTCCTGAAAAGTGGAAAATTTTGACTGAGACACAAGGAAGGAAGGAATGAAAGAAAGTCAAAAATAAGCAAGGGGCTTATTTTGGATAACAATTTTGGTGACTCAGAGGGGTCATCTGCCTGTTGGATGAAGTGACCAGCTACCTAAAGCAATCCATTGGGTAATGGAGTCATCAACTTAACTACTTGGTACTCTCAACTCATTAGAAAATTTCTAGAAAGAAGATTGTGAGAGTAGAATATCACTTGATCTGGAGCATGGCCTGCAAAGATGCATCCTTGGGACAACAAAGCTTGTGCCAAAGCACTTAGGGAAATGTAAAACTAAGCTACAACAAAACAATGTGCACAAGCACTTGGAGGAATGAAAATCTAAACTAATATGTACAAGGGGAAGAGTTTCCCCTCTAGTAGCAATGCTTTAGATGGATTCCATTAAGCTGGAATATGCGCTTCTTCACCATCCAATGTAGACAATTGGAAGGCATTGTTGTTCTTACATTTTGTGACCATGCGCAGGGCCACTCCAAATGGCATCAAAATTTGAATGCCTTCCTGGCTTTTCTCGGTCTGCATCCCATTTCAACACTAAATCTCCAACTTGGAAGGTTCTAGCCTTAACTTTCCTATCAAAGGTTCTCTTGATCAAGGCTTGGTCCTTCTCCATTGCTTGGGTTGCATGCTATTTGATTTCTTGGAGTTCCATCAATTCTACATATCTAACTTCCATGGGTTCAAACTCCAATAATTCCAATTGCTTCATGAGTTCCAACGCGTTGGTAACTCAAAAGACACAGGCAAGATTGCCTCTCTTCCATAAACAAGTATGAATGGAGAGTTACCGGTGGATCTCTTGGGAGTTACCCTATCAGCCCATAAGGCCGACTTAAGTTTAGTGTGCCAAGTCCTCTGATTTTCATCAAGAGTCCTCTTGATGATCTTTAATAGGTTCTTGTTGGTAGACTCAGCTTGGCCATTACCTTGAGGGTAATAATTTGATGAAGTGCTTAGATAGATCCCATTCTTAACAACCCATTCAGTTACCTTTGGTCCTATGAATGCCAATGCATTATATGATATTATAGTGGCAGGTATACCAAATCTGGTTACTATCCCCTCATAGAAGTCTAGAATGCTAGATTCATTTTCCTCTTTGAGTGCCACCGCCTCATTCCATTTGGTGAAGTAGTCTGTTGCTGTTAGAATCCACTTGTGTCCTTTGCTTGAGTTTGGGTTAATGACTCAAATGAAGTCCAAACCCCATTCCATGAATGGTTGGTCAACTGAAATTGGGTATAATGGAAGGGCTGATAATCTTTCCTTGCCTGTGAAGAATGCACAATTTTTGGACCTCTTGATCCACGCATAACAATCACTAGACACCATGGGCCAAGACAATAGCCACCTTCATAATCTTGAGGGTTGTCACTCTTGGAACAAAATGACCCCTAGCTGATCCATCATGGAACTCTTCTAACATTCTCTTAATTTGATTTTTCCCAATGCATCTCAGTAGCACTCCATTTATATCCTTTTTGAACAAGACACCATCAACAAGTGCATATGGAATAGCCTACAATCTGAAGTGTCTTCTCTTGGTTTTGTTCATCTCTGGAGGGCATAGGCCTGTTTGTAAGAAGTGCATTATGTCTTGGGTCCAACAAGGAGTGAGCATACCACCATTCTCTTCTTGAACACCTCTTTGTTCTTGGTTGTCTTGCAACGTTAAAACATCCTTCCCATTACTTGCTTCCATTGATTTTCTCAAGACCAGCTACTCACATAATCCCTTTCCTCGGACCAGCTTGGTGACTTTGATCTCAATTTCATACTCCATGACACGAGTAATCCACCCTACATGTTTTTCATTTAGGTCTTTGTTGAGGAGGAAGTCCTTAACTCCCACATGAGAAACCAGCAGTTGAACCTTGTTGTTTGAAACTAGATGCTTAAATTTCTTCAAGCTCCTAATCACTGCAAGAACATGCTTCTCAATGAAAGAATATCTCACCTCATAGTCCTCCAAGCTTTGGCTAAAGAAGGCAATTGGCTGCTCTGCATTTTCTTTGTTCTGTTGTACTAAAATTACAGAAATTGTATCATCACCGCCAAATGCATAAAGGATAAAATCTTTAGAGAAATCTATGTTAATTAGAGTTGGAGCTTGTGAGAGAGCCTCTTTAATTGCCTCAAAACTTGCCTTACCTTCAACTTTCCATTTGAAAGCCATACTTTTCTTCAACATCATAGTTATTGTCTTGACAAGTGCTGCAAAGTCTGGAACAAGCCTTCGAACAAAATTGTTTCTAACTTTGAAGGGCCTTCTTGTGAATTGGTAATGGTAGTGCTTTTATTGCTTCAGCCCTCTCTAGATCAATTGCTAATCCCTCTTTGGAAACAATGTGGCCTAGGTGCTTTCCTTCATGAGCTAGGAAAATATATTTTTAGGATTCAAGGATACCCCAAACCTTCTACATCTTTGGAACACGTGTCTCAATGAAAGAGATGATCTACTGCACTTTTAGAAAATACAGTAATATCATCTAGGTATATCAGCACTATTTTGTTGATCAACCCTTGAATGCCATATCCATTGCCATTTGGAAGGTAGCTCTAGGCGTTAGACAACCCAAATGGAATTTTCCTATATGCATAGGTTCCCCATTTGGTGGTGAAGGTTGTTTTGAACTGATCATCCTCCTTTACCATGATCTGATTATACCCTGAATAACCATCTAGCAATGAAAACCTCTCAGAGCCAGCAACAACTTGCAAAATCTGCTCCATATAAGGAAGTGGGTAATGATCCTTGAGGGATGCTCTATTCAAATCTCTAAAGTCTACAAAATCTGATTTCTCCACTCTTCTTTCTAACTAGGACCAAGTTTGCAACCTAGCTTGAATGCTTGATGGGAAATATGATACTTTCCTCTATTAACTTATTCAATTCCTTCTTCATGAGAGGCTCCATGTGTGGATTGACCGGTCTTTGTTTTTTCCTGATGGGTTTAGCACTTGGATCTAATTCAATTGTGTGTTGAGCTAGCTTGGGATTGAAACCTCTCAAGTCTTCATAGCTCCAAGCAAATATATCTAGGAACTCTTGGCAAAGTTGCATGAACTCATACCTTTCTTTCTTGGTTGCCACTTTACCAATTTGAAGTGATTTGTCTTCTCCCACTGAGATGGGCACTGAATCTTCTCCTTGATTTGGATGTTTGTTTTATCCTTCCTAAATTGATCACTAGGATTAAAGATGGACTCCAAAGTGACAAGTCCTTTTGGCGAGTTTGTTGGTTCTCACTATACCACTTGATCACCATATTGTTGTTCTAACTTTTCTTGATTTTTGGATGAGAACTCATCTTCTTACAAGAAATATATGATTTGTTGATCACTTTCAAACACTTGCCAACTTACATTATTTTCTAGCACTAATGGCCTTACAATCACATGAATGTTTGGCTGCACTTTATCTTCCTTGATACTCTCCACAACATCAAAGGCTACTCCAACTGTTGCAAGCCTATCAACAGCTTGGTTTTCTTTCCTAGGGATGGAGTTGATGCCAAAGCCTTCAAAATACTCAATGAGGTCCCACACCCTATTCTTATAACTCTTGAGGAGATCATTCTTGGTAGCATGCTGCCCTTTAACTTGATTAACAATCAGCTCACTGTCACCAAAGACTTGTAAGTTTTGATACCTCTCTTTCTTGACCAATGCAATCCATGTATCAAAGCTTCATATTCAACAGTGTTGTTAGAACATGTAAACTAAAATCTAAAAGCTGAATAATACTTAATGCCTTGAGGTGAAACAAGCATATCTCCCTCCCTGCACCTTGTCTACTTCTTGATCCATCAAAGAACATCTGCCATACCTCATTGTCATCTTTATGGTCCGGCTTGGTGATGTTAGGAATAGGCTAATTTTCTTCATGTATGTAATAAACTCCTAGTTCATATTCCTCTATTTACTTGTAGGGATCAAAAGCATGTACCTTTCTTGCCCATTCATTAAGAGTCAAATATGGGATGCTTCCAACTTTGGTGTTAGCTTCATTTGTGCTTGGATAATCCTCATGATCAAATGTTGAACAGTTGGCATTGATTGGGCTTGGAGTATGAGGCTCACTGTGAAAGTTTGTAATAGGTTTGGACCTGATTATGGTATTAGCTCCATATCTTGACCTAAACAACATGTGTGACCAATTAACGGATAAATAGCCTCCAATTCTAGTGTGAAATCCTTGACAAACATAGGGCAAAAAGTGGTGGTAAATCTATCACCGAGACATCTTGAAAAATAGTGACATTAGGGCATGCATGTAAAGTGAGGTTCAAATATTTAATTACCCCTACTCACATTATTGCTATCCCATCTATCCGCACCACCCTTTGGATATGACTTCATATTGGAGGCCCAGTGATCAGCTATTTGCTTGGGCATCACATAACTACTTGCCCCAGAATCAATCATACAATTGTGTACTAGTTTATCCCCAATGATCAATGAAACATAGAATGGAGGGGGCTTAAAAATTTACCTTGTTGTCCTCCAAGTTTCCCTTCAGCCGAAAGCAGCATTTGTGAGTACCTTCTCTTGCATATGAGCTTACTTGATTTGAAGTTGACCAATTCTTCATGGCAGCTTGTAATAGATCCCTTTGGCCTAGGATGGATAGTGATTCCCACATATATATATTCACATTTGTCTTCTTCATTTGTTCAATGATGTTAAATGGGGATGAAACATCTCTTTTCTGCCCCTTAGCCTGCACATTCTTTTCTTGTACATGGGCTGTAACAATTGGCATTTGAGCTGGTCTAGAAGGTGGTTTGGGCTGTCCTTGCACATTTGGAAGTGAATTTTACTTGCCAAAACTTTGTGGAGTGATGGAAGGTTGTGGATCACCTGGAGCTAATGACTGCCCTTCATCAATATTCCTCTTCTTTGACTGTGTGTTAGCTGCTACATTCTGAGAAATTGTTTCATTCATACCACAAAAATCTGTAGCCTGCCAATTCACAAGTGTAGTCTCATTTGGAGTTGTATTTTGCTGAGATGTTCCTTGTTGTTGGTTTGTTTCTTGACTCACCTCACTCTCTATACCATTTTTTGTCACCATCAAAGCTTAGTTCAAAGCACCATTGAAGCACATAGACCAAGTCAGTTGTGAGGTTCATTGCGTGGGAAACACCAATCATACTCTTGAGCTATATTATTTTGCAATGGCACTAAGGCTTTAGAGGTAGATGCAACATTGGGGTTATAGGGCGAAATTGATCATTGGCGGGAGGCCTTACTTGATTTTGATTTGCAGCTAGATTGGGTGGCCTATTAGGATGATATGGTTACCTATTAGGCTGAGTTTGAGACCGATATGGTTGCCTCTTGAGTGTAACCAACTCATTGCCTAAATTTTGTAATTGCTTCATGACTTCTTGAAGTTCATTTGAGGCATTAGAGGATGAAGTAGAAGTTTCATTTGAACTATGATTTCTAGGAGTGGGAATAGGAGCTAAAGTAGGTGCTTGACTAGTGCTTGGGCTTTCTAATTTTGGATATAAGGGCATGGGAGGCCTATGCACCGGTTTACCACTTGGATCAAACAATTCTTAGCCCTAATGGCGATGCTATAAGCTACAGTATATTTACACCTCCCATGGATTAGATTAACATAGAAATATCATAATTTAAAGCTTTGAGATAGTATAGAAAAGCACCTTCACCTTTGAAATCTGAAATTGAAATATATTAGTTGCTCATTGGGAGATCTCTTGATAGTTTTCATTGTTCCAATAGAGACAAATTATCTCCCTTTTCTCCAAACTATCATGGAGAGCTATGCACAATTGGTTCCAATTTTGGGTAGAGCACGCCCCAAGGCTCTGAACCATTGCAAGGATTTCCCTTTGAATAAAGATACCAACAAGTTGACAATAATTTGCATCTCAACAATCTCATGGATTGCACAAACATTAGCAATGTCTTTGACATGATCACCAGGAGTGGTCTGATTTTCCCTAGTAAAGTATGGGATGTTCTTCAATGCTGCAACTAGAACTGGGTTTTGTGCATTGAGAGCAAGTGGGCTACTACCAGTGAAGTTGACATAAGGGTTGTGTTGTGCCATTTTGATTGGCTTGAGAACCCTTGTTGATTGGGTGAAAGGTCTACTAGGTGGAGGAGTTGATAGAGTTTTGTTTGGTGGAGATGGAGACCTTTGAATTCTTCTTCCCCTCTCTCTTCTTCCTAGGGATAACTGCAAATACTTAGACAATCCCTCTTCTCTAGCCCTTGACCTTGTTTGGATCCTTCTCATGAATCTTCAGACTTGGACTCAAAAACCAGTTAATTTATCTCTTGGAAGTCGCCAGATGTGCAAATCAGGGATCTTTTTAAGCAAGGAACTTACAAAAAATGCACATCAACTTTGTTGTAATGAAGATGAAGACCTCTAAGGTCCCACCAGGCGTGCCAAAATTGTTAGTGCAAATCAGCAACACCCCCTAAATGACCTTCATATCTGCATGAGAGAATTGGGTCATTTAGTGTGATTGCACAACATGGAATCTTTTCCCCAAGTGTGGGACTTGAAAAAATGGGAAAAACTCTCCGTAGTTAAAGGTTGGTTCCTCTACTCCTCTAATCAGATGTATGCATGAAATTTGCAAAGGTTTAACTCGAAATCCTACTCTAATTCTCGCCAAGGAGACGAAGATAGAAGAGAGAAAATAAATTAAAACTAAACTAACAAGGTGATACACCAAAGGAGTGGTGAACATCTATTTCTCGCAGATTGACACAGATTATAAAAATGCAACACAAATCATGCACAAATTGCTAAAATTGTCTTGAAGGATCAAGATAGAGCAAACAACACAAGAAAGGATTGAAAATTCATTCACAGGCTTGCATGGTCATTTCCATTTTAAATACGAAAGCATTACAATAGCAAGGAGATAGAAAACATGTTACGATCCTAAAATGTCTCGATATTCCACAAATCCACTTGCTAGGGTGAAGGAGGGAGCCTGCAAAACATAAAAAAATGTCCAACCCTTACAAATGAGCCAAATCTGGCTTTTAACAATGAAAACCTGAGTTTAGGAAGGAGAAACGCGAGAAAATTGAAATGAATGATTCAACCACGACCAAATCCATCAAAATAGCATGGGTACCCTTAAAATTTCATTCCCCAAGATTTTTGACCATGCTAGAGAAGAATGGAAGCCATACTACATTAAAAATGGTGGTTGAATGTCGGTTCTACTCTTTTCCCCATGCCAGAGGTGTTTTCTCATTTTTCTCTCACTAAACTCCACCAAAAACAAAATTGAAGATTTTATCGTGTAGATGACTTCAATAGCTTTCCAATGACACCAAAATCAAGAAAAAATGAGCTCTGGATCGAAAGATATGCCCCTCTGAAGATTTAGGGAAAAACTGGGGCAAAATGGGTCGGCGGGCCGAAACCTAAAATTTTTCCCCTTTTTTGAATTTGGGAAAAATTCCCCAAAGCTCCATGCCCCACCGATCCTCTTCCATGTGGCACATTCCCATTGGTTCACGGGTTCAAATGGCCATTTTATGCTTTTTTGAATTTTGGAAAAAATTCCAAAATTTCTCCGCACCTCACCGCTCCACGACATGTGTCACCACTTTATTCATTGCGGGCACGCGCTCCAAATTTTTCCTTTGACACTGCTGACATCTTTGGAAAAATTTCCAAATTCTCCCAGTGCCCCTGACCTCTACCGAGAACAGGACACATGTCACCACCTTATTTGCTCACGGGATTTAACCAAAATTTCCATTTCCTCCTTTGCGGGCCTGTGGGCCAATTTTTTCCTTTACGCTTTTTACTACTTTGGCAAAAAGCCAAAATTTACTCCGCCCCTCTGACTCCCACCGGTCTCATGGACACATGGCACACTTTGATTTGGTGCGGGCCTTAATCAACTTTCTTTCCTCTGTGGGCCCACGAGAATTTTTTTCTTTGTGCCCTTTTTGATCACTTTTTCAACTTAGCCCCGCCCGGTTTGATCTTTGCCGACACGTGGCGTTTCCTCATTCATCCGCGGGTTCAAATCATTTATTTTCCTTCTCCTTGCAGCGAGGCCCACGGAAAAAAATTTTCTTTGTGCCCCGCCCACTCCTTGGCGATTTTTCCAACTTACCTCCGCTGACCCACCATTCTCGCCCCACCACGTGGCGCATTCCTATTGGTTGCGGGCCTTCCTAGGGAAAATTTCCTCAAAACTCCGCCAAGCCATAACTTGCAAAATACAAGGAGTTAGAAGGAAAATTTTACCTTTTTGGAAAGGTGAGAAAATTCTCTATCTGATGAAGCCATTTCCAGATAATTTTGAGTGCCTAAAAAGTGGAAAAATTTGACTAAGGCAAAAGGAAGGAAGGAATGAAAGAAATTTAGTCAAAAATAAGCAAGGGGCTTATTTTGGATAACAGATTACCACTCTCTACGGCATCGGTTAACTAACCAACATTGGTCTATGTGTTTTGATTTTTCTATCAAAATAATGACCAAATTCCACTTTCCAAATTTCTTATGCTATATTTTTTTGTGTTTCTCTACCATCTGTAGAACTCAAATTACCTTTTCTACAACCATTCACATGGTTTTGACTTACAAACAAGCCAATGCTCTAGTTTTTCATGGTAGCCTCCAACCACTACCACATAGTCCTTCACCACCTTTTATTTCTTCACCCATGGACCCCACCTCTCCTATTACTATATATGTAGGTGACAAAGAGTTCACAAAACTCCTTGATCACAATCATCCGGCCTTACATCATTATCTTGCTCACTCATCTACCCACGAATCATCAGGAAAAATTATCTACGGTATGCCTATATCCATTCCTCCTACTTTGGCCCCCACTTCTGTATCAGCCACCACTAGTGTAGCGGTACCTACTTCCACCTTACCACATGTCATTTCTCATATCACTCCCACATATTCTATATATGTTGTGCCTATAACACCTATCACATCTTCGACATCCACCTCGCCATCATCTACGGTCCCTAGTGTAGGGATTTCCACCTCATCAGTTCCTATTACCTCACAACCTCCAGTTGTGTTGACCCCCTTTCAAAGTTTGGTCATGTCTATACCTGCTACTTTTCCACCTATTTCCACAAGGGTTTCTACACACATTCCTCCCACCTATACCTTGTCTCAACCACCTCTCATCACCTACACTTCCCATTCGGGTATATGTCATCATCATTTTCCGTAACTTATATCCCCCTTCCTAATTTGCTTACTCGGAACCTCCATATATAGGTGTCCCTTCTATGTCTTACTCATCATATCCACCTCCTTATACTACTAGAGGTGCACCTCAATCCAATCTGACCAATGATTTGATCAAGATAATGATGGAAAAGATGTAGACCTTAGAAGCATCTATTTCTGGCTCCCGCATTCTCTGACTTACGATGAGATTTGTAATGAGCCTATTCACCCTTCTATTCCAATTCATCCTTATCCTGCACATTGGGAAATGCCAAAATTTAACCAATTTAATAGCAAGGAAGATCCGCAACAACATTTGCAATCTTTTAAACATGTATGTTATCTAATTGCCCATGATGACACCTTGCTTCTTTGAACTTTCCCAATGTCCTTAACTGACCTTCCTTAGATTGGTATAGTTCTCTACCTCGACACTCTTTTTCTCATTCAATCAATTAGCCTAGGCATTTCTTGATCATTTCTCCATTAACATTGTCAAGAAGGTTACCATGACCGAATTGTATTCATTACGCCAATATGAGGACAAGTCTATCATGATTTTTTTGCCCATTGGCGGAACCTTATTAATCAACTCACTTTCCAATTTCCTCAAACCGAACTAATAGAGTTGTTTACTAGATCTTATGCCAGACATATCTCTCTAACTCTCCAAGTTCAAACCTTCCAAACATTCAATGAGGCATTCACCATGGCCCGAAACTTGAAATTTGTGTTATCGAAGAGAAGAAGTTACAATTATACAACAAAAGCAATCCATTTAAATCAAATGACACCTTTTATTCTTCTAAACCAAAAAATAATTATTCTAAAGCAAAAGGATCTACCAATGCAGTGGTTTTGAAATCTGGCCCATCTCATCCATCAAACCAATCAAAACCTTCTTCTAATATTTCTCCTATTCAAAATTTCCAGTTCAAGCGGGAACAACAAAAATATACTCCCATTGGAGAACCTTACTCATCAATTTTGGAAAAGCTTCTAAAATTTGGAGCAATCACTCTTCCACCCGTCAAACCACATACTTGGTTTTGACCCTTCCCGTCTTGTGCTGCATGGTATAAAGAGAATGATTACGGAAATTATCATCGGGTTAGAGGTCATAGTGATGGTAATTATATAACTTTCAAAAACATCATCTAAGAAATGTTAGATAATGGATATCTCATCTTGGATAACCCCAATGCAATCCAGCTAACCAAAACCTCCACATCTTCAAGAATTTGTTTCCAAATCACACCCCATCATCCAACCAAATTGGTGAAACCTCAACTAATGATACCAACATTTGAGAGGTCCATGTCATTTTTGATATCATATCGGCTCCTTCCTTTCGCTTCCTCCCATCTCATCTATTGAGGAAGTTCTTACACAAGCTCCTCCACCCACAGAGGAACCTATTTCATCTACTCCTCAACCCATGAGAGGATTCCACCTTATCTCCTCCTCTACTTGCGGAGGATTCCACCTTATCTTCGGATGCATCTACCCCACTCATCTCACTACCTGTCGAGAAACCTACATTACCCATTCTTCTACCCATAGAGGACTCGCTAGTGGAATCTCTTCATGTTGGAGACAATTCCTCACTATCTTGTAAAAACCTTGTCGATTTGCTATTGTCTCTTCTACCCACAAAGTCCGAAGCCAACCATTATCCTACCTCATAGATGTTAAATTTCTTTACGGGGATTACTACCAAATTAACATCATCCCCCTCCTCTTATGCATCATTCTCACATTTGGCCAACCACTTGGATTACGTCAACTACTCCATGCTTTGGGGACGCTTGCAACTTCTTGTCTTGACTCAAATGAAAATGTCATCCACCAAAAATTCAATGATTTATCCTAAAGTGTTCAAAACAGTTCACTCTGTCACACACGATCCAGCTATAATAGCCTCTTCTGCATCATCTTCACTTACACCCAAACCTTTACCATTACCTCGACAACCACCTGCACCTAAACCTATACCTACATCTATTCCTACATTTGCACCCAAACCTACCGCTACATTAGGGGCCATGTCGATACCAAGTTTATTCCATCCTCTCGTTAAGATTAATTTATCCACATCATCCCAAACTATCACTAGGCCTATCTCTCCACCTAAGAGGAAGAACCAACCTCCTAGACCTTATACCCCAGTTTCTTCCACTCCTCCTCTCTCACCTTCACCACTTCCATCCATCTTAGGTCCTCATCCATCAACCTTGGTCAATCAGCCTTCATCTTTGGGTAAACTTAAAATGAAACAACTTATAGCCTTACCACAATCTTCTATCCCACCCAAGCCTTATACATTACCTACACCTTTTCCATCTCCCATACTTTCTCCACTTCCCATGCCCTCATCATTACCCGTGCCTTTACCCTCTCTTCAACCTCCACTGCCTATATTTCCTCCTACCACTACCTTCACCACACCTCCACTTTCACCATGGTTGACCCATCTCCTTCCATCTTCTACATTCCCTTCTACCTCACGCACTCCCTAAACACCTTTACCCAAGAAAGTGTAATCCAAGTGCACAACCACATTACCTACCAAAAGGGTAGTTAAACCTAATCAACCTCTAACTCCACCTTCTGCGACATCTCTTCCACAAAATTCACCCAAACATACATCTAAATAAATGTAACCTCCAACAATACCTTTTCCACAAAATACACCCAAACCTCCATCCAAACCTCCATCCAAACCCACTCTCACTTCTCATTATGATCCCTTGGTAGGGTCTTACACTAACATCCTTGCTAACCTTTTAGAAACCTACGTCATCACATTGCCACCTCTCAAGCCTTATGACCCACTCAAACCTAAACCAGAAGGGTTTGACAATACCAAGATTTGTGCCTATCATCATGTGCCAGGACATAATGTTGAAAATTATAAGGCCCTTAAGACTATTCTTCTTCAATTGTGTTCTCCCGAAGAGCTCTTGGAACAAGATGACTTTTGGATGAGGCTCCCATTCCACCCTCGCCTGTCGCCACATAACCTTGCCCCATTTCTATTTAGCGACCTTAACCCCCACCTCTGCAGCCCTCTTTTCCTCCTTTGAGCTTTGAGATTAATATGGTCCAGTTATATAACTTTCCAATTCTCCTTTGAAATTCCATTGGGTCATAATTATTTTATAGGGTTCTTATCCCACACTAGGATGTTGTCCATCTTGCCATTATACCTTTCATGATTCATCACCCTCTCTTCCTCAAATTAACATGGTTCAAGTTGCCACTTACACACAAAAGGAAAAAGGAAAAGAGAAGACAAACAAACCATCCACTACACCTTTACCCAAAATCACCATCCATGGGCAGGCATTCCCATTTACGCGAGTCACACATCATACCATGATCAAACAACTGTACCAGTCTCCTCTCAAAATGTCTTTGTATGACCTCGTCCAAACCTCTGAGTCTCATCATCAGGCCCTCATCGAGGTCCTACAATCTATTGAGGTTCCACCTAATGACCCCACACTTGTCACCGCCATTATCACTCCTCATCATGTGGCCACTCTCACCACTTCACCTCCATCTTTTTCTCCCACTACCATTCATCAAGTCTCTACTATTAGTTTTTCTGACGAAGAGATTGTACCTCTCCAATCCAATGACCCTGACCCCACCTTATTCATTTCCATCTACATTGATAATACATGTGTTCGACATGTTATGATCGATGGAGGTGCCAATATCAACATCATTTCCTCCCATGCATACAAAAAAATGTGCATCCCTTCCAATTGCATGCATAATAACCCAATTATGTTGCATTCATTTAACGATGCCATGACTTCCACCCTCGATACCATCATTCTCCACATTTGCATGGGCCCTCATACTATTCCTAAATTATTCTGTCTTATATGGGGAATTCCAATACAACATGCTACTCGAACAACCTTGGATCAGCATCATGGGTTGTGTCCCTTCTACCTTACATCGTTGTTTAAAATTTGAACATGAAGGGAATAACTACATGATTCAGGTGGATCCCTCACCGGTCAAAACAATCAACATAATCTACTAACCTAATGATGTCCTTATACCAGCTAAGGCACCTACTACCACTACCACTTCTTCTTCACCGCTACCCCATCTCGCCACCACCGCCGCTTCTTATTCAGCCCCACCCCATCTACCACCACTACCACTTCCTCTTCACCATTACCTCATCCACTCGCTTCTACCACTACATCTTCCACCACTAACTCATCTATTCCATTTGTCATCGCAGCTTCGTAGTTGGGCCATTAGCCAACTCATCTACTTCTCAAACACTTTGAATACTTATTCTTCTCAAGATCCTGTTGACTCTCCCATTCATTCTAACCAAATACCAACTTTTAATCCCTTGGTAGGTGTTTTTCAATGCCTTACCTTGGGGAGTATCACCTCTATAACGTCAATACCTTCCTTACTCCTCAAGAGTATGGGAGCCTCCATCAACACCCACATTACAACCAACGTGTAGGTGAGGTCTTTCCATATGGTCTGCCCCATCTTCGCACCAACTTGACATATGGGGACTTGACACTTCTTCATATACTCTAGAACCACCTACTCAAACCTGTCCATTCTCATATGATTTCCAATACCTCACCAATCACCACTTCACCCAAAATTTCCTTCATCGATGTGCTTGGAAAGGCTTTGGCTTTGGTTTACAAATAGGGTCGTCACACGGTCATACCTTGCTCCACTCGGAAAAATAAGGATTGTCACAAGGTCTCGAGATATTCTCGAGGAACCTTCTTCTAAGAAATCTCATATTGATCTCGTAGAGGAAGGTACACCTTCTCCACTTCATTCACCTACCCCACCACCTTCACCTACGGAGTCTATGGATGCAGAATCCATTCTTCCTAAAAAAAAATTTGTGAACATCGTTTCCTTGGGACCTCTGACTTATTAGCATGATGGTGAGTCTCCCTCTTCTCTTCCCCTCCTATATCCTAGACATGATCAATGACGACAATCCTTCTATCAACATTGTTCAATGTCAGGACGATGATTCCATTCTCACTTATTTAGGTGTAGAGGATTCTTATATCCACCGATCGTTACCTTCTGAGATGTAAACCATGTTGAATGAATCGACCATAGAGATCAACATTCACACTCAGAATGACTCCCATATTCTAAATATAGGTCAATCTTTAGACTCTATTGAACATGAAGCCTTCACCTCGTTCCTCCGAGATCATAACAACGTTTTTACTTGGTCTTATGTTGATATGCCCAATATTGACCCAAATATCATGGTCCAAAATATCATAACTATTCCTGATGCCAAACCCGTGAAACAGTTGGGAAAATACATCCTCGCATTGCTCTTCTTGTGAAATAAGAACTCCAACGCCTCCTTTCTGTTTCTTTTATTCTACCCATTGATTATCCCCAATGGATTTCTAACATCGTTCCTATCACCAAAGTGACAGGGGACTCCGCATCTACATGGATTTCCATGACCTTAACCTAGCTTGCCCTAAAGATGACTTTCCTTTACCCAATATCGACCAACTTGTTGATCTCACCGCTGACCATGAGATGCTATCACTCATGGAAGGTTTCTCGGGTTATAACTAAATATTACTCACACCGGAAGATCAACACAAAACTGAATTCATCACCCCTTGGGAGACCTTATGTTATCATGTCATGCCCTTTGGCCTTAAAAACATTAGTGCTACATATCAGCGTGTCATGACCTATATCTTCCATGACATCATGCATGACATTTTGGAAGATTATGTTGATGACCTTCTTGCTAAGTCTAAGAATCGGGCCGAACACCTCACAGTTCTTAAAGTCATCTTTGATCATCTCATCAAATATTGTGTTCGCCTTCAACCAAAGAAGTGTGTCTTCGCCATCCTCTCTAGAAAAATCCTTGGTTTCATCATCTCTCTGTGAGGTATTGAAGTCAATCCCACAAAAATCAAGGCTATTCTTGAGATGCCTCCACCTACTAACCTTCAACAACTTCGTAGTTTGCAAGGCAAGTTGCAATCTATTAGACACTTTATTTCTCAACTCTCCGACCGATGTCACCCTTTTCATCATCTTCTTAAAAAGGATGTTTCCTTCAATTGGGATGACGAGTGTCATAAATATTTTGAGGCATTAAAGGCATACCTCCTCCAGCCACCTGTTCTCATCCCACCGAAGGATAACAAGCCCTTTTACCTCTACATTTCTGCCATCAATCATTCCTTGGGAGCCATGCTCGCTCATCGTGATGAGAAACATAGGGAGCAGGTGGTTTATTATATAAGCCATACTTTTTTAGATTACGAGACTAGATATACTCAAGCTGAAAATTTGTGCTTAGCCCTAGTCTTCATCACCACCAAACTTCGCCATTACCTACTCAACCAAAAACCTTTGTTGTCACCAAAACTGACCCCTTGCATTACATGTATGCTAAGCCTTACCAACACCAATGTGTTACATGTTGGCTCATGCTTCTTGCAGACCTAGATCTCAAATTCATCCATCAAAAGTTTGTTAAAGGACAAACCATCGCTGACTAACTTGTAGACACACCTCTTTCTGGAAATCAATCTTCTAACTTTGATTTTCTTGATGAATCCATTGCTACCCTCTCCCTTGATGACATCATTTATCAAATGACCTTATTTTTTGATGGTTCTAAATGTCAGCGTGGGGGTGGTGCAGGGGTCATCCTTATTCCTCTTGATAGTGATCCTATGCCTTTATCTTTCAAACTAGATTTCGATTGCACTAATAACATTGCCAAATACGAAGCACTCATGTTAGGTCTTCAGACTACCATAGCCTTAGATGTTAAATCCATTAATATATTTGGCGACTCCCAACTAGTTATGAACCAATTCAATGGTTTATACCAATGTCGTAACGAGGTACTTCAAAAGTATAAACATCACATTGACATGATTTTGACTACCTTTGATCATTATGAACTTCAAACCACTCCACGCTCCACTAAAAATTCACAGATACCATGGCTTGCCTTGCTTCTCAAATACTTGCTTCACCTTCTGACTCAAAAATCTTTTTCATAGTACAAAGGTTGCAATCACCCTCTTATTTATTTCAAGATGTTAACTTTGTAGGAAGAATTGAAACCAATCCACGTGACATTTGGTATAAGAAGTTCACCAATTACCTTTCCCTCTCAATTCTACCTTCGAAACTCACTCGTAATGGAAAATGAGCCTTCCTCAAAAGTGTCTCTCACTATGTCATCATGGGGGTTCTTCTCTACAAATGTGGCTTTGATGGTATCCTCCTACAATGCCTCACAAGTTCTGAAATCCCGTACACCATTAAATAAGTTCACGATGGGATTTGCAGTGGTCATTTCAGTGGTCTTTCCATCACTAAGTGCATCCTTCACCTTGGCTACTATTGTCCAACCTTAAACCAAGATTGTTGTGACTATGTCAAATGTTGTGTGAAATGTCAACAACACACTAATCTTCACCACACCCCTAGTCATGCCTTACAGTCGCCAGAGACCTTTGGCCTTTCTCCCAATGGGGTTTGGATCTCGTCGGAGAGATTAACCCTCATTATTCTCAATGTCATCAATGGATCATAACCACGACTGAATATTACACTAAATGGGTGGAAGTTGTCCCTCTCATTTATACAAAAGCCAAGAAAATATTTGAATTCATCAACCATCACATCATTTTTTTCTTTGGTGTTCCTCACCACCTCATCACTGATAACAGAAAATAATTCAAAAACAAAACCCTACACAAACTTTGTGACACCTTTGGCATTCAACTTATTTTTTCTTCACCTTATTTCCCTTAAACAAATGGCCAAGCTAAATCGACTAAAAAAACTCCTAACAAAATTGTTATGAAACTAGTTGAAAATACTGATAAGGATTGACACACACACATTCCTTTTTGCCTTATGGGCTTATTGCACTAGTATTCAAAATTCCACCACTACCACACCTTTTTATTTTCTCTATGGTACAGAGGTCGTGCTACCTCTCAAAGTTTAAATTCCATCTCTTCGTATCTCACTTAAAGACATGCTCAATGATGACGACTTTTGCCAAGACCGTTTGGCCCAACTTGAGATTCTAGATGAACGTCGTTTAAATGCTCTTGATCACCTTCAAATCTACTAAAAATGTATCAAATGTGCTTATGAAAAATGTGTCCATGAATGAACCTTCAAGGTCAGAGACCTTATCCTGAAGGAATATGAACATATAACCAAAGAAGAGAAAAGTAAATGGGACAAGTTTGATCCTACTTAGCTTGGACCCTATATTGTCACCCATACTTACAAATCAAGTGTTTATTGTTTATCTTCTCTCGAAGGTAAACCCGAGCCTGAGCCCCTCAATGCCTTGCATATCGACCATTCTACTATTGAATCAAGTACTATATCACCTTTTGTTTAGTGCACACTCATCCCTTGAGTGACTGTTCCTTTCATCTACCTCTTTTAAGGACCAACGACTACACTAGAATTGTGTGATTATCCATCACCTTTCGGCCTTATCTTAAACATGAGTACCACTTCTCTACTAATGACATCATTCTCATGGATACTTTTCATCCTTTTCAAGATGGAATCTCAGGGTTGTTCATCACTTAAAATCTCACTTTCATAGCTAACCTCTACGTGTTGTGGTTTTGCCTTCATAAAAGAATCCTATACTCCTTTATAGTCTTTTCCATGACCTAAAAGTCCAAAAAATTCAAAAGTAATATATGGGATTTTCAAATTCAACTCCTTGAGTCAAACTTCTTATAAATAGATGACTCCCTCAAAAGGATATCTATCTTTCTCTCTTGCTGCTATAAATAAATGCTCCCTCGAAGGAAAACTATAAAAATCTATCCCTAGTATACATAGTCTATAAAAAAGAAGACTATTTATGCAAAAATAAAATAAAAATATTCTAAAGCTTCCCACATTGATCAAATTCATGAAGACATCAAGGAGATATTATATTCATCCCACATAGACTTCCCGCATCGATCAATCTATAAAACAAAAGAAAAAGAAAATACAATACAACTTTTAGTCATGGACTTGCCTATTCTAGTTTTGGGTATCTTGCAGAAGGGGCATGTTGTCTCACAACAAGGTTACACTAAAAAAACCACTCCACCTCACCTTCTTCCCTTTCTCTTCTTCTACCTACTCAAGGGATGTGGTGCACATGTAACACTTTGTGATCATGTAACTTCTTTCACCCTTAGAAAGTTCAATCATGCAATGCCTTTAGGGGCTTAAGTTCATAACCCTATCTTTGGTATGCTCATAATGGTTCTTGCCACTTATGGAGTCTTTTTACCTCTTATACCATTCACCCCTTTTCTTACTTATTGATTCTTCTACACGGACAAGACCTTTGACATTTAATTTCTAGGATTTCTTCTCCTTTCACCTACATTTACATTCATCATCTACTTCAATCAACTCATCTTACACATCCTATCAACCTAGACACAACCATGCCTAATCAACCTAGACTCAACCATGCCTAATCAACCTAGATTCAACCATGCCTAATCAACCTAGACACAACCATGCCTAACTTACCTTACCCATTTGACCATACATAAACTCACCAACTTACTCACTTACCTCATCATCTTCTTCTCTATCCTATGGGATAAATACATCGGCCCAAGGCCCCTTTCGTAAGGGATATGTAGGAAAAACTCTAAGGGCATGGGGCCCTTTGAGGTTAGCTCGACCACTCTTTTACCTACTCATCATTTCCCTCATCAAACAAAAACTTAGTTAATTTCCATAAAATAATAGTTTCAAAGTTAACTCAAAACAAAAACATACATCACCTCATACAACCATACCTACTATGCTACAACATCCACTAAATCATGCCTAATTATCTAATTTCCAATCTCATCTCATAACAAAATTAACACAAACCGTGCCTACACAACTAAGTTTCCATAAGAACAATAACTTGGAAATCAAATTAAAACCATGCCTAATCAACTAAATTTCCATGACATCAATACAATGGAAATACAATTCCAACTTATATCACCTACACAACCCATGTCTAAAATTCATTTAAATTTCCATCACAACAACACTTAGAAATTTTCGACTCAATCATGCCTAAATCTTCTAATTTTCATGACTCATACCGACTCCACCATGCCTATATATGAATCAATCATGCCTAAGCATCTACTTTCCATAATATCAATATAATGGAAATGAAACCCGTAATGAAATTACTTGTATAATTCATATTATGAGCAACAATAGAACACCAAATAACACAATATTTTAGAATAATGATCTCAATATGCAATTAGAATAGCTTCGCCACTTCAAGGGGGCAACCTCCAAACCATAAAATAAGACTCAAATGCTCCATTTATGATGAACTACTACCTACAATCCCCTATATATACTATTTATATGTTATGGCCATCACCAAGGTCAACCTACTAAGCATGAGAAAGTATAAATGATATAATAAAATGATATGGTAAGCCACAAGTCGGCTACTCATATCCTAATACAAGCAATAGGTTAAGGGAATAGCATGTCCTTCCCCTTAAAACAAATGTTGTCCTCAATGTTGAATAATCTTGGATGTTTTTGCAAAAAAACTTCATCCTCCCAGTCGCATCTTCTATGATCATATTCTTCCACTTGATCAGATATTCCTTAATGTCTCTCGGTTCTTAGCCTCTTAGTCCATGTTTGCAGAATCTTCTCTAGCTCCAAAATGATTCTTCCTTCCTCATAAAGTTTTGGTAACTCTATTTGGGCTTCAAATTTCTATCCAATGACCTTCTTTATGCAGGAAACATGGAACACTGGGTGTATGTGTGAAGATTAAGGCAACTCTAGTTTATAAGCAACACTTCCAATTTTCTATAGAATTTGATAAGGACCATAATATTTGGGAGCAAATTTGTTGTCCTTTTTCTTTTTCTTTAGGGACATTTGCTTATAAGGCTGGAGATGTACAAAAACCCAATCACCAATTTCAAAATGTCTTTCACTACGGTGTTGATCTACTTGTTGTTTCATCTTGTTTTGTGCCAATGCCAAATTCTCCTTCAAACTAGCCAAAACTCTGTTGTTGATGTTGAATGTGTTCCTCAACATCTATGACCTTATTTTTCACCCTCAAGGAAGAAGTGATAGAAGGTGGATGGTAACCATATAATGCTAAAAATGGGGTCATTTGAGAAGAGGTATGAAAATATGTGTTATACCACCATTCTACAAGTGGTAGCCATTTAATCCACCTTTCCTGCTTATCTGATACAAAACAACGTAGATACCCCTCTAAGCATTTGTTGACCACTTCTATTTTGCCCATCAGTTTGAGGATGATAAGATGAACTGTGAGATAGCTGATTACCCAAACATGAAAATAATTCCATCAAAAAATTGCTTGTGAAAATAGGATCACGATCACTTATAATTATCTTTGGGGTTCCATGTAGCCTTTGAACTGTCTCTAAAAAATAGTTAGAATCAGTACTCGCTGCAAAATGGATGTGATAGGGCACAAAAATGGGCATATTTTTGAGCCTATCCATAATCACAAAAAATAACATTCTTAGGCAATCCGGTGATGAAATCCATGGATACCTCCTCCCATCTCTAGCTAGGAATTGGTAAGGGTTGCAACAAAGACCTGGTGTCTTAATTGTTTCCCCTTTGTTCTGTTGGCACACCAAACACTCTGATACAAATTTTTGTACATAACCCTTGAGTCCTTCCCAAAATAATTCTATTTTTATTCTATGATATTTCTTCAAAAATTCAGAGTGTCCTCTAACAGGTGATGCATGTAGCTCTGCAAGAATCTTATGCTTCAACTTAGAATCTTTACTCAAGTATAACTTGTCCTTGTACCATAATGCATTACCTTTCCACTCAAATTTGTTATATGTTATAGAACCTTGCTTGATATTATGTATTAGAGATTGTGTATCCTTTTCCTGATCCCATTCTAATCTTGCTTCATCCACCCAATCATCCTTCAACATGGACATTCCACATAGTAAGGCATCTGTGGATGTATCCCTTCTGAACAATGCATCAACTACTACATTTTATTTACCCTTTTTGTATATGATTTCAAAATCATAACCCAAATTTTTTTTACTCAATTTTTTTGTTCCTCAGATGTTAACCATTGCTCCAAAAAGTATTTATGACTATCGTGATCAATTTTTACCTTGAAGTGTCTACCCATGAGATAGGGCCTCCATTGCTTGACCGCATGAAGAATAGCCATCATTTCTTTCTCATAGACATGTTTGAGAAGATATTTTCCTTTGAATTGGTGACTCTTAAATTCAATTGGTCTTCCTTCCTGCATTAGAATTTCTCCCAATCTTGATCCTGAAGCGTCACATTCAACAATGAAGGTTTTTGAGAAGTTGGGAGTAGCCAAAACTGGGGTGCTGCACATGGCTTCCTTTAGCTACTCAAAGGATTTAGTGGCTACGTATTTCCAATGGAAGGCATCCTTATTTAACAATGCAGTGAGTGGGGATGCTATTCTACCATATCCCCTCACAAATATTCTGTAGTACCATGTTAGTCCTAGGAACTCATGAAGATTTTTTAGAGTTTTGGGCCTTGGCCATTCCACCATAGCTTTGATCTTCTGAGGATCAACTTTGACACCTTCATGGGATACAATGTGACCCAAGTACTCTACCTCTTGTACACCAAAAGAACATTTGGATGGATTTGCATAGAGAGTATGTTTCTCCAAAACTTCCAACACTTTATTTACATGTTGTAAGTGTTCTTCCCATGTCTTACTTGTAAATCAATATGTCATCAAAGAAAACTAATACAAATTTCCTTTAAAATGGCCTAAAAATAGTGTTCATTAAGCTTTGAAAGGTTGAGGGAGCATTTGTAAGACCAAAAGGCATTACCAAAAACTCATAATGGCCCTCATGAGTCCTGAAAGCCGTTTTATGAACATCTTCCTCTCTTATTCTAATTTGATGGTACCTCGAACAAAGATCTAATTTTGTGAAATAAATAGCACCATGCAATTCATCAAGTAAATAATCAATTACTGGAATAGGAAACTTATCTTTGATGGTGTATTTGTTGCGTTCTTGGTAATATGGACACATCCTCCATGTTTCATCCTTCTTACGTACCATGACCACTGGTGAAGAATATGCACTATGGTTATACTTGATGATACCTACCTTCAACATTTCCTATACCATTTTCTCGATCTCACTTTTCCAGGAATATGGGTATTTGTATGGTCTGATGTTAGGTGTTTAGATCCCTGGAATCAATTGAATGGCATGATTGTGATCCCTAACTGGTGGTATTCCTTTTGAATTGTATCAAAAATAGATGAATGAGCATCAACAATCTTCTGAAGATCAGATGCATTGAAGACTTTGTATTTTGTACTTCTATGGAAAATAAATTTTCTATAAATCCATCTACTCCTTTTCTAAGAACCTTCTATATCTAATGAGAGCTAATAATCTGTGGAGACTTAGCTACTATCCCATTCAATTGTATTATCCTTCCATCTAATGAAATCACATGAACAATTCTTGGAAATTTATCTCTATAGTACCTAAGGTTGTGAGCCATTGGACACCCAAAACAATATTTTCCCCTCCCATAGAAATAGAAAACATAAGTGAGTCTAACATGTAGTCTCCCATGGAAAGCTTGAAACTATGGCACTTTCCTATTCACTTGACTATCCCACCATCTCGCAATCATAACTTGCATTTCTGGAGTTGGGTAAATAAAACAATTGAGGTAGGTAGCTAACTTACTATTTATGAAGTTATGAGTACTCCTCCAGTCAATCAACACTGTCACCTCCTATTTTTGAGATAGCCAATAACCTTGAGGGTTTAAGGAGTAATAATACCTGACAATGCATGGCAAGAAATTGTAGGTTGGTGGTCCTTTGATTCATCTTTATTGGGTCCTTATCCTCTCCTATAACTTCAGCTTCCTCATTATCCTCATTACCTCCTTCAATATAGAAAAACTTCTCAACAAATTTGTGTCTCGGTCCATATTTTATGTCACGGTTAAAATATAATCCTTTTGCTATGTTTTCTTCCATTTTCGAGGAGTCACCTAATTAGCCTAGCGAATGAAGGGGAAGAGATACTACAGTCTCTAGTGTTAATGAAAGGAAGCATCCTACTGCAAAGAAATTTTTCATCTACTCGACGTGCCAAGATAATAGAATCAGAAAGCTTGAGTGGATTAAACATATGTACCTCGTGCTTGATGTGTTCCTTGAGACCCCCAAGGAATAGGTCATTCAGATTCCCTTCTGGAATATTCTCCACCCTTAAGGATATGTTCTGAATTGATGCACATAATCTTTGGCTAATCCTATTTTTCGTAACTTTTCCAATTGAATAAAGTAGTTCTCTGAAACACTGGAACTATAATGCAATTACAACTCCTTGGTAAAAATTGTCCAAGTGACACTGAGACCATTCTTATTCCTCTGAGCACATAACCATCAATACAAAACGAATTGGTTTGGTTCAAGATATAAGGATGCCAATCTCATCTTTTGTCTTGATGGTGTTTGATGTAACTCAAAGAAGTTCTCCATTTGATTTATCCAATTTAGTGGATCCTTCCCATCAAATTTGTGCATATCCACTTTTGGCATCATGTTTCGTGGTTGCGAATAAGTTGGATTCTGATTGGGTTGGAAAAGTGATCAAAAATGGTTATTTTCTCCATTATTTTGAATTGAAGATCCTTCTTGATTGATATGGGGTGGATTTGGGCCATACTGTTTACCCTTTACATGTTACATGATATCATCTAGCAAATTGATTTAGTCTATGTCTCCTTTAGAGGCCATCTTAGATTGTACATTTCGCAGCTCATACTCGAGTTGGCTCACCTTATGATCAACTGAGGTAAACCCTAGTGCTGAGGAATTTTTATTTACCCCTTTTGACTCCAACTCTTTAATCACTACCCCATATTTATCTGGGGTTTTACCCGGAGTGACCGGATTCTTTTTCTCTTGTGGAAGGCCCCACATGATGTCAAACCTTAGGGTTTAGGGTTTCGATACAAATTTGGACGAACGGGAAAAAACACAGAGAAGATACTAATACTATTTTTTTGAGATATTTCCAAAAATGTAAAGAACTTTGAAAAAGTCCACACATTTAGGTCTAGGGGGCTTTTTTTAATCAAAAACTATAAATGTGTAATAACGTTTGAAAAAGATGTCAAAATGTTCTGAAATTTTCAGATATTTTTACTTGAAATGATTTGCAACTTTGGTAAAAATATCTCCCACAAATTCGATGTGGTTCGTAAGATAGAGTGGAAACAAAAAATTAGGGTTTTTGCCCTAATTTTGGCCCGAATCGCAGCTCTGATACCACTTGTAATGAAATTACTTGTATAATTCAGATTATGAGTAGAAATAGAACACTAAATAACATAATATTTCAGAATAATGATCTCAATATACAATTAGAATAGCTTCACCACTTTGAGGGGGAAACCTCCAAACCATAAAATAAGACTCAAATGCTCCAATGATGATGAACTACTACCTACAATCCCCTATATATACTATTCATATGTTATGGCCATCACCAAGGATGACCTACTAAGCATGAGAAAGTATAAATGATATAATAAAATGATATGGTAAGCCACATGTCGGTTACTCATATCATAATACAAGCAATAGGTTAAGGGCGTAGCAAAACCAATCATACAATCATAACCATCCATGCCTACATATTTAGTTTCCATCATAACAATACATTGGAAATAACTCAAGTGCATCACATCAAAACAACAATCATCAACTATATAAATGGAATGTATGTGTGTCAATACATGTATACACAGATATAAATAATACAGTGTTTCAAAAACTCTCATATACATCTCACATCTACAGCACACAAGCCGATATATGTATCAAAAAAAAAATATATCACCCTAAATCAAGTCATGAAGGACATGCACCTCGCCATTTACTCTCCAATCCTCTCATCTGGTGAATGTCTACGAGAACTAGTCACCTCACCCTAACCCTACCCCAGTGGCCGATGACCCTCTCGAGCTACTAGAACTATGATTATGTGTCCCGGTACTCTCACTAGTATCCTGTTGTGCTTGGTACATGCCATAGGTCGTATAATCAACACCAGCCTCCATCAACTTTTCTTGATAGTATCTAGCCTTAGATATTGCATCTCTGTAACTAGTCATGGAGATAAACGGAGGAGGTGTTATAGCCCGTGGTGTACCCTATCCCAAAAAATACGGCCCTTGTCAATGTACTTGTGGCCTCTGTGTAGCCGCCTATAATGTGGGACCTTGTCTTGGTGCCTATGGAGTTAGCCTCGCACCTAAACTTGTACTGTACTGTCTTTGACTGAGCCTATGTAGCTACTAATTGGCCCTGTAAAGTAGCAACCTATGCATGTAGAGTGACAACATGTGTCTATAATGCGGTAACCTATCCCTCATCACTTACTTGTGTTTGTGCTATTTGGGTTTGCAACATAGCTACTTGTGCATGTAACCCTACCACATGTCCCCGGAGGGTGGTCACATGTGTATAAGGCTAAGTCAATTGAAGTTGTAAAGTGGTCACCCGACCACCTATAATTGATCCTCTACACTATAACGGTGCCAAGTCTATCTACCCCGGTCTAGGTGGTGTTACATGTAGCCGTGCTACCCACCACTTTATGTATGCGGGTGGTGGTACCTGCATCATCAATCCTTTTATCCTCCACCTGCTCCTCTTACCCTATAGGCCCTAATGGATGGGGTGAAGATAAAGGTCTCTCCACATCGTCTATGCGGTACCGAGGAAATGGTGGAGGCATATCTTGTTGTAGCAATTTGACTAATGTCGAATCTATCTGTTGGAATCATCTCGTGCTCACCAAAGAAACTTGACCTATATCCATTGGACTAACTATAATCCCATCAGCTCCTCTCGCCATGCCTTTGTAAGAAGGAAAATCCATATATGGTCACCATAAAATATCGACTACTTATACACCATCCAACAGTCACCTATAGTAGGTCACATCTTGTGACACCTCCTCAACTCGTGGATGTGCCCCCACTAAGCACCCATCTCCTAAAACCAATCATGTAAACCCCACCATACCAGTTTGTCGTGGTATTCCCTTGGGCACACAATCACTATGTGTTCATAGGCCCAATAATGTAAAGGTAAGTACAAAAATACCATACCACCACACCTCCGATAGGCCCATAAATCTCTATACAATCGCAATAAGTACATTGGTCCCCATGCAAAACAAACTCCCTCCTCCATCATGTCTTGTGAAACCACCATCGGTGCTTGGTGAAATCTATCGTCGCCTCTCCAAATACCGCCACATGGGCTCAAATGACTCATCTGATGAAATCAGATTTAATGGCTCCCCCACAATTGATAGCCGCAATATCCTATACACATCCTCCAAAGATAATAGACATATCATTGGTGGGTAGATGGAAGGTAGTGGTCACTACATCCCATCTGTTGATGAGAGTGACCATCAAACTATGATCCCGCATAATCCACCAGTAGTGCCTCACCACACTAAGTCCCACATCTCACATGTGATCCCACTCATATTATGTCATGCTAGACCACATATGCACCAACAAAGGTGGCACCATATCTCGCATCGTAAGCTACTACATTGCATGCATCATCAATAATCAACCATGTTAGTCAATTGACTCTTTGCGATTTTCTACCCGACCTAACACATATTGATGCCTTTACTAATCTACCCATTTCTCATCCAAATCACTATTTTCTATTACGTCTACCTCCTTTACATATACAATTTATTTGATTCTTCTATTTTCACCTCATCACCTATCTTCTCTAAACTCACCTCACCCACCTCGCATCTCTTTTAACTATTTCCCTATATTCTCGATTATTTGACCCACACGACACCCACCTCATGATGCTTCAACTAGCCCTAATTTATCTTATTTTACATGCCCTAGTCCCAACCCACCCCTACCATACCTTTTTTTTCTTCCGCAAACTCATTTTCTCACCCTTGGTCACATTTCACAAAGGTCGACATCGCTCCTATGATCGGTACCGGTCACCTTGCCACCCACCAACGTCGCTAATCCTACCAATGTCAATCACCCTCGACCAACGTCGACCACTTCGGTTCCACCCTAAAGTTGAACCCCGATGTCCCATTTTTGCAAAAATTACTAAAACTACCTAAAATCCTACCCTACACCACCCAAATCTCACCAACATTCGTTTACCAACCTATTTTAACCTACATTTGTCCATCCCCATACCTAATTTCATCATTTTTATCTGTGGTTTCAATTTTAAATCCCAAATTCAATATTTTTCTACCTTACTTTGATTACAAATAACAACTGTATTTCTGATTTTACCTCTACTCACCTCCATCTTCGTGGTGGGATCTCCCGCCTCTTCCCCGGTAGTCCTCCCACTCCCTTTCCCACCTCACCATGCTAACCTCTACTTTCTCACCTATCGCCCAATCCACTCACTCGCCATATCTCGTGGTCCCGTCACATTGCAATCCAATCACTTGCTACCCGAGTGCCAACTCAACCCATGGACTTTGTTTTGTCATTTCTCTTGTCAAACAACTCTCTGTCATTTTTTACCAAAAGTAGAAACGCACAAATGCATCCATAAAACACATATTTTATCATTTTTAACCCAAATTTGACTCGACCAACACCAATCTCGTGCCCTAATTTACAGCGTCGGTTTCTTATGACCGTATCGGTTTGCCTTTAAATGATATCGGTTAACTGCTATATGCCAATATGCCACTTTCACCATAGTTGATTACCCAAAACCATTTTCTTCTTACCCACACCTCCACCTAGCCTTATCACTAACCTAATTTCCTTATTACCTACCACCCACCTACACTATCAGTTGGGGCATGTTTTTACCTCTACCTTTTCCTTACCTACAACCTTACCTATCAACCCAACCCGATCTACCCATTTGAAATTCAAATTCACTTACTCGCTATACCTTGCGATGATGATACTTGTGTTTCTTAGCCTATTGACCTTGCTTTTCCTAATGTCATGTCATTTATCCCGACCAAACCTTTTGGTGCTCTAGAACATACCTAATGCCCATTCCAACACCTAGCCTAGTTGTGTTTCTAGGAACATATCCTCTACCCTAGATACCTAGATGGTTTCTAGCTCAACAATTATATCACCAATTTAGGAGCTTCTAAAAATGTCATTCCTCCTAAGGTAGCTCATGACTTGGGACTCACTCTTAATAAACCTTTCAAGAATTATTACTCAATGGAAACCAAAAAATTCTCCCTAATATGAAAAATAAAAGATGTTTAATTATATTTTGTTGATTTTCCATAGAAGAGATTCAAGATAACGATCCTTGTAGCAGATATTCCAGCTACATATGGAATAGTATCGGGAAAAGGATTTTGTAGGGACGTTGGTGGAGAGATTCACACAATTTTTTCACAAGCACAAATTCGTGAAAATGGGGTGATGCAAACATGCAAACCTGAATTTCAAGAAAAATACCTCATGACTAAATTAGAAAATCCTTAAACACAAATCCTATTTGAATATTCTAGTTTGGGCACATATTTTATGACCTCGGATATATGTTCTTTTCCACTTTGGTCACAGAAAGTGATCTTAATGGGGTTTACACTTTGGAATTTGATGGTAGTTACTCTACTTCCGTGTCGAGAGCATGCATGGTCCTTATATCCATTAGAGGCAAGTCTTTTCATTTCTCTTTGATGTTACTATTCGATAATACAAATAAAAAAACAAAATATGAAGCTTTTTTACTCGGTTTAAAAATGGAAAATGAGAAAGGGGTTAAAAATCTCAAAGTTCAAGGAGATTTTGAACTTATCATGAATAAGGTCAAGGGATTATATCAAGTAAAGAGTGATCACTGAAGCAATACAAGAACGTAGTATGGGATTTCATTGAGTACTTCGAGGAATTTTCCATCAAAGTCATGCTAATGGAACAAAATGATAAATTTGATTTGTTGGTCGTGTTTATTTCATTACTGCTCCTCACCCGGAGTTTAAAGAGGAAAAATATACTATTGAGGTAATATTTCATCCTATTATTCCTGATAATGTAGAAAACTAGAGGATGTTTAATGATGATGAACATATCATTTCATTTTTGGAATGGTCAAATATAAAAAACTTTAGTGAGCTCTACTTTGAGGGTAGTGAGTCTCGCTTTCCGTGAATCTATCACGAGATACAAGGAGAGTTAAGAAATAGAGAAGTGTTGTAACTTAAAGGAAATAAAATCCCTAAAGGGTTTGTATCCATTGAGGGGATGTTTGATAAACATGATCACTTTATCAAGGAAAAGTGACAAGTGCTACTAAAAATGGAACAAATAAACTTAGGAAATGTAGAACAACCTCAAATCGTGTACATCATTAAATGTTGTTCACCTTAAGAGAAGAGAAAATTTGTGATGCTACTAAAAAGTACATGGATGTTTTAGCATGGTCATATTCAGACTTAAAATCTTTCAGTCCAAAGGATGTTCAAGATAACATCCCTTTGAAGTATGATGCACAACCATACATGAAAAAGAAATGACACTATAATCCAAAGACTTTAGGTACTCTACTTGCTAAGATTCAAAAAATGTTAGATGCAAAGATAATATTCCCCATCCACCACTCAACGTGGATAATGAATATTATTCCATTTCATAAAAGGATAGGATAGATTTGTATTTGTGTGAAATTATGTAACTTGAACCGAGACCTCATTAAAGGATAATTGTCCTTTACCCATAATGGATCAAGTCTTGTGAATAGTGACAAGATCGGAGATGTTATCTATGCTAGATGGTTTTTATTGGTATAATCAAGTAGATTTTACTAGTGAGGATTAACATAAGATGAATTTCACCACTCCTTGGGAAATTTTGCTTACCAAAGGATGCCATTCAGATTGATCAATGTAGGAGCAACATGCCAAAGAGTAATGGACATTGCCTTTCAAGATTTTATGGGAAATATTATTGTCATATATATGGATAATATGATGGTTTCTATAAGATAATACAATACCACCATGAACATTTGGAGTATATTTTGGAGATATGTATGTAACATGAGATTTCCTTCAATATCAAGAAATCAATGTTTGGAGTGACAAACGGTAAGCTACTTAGACATATTGTGATAAGGTATTAGAGGTTTGGGTTAAACCAATAAATTAAAGTTAATTTAACCTTATAAAGTAAATGAAATAAATAACAAAACATTACAGGACAAACAACACAAATTTACGTGGAAAAATTCATACAAGGTAAAAAACCCATGGGAACATAGAATTTTCATTTATATGAGAGCATAGTTTTGCATCCAAGAACTTATCCTTCACCTTACTTATCTTTCATTTTCACAATATGTTTTTTCATATTTACAATATAATTTTACCGTGTCCCGAATGCCCTCTTTAAGTGGAGTTACCAAGTGTGACTTCCCATAATGCACACCTCCACATTAATTGATTAAAAATCAATTACACCTAAACTAAAGTTTATATTTAATAAATAAAAATGTTTCATATTTTTATTTATTAATTATAAAGTAAATTTTATGTTTTATATTTACTTTATAATTGAATATAGGTTCTAGAAAGATTCAATCTTCCTAGATGAGGAGGTAGAGACTAGGTTGTTTTGGAGAATATGTGGTGTAAGTTTATAATGGATTCCCTTATAAGATATTTATGGAGGAACATCAAACTTACTCTTGAAAAACTTGATAAGTCTCTCAAACTAATTAGGATTAGATTAAATATATTCAACTTCAAAATTTGAGGGAAGTTGAAGGACCCTCATTATTTTCTTGTATGGGGATGGTACTGGTCTTAGAAAAAAGGAAGAAAGATGAGGCAAAAGGAGGATTTACCTTTTTCTTTGGGAGTATTCTCTTTCGATGCACCGATAAAGGAGTCCCTCTTCGTATGACATTTTGAATAGACATTGAATCTAATCTGTAGAAACCTAAATTATATTTTTACAATATTATTGCCAAAACGCATGCAAATCACTCTTATTCTTCCCAATTCCATTATAATTAGTGCTCTTTACTAATTAAATAACGTTTCTTGCCACTTTGGTTGGTTAACAAGCACTTCGTTGATCACCAAACCTCTTTCACATTTAGGATGCCACTTTACGATGAATCGTAAGCCAAAATCCTCTTCAAAATAGACAATTAGCGATTATAGGCTAATTAAGCCTATTTTCCCCTTGATTTGGTCAATATACCCTAGTATTGACTCAAACCCCTCTTCCAACCACTCAAAATCACCCCATTCACCTCTACAATGTCTCGAAGCTTCAAAATCTTATCCTAACCTCCTAGTTGACCCTAAGCGGTTGATTAAGGCTCCACACATCTTAATCACTGGTAATTTACTAGATGTGATTAGCAAGGCCTAATCATGATTAGAAATTCTAATCTAATTTGGGGCTTTTAGTCCCACATGCACCAAAATACAAGTTTCTCCCAAAAGGAAAACTATAAAAATGGTGCACCTCATTCCTTTATACTTTACACCATGCTTTGATTTGCATCTCATATAATAAATATGATATATAGCCAAGCTCAATCCTTGCTTAAAACCTTCAACAAGGTTAGTAGATGAATAATCTAAAGTTACTTAACAAGTCATTTGGAGAGGTCATTTCACCATTGTTTGAGTAACAACCATAACCATTTGATTTCCCCTTAGGTGTATTTAGGCTCATGTTAGGTAATTGATCATATTAGTAGGCATGTTTAGTTAGTTTTTACATTATTTCCATACTAATTAGGCATTCTTTTAAGCTTCTATCTTAATGTTTTCATTCCTAGACTTAGAGCCCTAGCTAAATAGGTGGCAATGGTGTTAGCCTTCCTTGGTTATATTTGTAGTTTACTTTGTGAAAGTTCGGGGTGCATTCATTTGGCATGCTCGGTGGGACCATACCCCATTGCATTCAATTTTTATAGCTTTTTAACTTAGTTTCAAAGTTTTTTATTTTAAGTTTTAGATTAGTTTCAAGTTTCCTAGATTAATTTCAAGTTTTATAGTTTACTTTCAAGCTTTATAATTGTACTTTCAAGCTTTTAGATTAGTTTCTCACGCTTTTAGATTAATTTCAAAGTTTTAGAGTAATTTTCAAAGTTTTAGATCAATTTCCATTTTTTTAAAAAGTTGTTTCAACTAGATTAGTGGTAAAAGTTGTATTTTCTTGCTTTATATAGGATATAAGGAGGAAAACTCCTGTCAAAAATTGCCAAGAAATCCCAAAGATTGGACCTTTAAAAAAATGCTTCAAAACTCAGATTTTTAATTAGATATAGGAAATAGGTGCATGTGCATAACTATGAGTGCATGTGCCTCACTTTGGAAGCACCTATGCATCATTAAATTGTGAAAAATGAGAGAGGGGCACCTGTGCATGACTATGAGCACTTGTGCACTAGTAGGGGCTCTGTTAGTAGGGGCTCCTGTGTATTAAGGTAAAAAATTTCTCAAAATTCAAAGACTTCAATTTTATGATTCATATCAATTTTTAAGGGTTTTTAGATTCTGTTTTTGCCAAATTATTGATTTTAGAGCAATATTCCTAACATAATTATCCTTGGGTTTGATAAAGGATTTTTGAGTAATTTAGGTTAGGTTTGAGGAGTGATTGTGTTTTTATACTTTGATTGCGTTTCGAATAGAGTTACGTATCCTCTTCTCTTGCACCTAGTGTAATCTTGAGAACCAAAAGCACCTGTAAACCATTATTTTTGCTTCTTGTGAGTAAATAGGAACAATCATCCTTCATTTTTGCTTAAGGGAACAAACTTGCATGTTTTGACATATACTTGATCTTTTAGTTTAAGAGCTTTTTCATTTGATAAAGAACCAAGGCTAAAAATTGTGTATGCTCTTCCCTTGCACCTAGTGTGATCTTGGGAAACAAAATAAATTTTATTCTTTCATTAAGAAGCACTTGGATTAATTGGGAATAAACCTTGTTATAAATTTTGATGGTAGTTATTTGATTTACAAGCATTTTTCATTGCTATTTTCTTATGATATTGTGAATATATTTGAAACTACTAGCCATTTTGTGAAGGACCTAACGCTAGTCAAAGAAAGGAGGACATCACAATTTTTCTAATTACACATGTGATTGTAGGTTTCTAAAAGGAGTGCGACAAAAAAACCACATTAAGTCTAGAAGATAAAAATACACCAACACACCATTCAAAACATCATATTGCAGGTTTCCATTAAGAGTTATGGCTCGTTCGCTAAACTAATACATAACCCCTTTGGCATAAGCCTTAAGCTAAAACAATGGGGGTGGTCCTAGGAACCCTAAACGAGTTCACGCAAGAGGAACCTTGTGAACAAAACAGAAAGTTCTCCATATTACCGACTTGACTAGTATACCTTAGTGAGATTAGAGTCAAATATATCCATATCGTGACCCCAGAGAAAGTATAACCAACACATTTCGGTGCTCATTATACTAAAGAGGGTAAAGTAAGGCTGAGATACTCCCAAATTATTTAGTGTAAATTTTTGGGTAAATCGAGCTCACTCTAGATATCTTGTGACACATAGAGAGAGAACCACCTAGGAAGATTGTTAGCTTGGAGCCATTGTTTTTGTCTTAGATGATATACTTGAGATCTCTCACAAAGTTACAACTTTGCTAGATTCAAAATATTGTTTTTTGAACAAGGGAAATAATCTCTTAAAGTTGAAACCACGTGATTTTCATCACAAAATCCACTTAGTGTCATTTTGTCCTAGTTTTTCACTTGTCTTAAGACAAGGTGAAACTCTACCAAAATAACACCAAGTTTATTTCAACACCACTTGGTCTACACCCTTGTTTTCTTGTTGCCCATTTTTGGACAATAGGAAACAACATATACAGATACCGCTGAATATCGTGTGTCCACCACTTTTCTACTTGCGCAACTAGGTTACAATGCCGAAGCATAAGTTTTAAAAGTGTGCATGGTACATACTCACGATCTAGTAGGTCCTTTTATTTCAAAAACACACATTCGAGACTTAATATCATCGTAGTTAGGTGATTTAATCCTTGTCTTGTTTTGATTTGTTACGTTTCCCACATTATAGCCATACAATTGAGATATTTATGTCTTGTTTCCATTGTGAAATTAGCCCTAAATCTCTATATTGTAGAGTTACGTTGTTCACATGCATAACAATTTATTGTTATACTTAGACGTAGTTTTTACATCCTAAATTTTTCTTGAGTTTTGTGAGTGTTGAGGATACATTGTTAGCATCACGATAACATCATTTTGACACTAGAAATATTTCTTTCTGAAATCTTGGTTCACATGTCCAAATAGTGTCGTTACACTACTCACATTATTATCATCCATTTTATGAGACTTGGACTTTGTTAGTGTTTAGAAACTGGTTTTTAGTATATC
This sequence comes from Taxus wallichiana var. yunnanensis, assembly GCA_018340775.1. Taxonomy (NCBI): domain Eukaryota; kingdom Viridiplantae; phylum Streptophyta; class Pinopsida; order Cupressales; family Taxaceae; genus Taxus; species Taxus wallichiana. The sequence goes on along the minus strand of CM031243.1, from coordinate 725,286,095 downwards.
TTGTTAGAAGATTACGTCAACATTCTCTTATCATTTAGGACTTGTTTGTTGCAAACTTTACCTAACTGGTGATGTTGTGTTGTCACTATTTGGTTACAACCCTATCTAGATGAAATCTTAGAGAATAAACTATTTGGTGTAACCAATTTTTGAGCATTGTACTTCAAAGGTGTATTATTCTAAGGAAAAATTGATTCATATATTACCTTCTAAGGTAGCTTATTCTTTAATTCATAGGTTCACATTGACGTATTGAATTTGTGGCTATTTTATAGTCACCATTGTTATGCTACACAAAGTTTACTAGGGTTCCTTGTTAATAAACCTTAGTGGAAATATTTCACATTGTACCTTCTATTATAAGTAATGCCTACTACGAGAATGGGGTCATGAAAGTTAGAAGGAAATATATCTGAAGGTGACAACCCTATTTTGAAGGATAAGATCATGGTTTACCATAGTGGTCGAGAGGAGGATTCTCCTCATGTGGATGTAGAAATTCATTTCACCCATTTTGACAACTACATTTTTCATAACAAAAATGAAGTTCTTATGTGGGTTGTGGAACTAGGATCCAAATTACCTTCCATAGTAGACCCTTCTCTTATCGTCGACATGGTTTGGGGAGAAGAAGAAGTAGACCTCCCTCGTCGCACTCTTAATGAAATTTTAAATCCAGGTCATGCCTCTACTTCTGCATGGAATAATAATGAGGAGATACCATTTGAAAATGATGGAGACTATCATTTTCCTCCTATTAAAATTATTTGAAAATACCATGAAGAACATGTTCATCATGTAAAACATCCTCATAACAAAGAGCATCATGAAATACCTATTAAAGAGATTACGTTAGAACAATAGGTCCAAGCCCCACTCTTCAATGGCAAGTTTGGCTTTGCATATACAAAAGGAACAACCATTTTTTTGAAACAAACTATACCAAAGGAAAAACATAAAGCTTCGTATTACAATTCCCAATAAACACTCCTCGGTGGGAGGCACAAAGATATCCTTATGAAGATATTCTCGTAACGAATCGGGGTGGGCATACACCTAGGATTAAACCTTTGTATAGACCTACGCCACCACCCATGCAAGACTAGATCTTCCACCAAGAATGGTCTACAATAAAGAACACCCTTTAAGCATTACAAGAGGGCCAAACCGGTAACAATAATAAGAAGTATCGGTTCGATGAGTTATGTCCATACCCTTTGACAAAGCCATGCTACATGTACCTTTCCCAAGACATTTTTATTTTTCAAAATTTGATAAATATAAGGGAAAAGGTGACCCTCGTGATCATATAAAAAAAATTTATATGGCATGTCAAGAGGTTGCATATAGCGAAAATTATCTTATACGATTGTTTCCGGAAGTTTTTAGGAGAAATGACGCTAGAATGGTTTATACATATCCCTAAGGGATCCATATCAACATGGCCCTAACTAGAAGAAATATTTGTATGACATTTCTCTTTCAATGTAGAAAATGACATTACCATGTTAGATCTCTACAATTCCAGCAAACGAAACAACAAAAACTTTGTTGTGTTTTTACAAAGATGGAGAGGGTTAGCTAGTCGTTTCCTCTTGCTCCCTACCCAAAAAGTAGTTGATAGGCATATTTGTTCCCAACCTCCATTCGGATATTACATTCCACTTGCAAATGCATTATGGTAACATATTCGAAGAGGTAATAAAAAAGGGAGTCAAATTGAAAAATCATTGTTAGCTAGGGACTCTAAAACCTTTCTCCTGCAATCAAAATGATTCTAAATCTACCAAAAATCAAAGTTTTTTCATAATAAGAACAAAAATTTCATTAGGGATGGGATAGTAGACTCCAAGAGAGTACAAGACATTCAAAACAACACTCCTTTGAAGCTTGTAAAGGGAGCTTTTCCTATAGAGTATAAGCGTCATACTTTCACTCCTCTATCTGACTCAATGTCATCAATACTAAAACAACTAGAGGCGAGTAATATGGTTAGATATCCTGAAAATAATCCTTATGAGGATGACACTCCTAAACCATCATGTCTTAGAGATAATGAATATTGCCAATTCCATCGTGTTAAAGATCACAAAACATATAAGTGTTTGAAGTTGCAGCACTACATCCTAGACATAATCGAAAGTGGTGATGTGGAGATGGATTCATCCACTCCTAACAGATCCCCAAATATGAGGACTTTTCCTAAACATGATCAGGACAAGAATGCTAATTATGTGTCTAATGAGGAGAATCATTTTGATGCTCTCATTGGTTGTGTAGATACACATGTTGAACATGTCAACACAATAACCCCTATGATATCCCCTAGACTATCTATGTCTAGGTATGTCCTGAAAAGACCGATTATCATGCGGTTACGCATACTTACGATAGTAAGGAACATAGGTTTCAACATTCTCATGAAAGTATTCCTATCACAACTAGACCTCGTTTAATTCTTCACGCTAAAGAACTCAGTCACTTACCTCTTCCCCATCTTCAACTCATAGTAAGTGGTATGATTCGATTCTTCTAACTCTTTTGAAGATTCCAATCCAAAGTATTCCTCTAATATGAATCCTAAGTCATGGTCCTCCTTGTCTTTTTAGGACCCCATTTTTAGTCTCCTCAATGACCCCTTCTTCCTTCAAGAGCTCTCTCGACTCAAAGTACTTATAATCAATCATCCAAGTTGACTCCCATGTTGCATTCATCTAATCAACCTATGGAAGAAAAAAATACATCTACCAATCAACTCATCTCAAGAGTAGGAGATGATCACAAAATTCTTGGGGTCACACGATGGCATTCCCCTAGAGGATTACAATCAAGGATTTAATCTTGACTTTGATACGCTTGCGTATTGGGAAGAAGAAATTGATTCCTTTTGTCGAATACTAAGGAATATCCTAAGACCATTGAGGAGGATCTTATGTTTTCTTCACATCATTCTTTATCTATCGTGATTCTTCTATATGTGGGGCACCTCCAAGTAGCCCTTCATCATCTATGTGTGGCTCATCCTGGTGGCCCATTTTCTTCTATATGTGGCTCACCTCCGTAGCCCCTCTTCGTCTACATTGGGGCACATCCTAAAACCCCCTCATCTTCGATTCTTGGGCCACATCCTAGTAGTCCATCATCTTCTATCTATGGGATGCCCCAAGTAGTCCTTCATCTTCAATCTTAGGGCCACATCCTTGTATTCCTTTATCTTCATAGATGACAAACTTCTCATATCCCATTCTCTTCAATTATTGACCGTATCCTTTACATCCATCATATTGTTTTTCTATCAATGATTTTCGCAAACCCACCATAATTTCTCACATCAATTCTATTCATCCACTTTCTTCTTATTATAGGGATCATACAAGTCACGTAGTGACTTATAGGAAACCAAAAAGGTTCATCAAAGCCTGCTCGATTAAAGTTTAGAATCAAACAAGATTCAAAAATACACATCAACGCACCCATCAAGTATGATGTAAAGAGTAGAAACCTATGGATAGGGGCCTCAATATCCCACATATGAAATCCACATTTAAAAATAAAACACAGTCATCTATCGAGTATGATATCACCACGATCATTGAAATCGGGGATAATATGACTCTTGATAAGAAAACACGCCTAGTCTTCCTTATCAAGGAAATTTCTAAAATTGTTTTTGGATTTTATCACGCCAAGTGACCTTATCGGTCCCACCTTTCAAAAAAGATAAAAATACAAAAAAATGAAAAAACACTTCAAAAAAATATATCAAAGGTACATAGATCAAACATTGCGATCAGGTATTGCATACACATGGATGTTCTTTCTTCCCTTGATTTATCTTATTCTACAAGCCTTACTAACATTTTCATCCCTTCGGTGTTATTTTGGTTAGCCAATTCACATGCATTTTCTATCATTTATCTCTATGGTATCCATTTGACCTTGGTTTTTTATCACCTTGGTAAATTAAAGAACAACTCACCTTATAGATATCCTATCACAATCAACATCTAAAAAACTTGTTGCAAAGAAATTTTGGACATATTTGTTGACACTAGCCAATGTCATCATCACAATCACTTCCACCTCCTTTCATCAAGCCATTAGTGGTTCTTAACCCCTTGTCAAATAAGAGAGATGAAATAAGTTTTCAGAAAGAAAAAGAATCAATCAAATCAAAAAGTACAAAGCTAAAAAAAAGCAAAAAAAGTAAATTGATATATAACTCTCTCTTGGGGTATTTCCAATAAACTCTATCGGGGCTATGGATTCCTGACTAGCAGTAGAGAAATGTTGCAATTAGAATCAAATGCATCTCTGTCGGGGCTATGGATGTATGGCTGATAGGGGAGAAATGTTCGACTTTCCTTCCACAATCCATCCATAAAAATCAAATTTGAAAAATAAATCATTCCTACACATTAGCTAGGGTGTCTTCACTTGTTGTCTATCAAATATTCCCTCCAAGAGGTAATAAATTTCCACATGCACACACTTTGGATCTCTATGAGAAAACATGATTAGTATGTTACCAAGTGTCTTTTTTTGGACCTTGTTTAGACTCTTACTCTAGTATGTATCTTGTCTCACAATTCATTCCTTTGGCTAATCACTTATTCATCATGAGGCTTCTAATCTACATTCAAAACATTCACATCATTCTTATACTTCGTTAAAACATCCATGTGTATAATATTTCCTTTTTGTCATGTTTATGGGCACCTTTGTCCCCTTTCACAAAAATAATCTTCTACTTCTTTCTATCATATGCTTCTTGGCCATCTTACGCTGGGGGCATCCTTGCTCCTTCCTATAATGTCATTGAGTTAAGTTCGTCATCATGTTGAAATTATCCATATTGGCCTTGATCCATCTTCAGCACGTGAAGAGTTTTCCTTTGTATATTCCCAACTGACACTGGGGGCATTTTCACATCTTCACTTTCTTACACATGCGCGTGGTGTTCTGCCCTTGTACATCCTGTCTGACGCTGAGGCATCCATGTTTCTTCATTTTCTATACATATCTTCAGAAAAATTCTAGAAAATCAAAAACATTCAAATACGTTTGGTAGAAAACTCCCAAAACATTCAAATATGTTAGTTAGAAAAGTGAAAACATCTAAATAAAAAAATTGGTGAGACAAACTGAAAATCCAAAAAAATGGTAAAAAAATTCAAAACTCCAAATTTATGTTTGCATTTTGTATTTCACTTTGATACCTTTCTAATGCAAAACAAATGGAGACGTTTCGAGGTTGGGAGAAAAATTTATGGCTTCTGGAAGGTAGGTAGTGCATTCAGTGTTACACAGGTGCCCATGTTGCGATCAAAACTTCAAACATGAGCTAACTACTACCAACATAGGTTCCCAGGCCCCCTTACTTTATGCACATAGGTGACCAGGCATCCTTGTATCATGCATAGGCACCCAGATGCCATTGCATTTCTCCTTTTCTCCCGCGTAAGTGCCTTTTCTTCCACGTGAGCTATTTATCACACGGATTGCTATTGATTGTTCCCAATTTCACGAATATAAATTCAAAATCCAAATTTATCTTACCATTGTGTATTTCTCTTTGATACCTTTACAACTCAAAAAAATGGAGTTGTTTTTATGTTGAGAGAAAAAGTTATGGCCTCCGAAAGATAGGTAGTCCATTTAGTGTTGCACAGGCACCCATGCGCCCATGTTGGCCAAGTATAATGCAAAAATCACCAAACTAGCTCAGCACAGGCACACAGGCACCCATGCTGGCCAACTAAAGTGAAAAATTCACCAAAGGGGCTCAACACAGGCACTCAGGTGCCCATGTTGGCCAACTAAAGTACAAAATTCACTAAAGGGGCTCAACACAAGCACCCAGGCACCCATCCTAGCCAACTAAAGTGAAAAAATTCCCAAAGTGGCTCAGTATAGGTGCTCAAGTACCATGCTGGCCAACTAACATGAAAAAATGCTAAAATGTCTCAGTACAGGAACCCAAGCACCCATGGTAGCCAACAAAAGTGCAAAATTCACCAAATGGGCTCAAGACAAGCGCTCGGCGCCCATGCTGACAAACAAAATACAAAAAACTTGCATAGGCCATAACTTTTACTCCCGACATCAAAATGACTCCATTTTTTTGTGTTGGAAAGGTATTGAAGCAAGATACACAATGGTAACATTAATTTTGGCTTTAGACTTACAAAAATTCTAGTTTTTTAGTTTTTAAATAGCTTACATACAGTTGAAGTCTGTATCACCTGCATTATCCTCAACATCGAAATTGGTCCTACAAAACCATATTTATGATGTCCTTGATTTTTCTTGTCTCAAATGACATGTGGATCATCATGATCTACCTCCATTAACAAATTTGGGTCTTTTTATTATGTCGGTACTCCCGTGTAATAGTGAGTTGCCAAGTACTATGTCATAATGCACGAATGCTTTCTATGGGACTACTTGTGTCCTTCGTTTTTCCCTCGCATATGTTATTGCTTAGGGCATCATTTTTAACCCTTGTCATTATAACACGAAAATTTGGGAACTGCAGCTTGATAACAAAAACATTGGTACAATTGTCTTGAACGATTGTTTATTTGAGTATATGTGATTGTGTTTATTTCTCTATTAGCTTAGATGGTTTACTTTATCATATTGCATTGCATTGTGTATGTTGCATTGAGTTAAGCATCATTTTACTTACTCATATTGCATTACATTATGCATGTTGCATTGAGTTAAGTATCGTTTTACTTTCTCGTATTGCATTGCATTGTGTATATGGCATTGAGTTAGGTACCGCTTTTACTTTCTTGTATTGCATTGCATTGTGTATGTTACATTGAGTTAGGCATCGTTTTACTTTCTCGTATTGCATTTCATTATGTATGTTACATGGAGTTAAATAGCAATAGAAAAATGTTAGTAATTTAGTTTTTCATGTTATCTTACATTTTTTTTTCATTTCAATAAAGGCTTATGATGTAGACCTAGGGGCAAAATGATATAAACCGGTTGCTTATGGAAAGACTGGATGTAAAGGTTGGACTTGTCCTATATTTATCCATTAATCATTTCTTCTCCATTATAACTTATTACCATTACTAATTTTTCTTCCAAATCAATCGGGGCGATAAACAACCACGTTTATCCATATCCTTATTTCTTCTCAATACCTAAGGGTTTCATGCTCGTTCTGACCTATTTTCTTCTATCCATTTCAAATCATATTTTCAATCGTTGATTGACTTCTTCTATCACCCCATCAACACTTGAGGGGGCATCCTTCATCCTGCTAATTTTTCTTCAAAAATCCACATGTTTATACTTGTCTACTATGTTTAAATTGAATTCACTAACTTCACCTCAAACACGGGCAAATGTAGACACCTAAATTCCGATTTTGCAATCTTATTTCCAAAATGCACACTAATCACTCTTATTCTTCCCAATTCTATTATAACTAGTGCTTTTTACTAATAAACTAATGTTTCTTGCCACTTTGGTCGGTTAACAAGCACTTCATTGATCACCAAACCTCTTTCGTATTCAGAATTCCACTTTACAAAAAATTATAAGCCAAAATCCTCTTCAAAAAAGATAATTAGCGATTATAGGCTAATTAAGCCTATTTTTCCTTTGATTTGGTCAATATACCCTAGTATTGACTCAAACCTCTCTTCCAACCACTCAAAATCACCCATTCACCTCTACAACGTCTCAAAGTGCTTCAAAATCTTATCTTATCCTCCTAGTTGACCCTAAGTGGCTGATTAAGGTTCCACACCTCTTAATCACTTGGTAATTCACTAATTATGATTAGCAATTCTAATCTAATTTGGGGATTTTAGTCCCACATGCACCAAAATACAAGTTTCTCCCAAAAGGAAAACTATAAAAAGGGTACACCTCATTCCTTTATACTTTACACCATGCTTTGATTTGCATCTCATATAATAAATATGATATATAGCCAAGTTCAATCCTTGCTTAAAACCTTCAACAAGGTTAATAGATGAATAATCTAAAGTGACTTAACAAGTCATTTGGAGAGGTCATTTCACCATTATTTTAGTAGCAACCATAACCATTTGATTGCCCCTTAGGTCTATTTAGGCTCATGTTAGGTACTTGATCATATTAGTAGGCATGTTTAGTTAGTTTTGCATTGTTTTCATACTAATTAGGCATTCTTTTAAGCTTCTATCTTAATGTTTTCATTCCTAGACTTAGATCCCTAGCTAATTAGGTGGCAATGGTGTTAGCCTTCCTTGTTTAGCTTTTTAGTTTGCTTTGTAAAGTTTAGGGTGCATTTACTAACTTTCATTTTTCCTTTTCCTTAGGCATGTCTACATCCTTCTTCGATTTTGGGATCGGTGAAAATAGAAAATGACTAGCTATTAATATTATTCACAATATCATCATAATCATCATCCATTTCGTGATAAGATTCATCTGTATCGGACTTATTCATAGGTGTCTTTTGTTTCCTCAAGAGTTTCCTCTCTTTCTTTAACCACCTCAATGACATCGTTAATGGGAGGGGATTCAATAGATAATCTTAATTGAGTGGCTGACAATTGTTTCCTATCCTGGTCATTGTATTATTGAAGTCTATTCATGGAATATCCTTATATTGATTGCTTGACGTGTTCTAAAACATTTTCTTCTTCAATTCTAAGAGATCATTTGCTAATTTTTGGATCTTAGTGTAGGGTGTACTTTGGGAAGTACTCTTAATCTTATATTTTAAATATTTTCTTCTTAGTTTATTGGTCATAATAAGATCATATTTGATTTTTTAGCAGTTGAATGAGAAGTATCTAAATATAGGATATGTGATATTCTTAAAAGGAAAATGAATTCAAGCAGCTAAGCGTTGACAAAGAAACACTTTTAGTTCTCGGGAGTAGGCATAATGCAATTAGAAATATTATGGATCAATTTATTGAACTCAACAAAAATTCATGCATGGGTTCATGTGGTTCTTTCTTTATCTCGTGTAAGTTGTGATAATAATGCATGTGCATCTTTTTTTAGATTGAATCTAGTTTTGAACCTTATCCTCAAAATTTTCAAACAATCAATGGAATGAGGTGGTAAGTGGTATAACCACTTAGTGACGGTATTTTAAATAATTTACACAAAACAATGGATAGATACATCTTCATGAGAAACACCTAAAACCCCACATGCTAGGAAGAATGCAACAATGTGTTTGTTAGGATTTTTTTACCATCACCACCGAACTTAGCAAAGTTCTTCAATGAACCACAAGGAAAATAATGATGTGGTTCACCAATGCTAGGGCGTAATGGTTGGTACCCAAGGAAAGGGAGGTGGAGGATGTGTCGTCATGGTTTAGAAGGATGTATACAAGGGAAATTTAGTTCCACTTAAAAAAAATCTCTACAAGTGGTGGATGTGTCTTCTTCTCCTATAGACCGGTTTCAATTTGTCGTGTCTCACTTACGGTGAGTTCAAAAATTGATATAAAGGAAACTTAAAATCCATATCCATTTTTTTATCGTTAAACGCTTTTGACCAGAGCTATGAACCGGAGGGTTGGTGGGGCCCCACCCTACAACAATGTCCTCAGACAAGATATTACAATTAAGACCAACACAAACCACCATGGCCACTGAGCCCACACCGACGATGCAATTTTTCCACCACCACCGTTTTTAGAGCCACTAGTCGACACCAATGCCAACGATGTAAATTCCGCCACCATCGAGAACCACCAACCGAAGCCACAAGCCATAACCATCGGTGATGCAACACCCGCCACCACGGTAAACCACCCCTGAAGGGATCGTGCCCAACAGATTTGAACCTGGGTGGATCCAGACACAACCGTATGTCTTAACCGATCCACCCAAACCCCATTGGAAATCCATATCAAATATCAAAATCAATAATCATGGTGATAATTTTTTTAAAGGGTATGTTGAACTAAAGGACCGTTAGATTACTTGAGTTGCAGAAATGGTGAATTGGCACCAAATTGCATTTGTGAAACAACCAAGTGAGAATTGCCACTAACAAATCATGGTGACCATGTCACAATCTTGACTACGAGGTGGAGAGTTAGCCTAACGCTACATTCATCGCTTAGGAAGAATTCAAGGTTAACTTTTTTAAACATCATCGATATTTATATCGTGATGGCAATAAGGTTACAATATCCATTTGTGATAAAACTATCACCCTTGAGACGATACAATATATTAGAAGGATTTTAACCAAGTTCAATAATTGTTTCAAAAATAATTTAAACATTACGGGAGACCAAGAGTTTTATTACATTCTCTAGAACTATATATAAAGATAACAACAAGGGTAAATATTTACTTGTGAGTTGGGAAGAGAGATGGGTTAGGGTTGCCCCCTTCCATAGAAATTTCTATATATCTATCAAGTGGGCACTACATCTATCTATATCCGAGTGGAGAGAACTCACTAGACCTTCCCCATCTATTCTCCCCCATATAGAGAGAGGGGATTGTATTTGTGGTGGTCAGCCTTTTTGGGGTTAATTATGAAATTAGAACAAGAGAACCATATAAATATAAAGTTATGAGACCATAATGAGGGACCAAGAACTAGTCACTACTATCATCCACCTAGAGTTACATCCATCAAAGGCATCTAGATCTCATTTGCATCTATCTAGCTCCATCACAAGGCAAAATGTTGTTTCATCTACATCACACATCATAGGAGGGAAGTTTATTCCATTCTATTACATTTCTACACATAGTTATTGCTCGCTACTTCACAAAGTGTGACTGACACAAGAGCACCTAGGGCATGATTGTACACATAAGCACATAGAACTACATCAGGTCTAAGATGTAGTGTAACATTCAGTTAGTAAGTCCACCATTGTGGCCATTGAGGATAGTCCGACCCCTTCATTTTCATTTTTATTTTTATGGTTTGATGCTTGTTTTGGGGTTTTGCAGGTCTATCTTTCATCATTGATCATCGAGGACATTTGACATAGATTTGAGAATTACACACATAGACAGGGGAAGGCTTCACATCATCATCCTACCCTGCATTTTTTTTTCTAGACTTCTGTACATATCATGGCACCTAGAACTTAGACTATGGTGCCCATTGGTGCCGTGATCTTCTCCCATGCACCCTCCCACTCAAATTTCTCAAATCTACACTTCTTGGGACTTCAAGATAGTAATTTCTTCCTCTTGTTTCTCTAGCCATCTCTACGACATAGTCCAACGAGCTCGTCAAATCAGCTAAGCTCTTTCCAAATCTTCCTTGCATATTAGGGTTTTACATTTCTACTTCCTTAGTTGCTTCGATCATTCTCTATATTTATTTACTACTTTTGTTTACTATTATTTATTGTTGTTCCTAGTTTAGATTAACTACCATTATTCCACATTTTAGTTAATCATTTTGGTGAACCCCACATCTTTCATGCTTTGGATCCTCATCTTTCTTCTATCATGGGTCGTAAATCTCCTCAAGTTCCTTTGTCTGATTTTCTTAAAATGTATCCCAACTGTCAAGTTGTTCTACAAAGAGAACTAGACTCTATATGTCATCCTAAAGATACGCCACCAAATGAAATAAGTCCTATCTTCCACTATCTATCTGATGACCTTAGTCCTCGTGCTCCTCCATCTAATCAACCCCTATTGGACTCAATTCAATATTTACATTCTTTGTTTCAAGACAAGTTTATGGATATGGAATCCACGATCACATCTCTCAAATATGAAATTCAACAACTTAAGGATGCTTCTCAAGCACATGTTTGTTCTCCTTCTACACCTCATTCTCATTCTATGTCTGCTACATGTGCTCATATTAGTGAGCCTCAAGTTATACCATTACCATAACCTTTCATTTTTTATCACAATACTAAACAACATGACCTTCTTACTGAGCTCCTTAGTCATCAATTGATCACTTTACTGCCTACTCATTGTTATCCTCCTTATCAACTAGATAAATATCAAGGGTGTCTATATTGCAATTATCATTGAATCAATGGACATAATGAAAATTATTGTCATGTTTTACAATGAAGAATCAAACATCTTAAGAGTCAAGGTTTTATCTCATTCTCTACATGTATTCATAAAATCATGCACTTACTACTACTATTATACCACCAAATATGTTGTTTTATATATGGATCTCGTGTAAGAAAAGTATTCACTAATGGCTCATCCCCTAGTCCTATTGTCAGTTTAATCATTAATTATCATTGATTGTCTTTCACATTCGCGCTTACTCACAAAGTTACGTCGTCTCTCATAGAGTCTCGCTTGTTGTTATTTACTTAGTGGTCGTCTCTAGGTCTTTGACTAGGGTACCTAATAAGGGATTGGGGCACCCATCGCCCCCGGTCCTCATTTTTAAGTACCCTAGTCCCGGTTGCACTTGGTTCTCATTTAGATTCTTGAGGTTGGTCTTTGTAGTTTTCCTTCTCATTCCCTAGGTACTAGTCGACATGTCAGGTCATTAGTGTCAAATTTGAGCAAGAGATCCCTATATAAACACAACATACACACTATCTTAAGGATGAACTATTTCTACTAAGGGCTAGCTATCTAATAAGGAAAGGGATTGCATTTGGCACTATTCTACATCACACATTGCATAGGAAGGGTTGTATTCATTCTATTCCATCCACCATTTGCATCTTACATCTAGTTATTGCCCACTACTTTGGCATCATTAGTGCTAGGGAACCCTAGGCACATGATTACACACACAAGTACATAGAACTACATCGGGTTTGAGATGTAGTGTAATGCTCAGTCATAAGTCCATCCATTTAGAAGTTGAGGATAGTCTGACCCATTCATTTGCATATTTCTTTTTTAGGGTTTGATGCTTTTGTGTGGGGTTTTGTAGGAGATTATTCATTGAAGATATACAACGACATCAATGAAGCTAGTGTGAAATCCACGTGACAAGAGTCGAGTTATTACAAATACCTAGTGAACAACTCATACGCAGTTCCAAGCTATTCTACAAAATAGGGTGCCCATACTACAAACCAGGGCACCCACAAGTTCCCTAATCATCCCACAAGCACCCCAATCTGGCCAAATCTTCATCTGTTGCAAGTTCCTGAGGTATGTTGTCATACTCTGTTTCGCATGTTCATCAAGTAGTCCAGTTTCAGATCACTGTGTGGTAAGTCATTTTTAGGTTAGTATCTTTTCCTCCCATTTTAATTATTCCATTTTATTTAAAATATCGAATAGAATTAGCTAGCATTTATGTTTAATTTATTTCATTATTGTACTTGTTTACATTAATTCTAAAAGTCATAATTTTTGTTAATCATTTTGGTGAACCCGTACTTTAGAATATTTTTTCCCTAAGATCTATTTCAAACCCTAATGGTTAAGCATAGTTCATATTCTTCTTAACCCATCATGTCTCATTTTAACGTCAATCCTATCTATGATGGTGCCGTCATTGCTAAGCTCACGACTCTCTATGGTGATCCTAATCTACCACCGATATTCAACAATAAATCTTAGGTGGTCAATAATATGTTCCTACTAGTTTTGAATATTACCCTATTGGAATTAGTATTATTGAGGACCTAGTAGCCTTCAATCATTTTACACCATGATATGTGGCTATTAATGATCCTCCTAATATCTCTAAGGAAATTCTAGATGATTCTCTTATCGATTACATGTTTGGTATTGACAATCACTCACATGTGCATATTGATTCTTCTTCTAGCCGATCACTACTATGCTTTCATATCCTAATTTTGATCTTGCTTCTCATGATACATCTCATACTAGCTTGCATACTCCTTCATATTATGTTGACAATCTTATTGATAGCATCCTTAGCGACACTCTCATTTCTGAGTCTCTATCTGATGGTGATGAGGCAGTTGATAGCCATGATTTACCTTCTTTTCATATTGCGAGTGTGAATCCCCTATTCCATCACTACCTTCTCCTTGAGATTGCATCTAGCACTGTACATGAGTCACCTCCATCTATTACTTCTTCTTCTCCTACCATTTCATCTTCTCTTATCACTTCATCTACATCTGTTTCTCCATCTCCTCTTATCATTGTATCTCCATCGATGGTTCACCTCTTAGGGATGTTTCCAATGCTATTCCTACCACTATTATGGGTATTCCATCTATATCATCTACTATAGATTCTTTGGAACCCACTCCTAGTGTGCCTTTAGCATCGAAATCTCCTTTATCTTCTCTTGACATTCCTATGGTCACTCACAATGGAAAGTTACAACCACTCAATACATTATTGTCATCTTCTACTATTCCTTCACAAGATATCCTATCTCTTATGCATGTCATAGGTCAATTAAAATATCAGGTTCAGTCTGTCACTTTAGAAAGTAGGGCTTATTATGCTTTTATTGACAACAACCCATTACATGGTAACCCTATCCTCAAGAAGATTCATAACTCTGTATTTCCTAAGGAATTTATCATGCCTACATTTACATTTTTTGATGGTACTAGTGACCCTCATGCTCATCTCCTTGATTACCACACAGCTATGACTTCCTATTCTAATGATAGGTTATTGCTTAAGGATTTCTGACATAGTCTTACCGATGAGGCATTACAATGGTACACTCATCTTCCCTTTGGTTTGATTAGTACTTACTATGACATGGAGGATGTTTTCCTCCATCGTTTTATCATCAACAATGGCCCTAGAGTTACTTATGACTGCCTACCTACTTTACATCAAGGCTCATCGAAACTATCACAGATTATATCTTATGGTTCAATACTTGTATGCATCAACTAATATTCCAACCCATTGATTTAGAGAAGAAATTCATTTTCTATCATGGTTTGATTCCCGCACTTAAGAAAATATTACAATATGATACATGTGATTCATTCACTCTCTTGTGCTACAAATTCATAGACCTCGAACAAGATCTTCTCTCAGCACATGTCATTGACCCTCCATCTACCTCCACTTCTATTGCATCATCTAGTGCTCCTCCATTGTCATCGGTTGAGTATCCTACATAGTCTCCATCTCGACCTAGAAATCAAACTCAACCTACTCCATCACAAAAGCATACTTCTTATCCTCCTCCATGATAGGCTACGTCTCCATCTACTCCATCTATTTCATGTGAACCATTGCACTTTTCTCATCATGCTTGACCACATGATGTGTTGTGTGTTTTACTTAATGAGCAATTAATTTTCTTGCCCTCTAATCAACATCATCCACAACATCATCTACAACGTCAGCATGATCAACCCTATTGTAATTATCATCGCATCAATGGCCATATGGACAATGATTATTTTACCATTCATGATAGATTGCAATAATTAGAGGATAAGGGCATCATTTCCTTTGGCTCTCACTCACGTGAGTGGTCCATCTCTCCTCTACCTTGTCAACATGTTTATGTGCACGTTGATTTGTCTCCTTCATATGATACTAAGGTTATTATGTGTCCACCGTGACATGTTGTCACTCATGCGCACTCTCCACTACATCCATCCATCGCTACACCATCGCATCCACCACATCCACCACATCCATCTCATCTATCAAAACATGTCATTGATTCACATTGGCTGTTACAACCCTCTGTATTCATCCATACCACCGCAGCTCCATATGACATCGCTTTAGTTCATACACTCATGTTTCTTCCATCCCACATACTTCCACCCCTTCACATCACTTTGGTCTATGGTAGGTAATCATTATCACCTTACCACCTGATGACACACTTTTGTTCTTATGGTTCTCACATGATTGTTAATGGTTTATCTCTAATAACCTTTCATCACGCACTTCATTGATTCATCTAGCAGACTTAATCATTTCCCGATGATGCACTCTTTCTTGCGTGGCTCATTCTTAATTGTTGAGGGGTCTTAACTATATGAGCATATTCATTCACACGCTTGGGGACATCCCTAATATCACCCCCACAATAGTTACACTAACATAATACGATCATATTCCATTATCAAATTCATCACCACACGTTATTTTGATAGTCATACATTATCTATTTTTACATACATTCTACCATCATCATTACACTAATTACACATTACAAGTTCCATTCAACAAATGTGCATCTCACGCAACACATCAATCAAATTACATCTATTAGCATTCACATTACACTTTTTGTCTACCAAAATCATAGTACACATCTACATCAACACACATGAACAATAATCATCACCGACTCATACATTATCAATCACATTACAACATCAATATACAATCAATTGTACTCATCATAAAGTCGTCTATATATATCAAGTACAATCATGATTACAAAAATATTTCACCACTAGGGGAAAGTCCCCTACATCATATACAATAATAAAAATCAAATCTCATCATCACTATCGCTCTCAAGTACTAAGAGAGCCCTAGAACAAGATGCCTCGCCACTAACTCTGTGCTATTTTTCGTGGCCTCAATACCTCTCAACCCGCCTTCGTAATAATGTAACCTTCATAGAATGGTCTAAAAATTAACACTACAAATCCACATATCATGTAAATACATCATGCATTAAGGGACCACCACCCATTGGCTCATCAAGTCTCCTCATGTGCATCATACCTCTCACCTAGAAACACAAAGGTGCATGTCATTGCTACTATTGCCACTGGCTCAAATAAATGGGCATGCTCTTCACAATATCATCCACAGGATCAAGTATTCCTCCACCAATTACATCAGTCAACATATTCTATGTTAATGTATGGATGGATGTGTCTACTATCAGGGACCAATACACATCACCTAAAAAAACTCCAACTTAGATAACCATCACTATTACATAGGAAAATAAAAAAGTACAAAACAAAACTATCAAAATAATCACGCTTCGCTACAACCATCAACATTGTCGGGGCATGGGCTTCCCCCTCTCTTCCTCCTCCCCGAGGTAGCCCCATTACATCTCGTAAAAATGAAAACATGAGTACCCATCGATGTGTCGCCCATCATACATGGTACTCCTCCATGTACAACCCACATCATCGATTCTTTCAACTCTATCATTGTGTTTGCATAATTTGGACCATGAGGTACTATTTGCTCTCCTTTGGGACCTAGTCTAGCTTCGCCTCCTAGGTGCCCTAATATATCTCAACCATATATATGACTGGGGGCATGTCTGCGCCATGCCAAACCTCGCGATACTCTCTCTCTGCACCGGAATAGCTTGGTCACCCTTGGAAATCGGTCCTCCAACCACATGGTCCTACTTATACACCACAACTCTACAACATCCTCGGGACAGCCTCCACAGTCGCATTATGGCCTTTATATAATGGCCTCAGGACCCATTCTATCTACCAAAGCCCTGTAAATATTTGTGTCCATCTTACGTCCACAAACATTAATCCACCTTTTTGCGTATATATCTAGCCTAGCCCTCTCTCCTCATGGACCTCTAACTAGCCTCAACACGGCTATATGCTCATGCACCCATACATGCAATAATGTGGTAGCTCCTATCCCACCACCATGCTCATCATGAGTAAACCTATATAGATCCCTGTATAGGTGGGCCAACACACACTGTTCCCACATGTATCTAGTTCTTTCCTCTTCTATATTCTGACATATATTGTACATCTCATACAAGATGCCTACACCTCCTCCCTCTATTGTTATAGATGAAACAATACAAATGGTGATAATCCATAAGCGTGGAACCCCAAATCTCAAGATAGCATACAAACTGATATGGACATCGGTAGGTACTCAAGTCCCTACAAAATGCCATCTAGCAACTCACATTTGTCTCTCCATATTCTCCAATGGCATAACCTATACTCTCTCCCCAACAACCAACAATCACAATATGTAATACACATCCTCCAAAGTAACTGTCATCTCACCCATAGGTAACCAAAATGTACACGTATCCGCACACCACCTCTTGCATAATGTTGTCAACATAGGCATATTGTGGGGTACATCCCCATCCATCTTATGTGCCACAGGCCGACATGGTCCATAACATCCCACTCATCATCTGACAAGCCCAACCTAAGAAAATTACTCAAATGACGACCTCCATGAAATTCCCTTAAGTGAATATCCCTCTACACACCACAAAACGACAAAAAACACAATGTTAGAATACTATACAAGTCCAAATACACTCACTTATCACATTACTATACACTAGAAATCTCAATCACACAATTATAGACTAAATAAACGTTTTCTTAACCATGGCACCCAAATACAGGATGGGCACCCAGAGAGCATGACATGGGCACCCGTGTCGTGGTGCTCATGTCTTAGGGGTCACTAGCGCCCTCACAAACCCTTGTCCAAGTCTTAAACGCTAAGAAACTTCATAATCTAAAAATTGATAAAACCAAGTATCACACACACATTTCTTGAAAAAAACATTGTACTTACCAATTCCACTGCATCCGGGATGATACGGAAGCTTCCACCCTCTAAAACTGGCTAGGACATTTTTCTCTCACTTGCGACATCTTCACTCACTTAGTGCTCAATCTCACAATCACATCAAAGACAAATGAAGTGATTAATCACTTTTTCACTTCACTACTTATAGTTACTTTTCATCACCTACTTTACTATGGTCATTATTTCACACTTATTCTCCCAACTAATACACACTACTATGTTTTTATCATATCTTGTGCATTTCTACTCGATTTGTACCCCATTTATGATGTTCTTTTTAGAATTTCACCTACCATCATACCATACACATTACATGTGTGTTATATCTTCTTAACATTGTCTTTCATTCAATTTGTGCACATTTTGGAAATTTCTATTACTTCCTCTCTATCTCGTGCTTACTTTCGGCTTAGCGTTCATTCTTATCATCATTCCCCTTTCACCGAAAGGGGGCATATCATTGGGTTATAATCACCCTTACATCACCATGTGATCAATCAACACTACCAATTCATCATTTTCAAACATTTACTAATTTACCGTGTGACATTTCACCATTGATTCCCCCTAATGACCTAACCTTGGGGTAACAAATGTATAATTTCCATATGTGACATTTCATCACTTCCCCCTAATGACCTAACCTGGGGAAATAGGCGTAAATTATATAATGTGATATATCATAAATTTCTATCAAATCCCCTAATGACATAACCTGGGGAAAATAGCATAAATCTCTCTACGAGTAACCAATCAAGACAATCAATTAATCAATCTATTAACGCGTTCAAACCTCTAACAACCATCATTCAATCAAAATGATATAACATATACAACCTCCCAGATGACCTAACTTGGGATTTACATTCATTACTTTCCCAGATGACCTAACTTGGGAAGTTATTCTATATTTGGTGTTTGCTTCCAGATGACCTAACTTGAAGCCATCATATATTTCACATTTGCTTCCAAATGACCTAACTTAGAAGCCATCACATTGCGGTGACACCTGTGGAGTGGGGGAAAGAGTTCCTTTCCTATACCACTCTTATATGGGTCAACTATTTGATCAAAATTATTTGGATCCAAAAACCACAAATGTTTGATCTGAGTTTGTCTGTAACAACTAGATCTTGAGGATGTAGTTACAGTTGGAGAATAACACACCTTTCTCCCTACACTCTTCCTCTGGTGACAGGACACCCAAATCCTCTAGTCGATTATTTGTATACACACAATCGGGTTGGGAATTGATCACTCCCTACCCCATCTCATCATCATCATACACATTTGAAATCATCAATCATCCAACATTACAATCATCACTCTCATTTTAGTGCACTTCACCATGATATTACGCTTTTCGCTATGTTACATGAATCGATGCCTTGATCTATGTTTCCACACACTACATAGTTCATTTGGCACGTTTTTCTACCACATCTGTGCATTATACTACAACATGGGCTTCTTTGGATTTCTCTCAGGTACACATCTCTATCTACTTTATGTTACCAAGCTTTTCAATCACCAACATAAAGTGGGGGAAAATTTTGTCACAAAATCACGCACTTACTACTATTATACCATCGAATATGTTGTTTTATATATGAATCTCACGTAGGAAAATTATTCACTAATGGCTCATCCCTAGTCATATCGTCAGTTTAATCAGTCATTGTTATTGAGTGTCTTGTACAGTCATCATTTACTTACACAGATCTGGTCGTCTCTCATGGAGTCTCAACTGTCGTTATTTACTCAGTGGTCATCTCTAGTCTTTGACTATGGCACCTAAGAAGGTATTGGGGCATTCGTCGGTGCTATGGTCCTAATTTTTAGGTGCCCTGGTCCCATTTGCACTTGGTTCTCATTTAGAGTCTTGAGGTTGGTCTTTATAGTTTTCCCTCTCATTCCCCTAGGTACTATTCAGCATGTCGGGTCATTAGAGTCGAAATTTGAGAAATAGACCCCTATATAAACACAACATACACACATAATTAAGGGAAAAATATTTCTACTAAGGGATAGCTATCTATTGAGGAAAGGAACTACATTTGGGTACTATTATGCATCACAAACTTCATAGGAAGGGTTGTATTCATTCTATTCCATCCACCATTTGCATCTTACATCTAAATATTTCCCTCTAATTTGACGTCATTAGCACTAGGGAACCCTAGGAACATGATTGCACACACAAAAACATAGAAATACATCAGGTCTGAGATGTAGTGCAATGCTCAATCATAAGTTCATCCATTTAGAATATGAGGAAATTCTGACCCATTCATTTACATATTTCTTTTTTAGGTTTTGATGCTTTTGTGTGGGGTTTCTCAGAGATTATTCATTGAAGATCTACAACAACATCAACAAAGCTAGTGGGACATCCACGCGACAAGAGGTGAGTTATTTGCGAAGACCTAAAACCAACTCGACTCGTGTTTTAAGTTGTTTTGTAGACCAGAGCACCCATATTATAAAATAGGGCACCCACATGCACCCTAATCCTCCCACAAGTGCCCAGTCGACCAAATCTTCATCCGCCGCAAGTTCGTGAGGCATGTTGTCATACTCTATTCTCGCATGTTCATCAACTAGTCTAGTTTCGAGATCACTATGAGGTAAGTCATTTTCAGGTTAGTACCTTTTCCCTCCCATTTCAATTATTCCATTTTATTTAAAATATCAAATAAAATTAGCTAGAATTTATGCTTCAGTTATTTCATTGATGTACTTGTTTAGATTAATTCTAAAAGTCATAATTTTAGATAATCATTGCACAACATTCTATTGCATGTCCATATACAAATGTTGCATCTCAATTAGATCCTAAATATCCTCCTTCTACATCTAATGAGCATAAGATTATCACTTTTGAGGTACCTTATTTGGTTAGTCATGCTCCACTTATTCAATCTACCCCACCTTCTCTCAAAGATGGTTCCACTTCTTTTCCACTCAAGCTATCTGCAACATTACCACGTTAATATAAGTAACCTCCTTTAAAACTTAGTGCTACTTGGCCTCCTATCAAACCTTCATCAGCATCATCCACACCAAAAAGATACCACAATTCAAGATACCTCCCCATCATATACCACTTCACAGCCAATTACTTTTGTCGAAGTAACTAATCCTTTTACTTGTTGGTTAAAACACATCACAAATTCCACCACCGCATGGTCCTACTATTACTTTTTCCCACCATGCTTCCACCGATTCATGTAAGATTGGTCTTTGATAGGACACTCTTTTCACCCTACCCTCCTGATGACACACTTATATTCTTATGGTTTTTATGACTGTTGAGGGGTATGTTACAATAAAGAACCTAGTCTCATCTTACATTAACATATCTATCTATTACATGATCACTCATACATATATACATCTACAATCATCTATCCCTCGTCACACATACCATACAATCTCTCATTATTCATCCCATCATTGAATCAATCTTACAAAATCTATGATACTTCACCACCTTCATACATCACTTCTCTATTTGTTGTTCAACATCATTTATAGGACAATGCACACATAACCACATACTTAGGGGGCATAACATCTAACACATCCCCCTCCTCATATTAGCATTAATACATCTCTCATACTTGCATAGTCATACATCAATCTCTTCGCATAGGCATACTCATCACATGTTTTAGCATCGATCATTACCCGATGACACACTCTTATGCTTCAGTTCACACTTGACTGTTGAGGGAATACTACACATGAACCCCACACACTACACAATAGTTACCACACACTGCGTTTATTCACACATCTTGTGTCTTACATCCTAAATTCTACATTTAGTCTATATTACACATCACACATTGAACACATCACATGGTCATCTCTCATCAGTACCTACACTACATACATTTACTTGTACATGTTGCACTCGCTACCCTATGACACACTCTAGTTCCACAGTTCATACTCGATTGTCGAGGGTTTACCAATCAAATGGACCTCATCATACATGCACACTCATCACTTGACTTTCAATCATGTGACATTCCTAGGTTAGTGACATACACTTTAGGCTAAATGGTCACCTATTTATTTATCTTGTAGTGATATACGCCTTAAGCTACATCACCACTCTTTCAATCATCTTGCCGTGTTATATGCTTTCAACTTTTGCTATAAGACTCGGTACACATCATCTCTAGGTCGCATATCATAAATACACATACACACTTATCACAACATGTCGATACAACACACACTTCAACCATTTCCCGATGACACACTCTCATTTTTGTTTCATTCTTTACTGACGAGGGGGTAAACCAAATGAACCTCACTACATACATTTCCATTCACTTGAGGGGCACACGATTCTTATTATTCTATCTTTCATTCCTTCCCACCCATCCACATCATGTTGTATATCTTTGTTGCATTTATTCTTATTTACATTTTCTTTTATATGGGCTTCTTATTACACATGCTAGTTAGATCTTTTGTATATCATTTATCTATACCATACACATGATACACATTCACGCCTTTGCTTAGTTATGATCGTAGATATAGGTTTTTACACGTATTATAGATGCACACCTTCTATCCATTCTACATTGGTCGTTGGGGGCATCCACATTTGTCTCTCACAAGTGTTATTGTTTCATGTTGTACTTATCACTCTATATTACATGGTTATACACGCTTTTGACATATTGGTTATCTTTCTAACATGTTAACAGTGCTTCATGTGCATTATTTCCTTACAAGATTACTTGCTTCCATGGCTATCTATTGTTTTTACTTTCTTATTTTGTTTAATATAGTAAGCGTGCCTTGTCCTTTGTTTGGTGTGCACACTTATTTGTTGTATTCGTCCCATGATGGCCTTGTGTGTCTTGCGACATCCCGAGTGATGTACCATGTTTGCAGCCCATTTTGTACGGCTTACTTCATCTTATTCTTTATTTACATTACTATATTTATTGGTATCTTTTACATTGTTTGCATATATTACACACTTTCTTATACATGCATGCTTATTCGTACTAACACTTTTGTTTGGTGGCCTCTTTTTTTTTTGCTTGCCTTGGTTTCTACCAAGAAATTTTATTCTTATTTACATTTCTTTCATATGGGTAGAGTTCATGTGAAGCATTATGGAATGCATACGAAAAAGCTATAAGGCTACATGAAGATCTAGTACAATACAAACACAATTACGAGGTGAGATTAAACCTCACATGCACCCCTCTTGAGCATGATTTTTACCTTGGGTTTTCTTGTCATTAAAGAGGGTAACCACCTAACTCAACCTTAGTATGGTGGGGTTTCTAGGATATCTACAATGTGGGTTATGTGATATTGTGCACCGTGTAGACAGAAAAACAAGGCTCTCCTATAAGTAAACCTATAATTCAAAGTATTTAAACAATATTATGTTAGTAAATAAATGGGAAGGTTATCTAGAAAATCTAGTCCCTAGAAAGCCCAATAAATTTCCTCGGTGGTTATCAACCTTATCAAAAATAATTAAGCTTTTATTGACATTAAGATTGTAATATAATGTGATGAAATGAAAAAATGATAGACTAACATCACTTATTTAGAATATACATATAGATACTAATGACATGAATTAGATACATAAATATGAATCTTGGTCAATATATAGGTTCTCAAACACATTAGATCCTATAGATTCAATAATGCCTTGCTATTCAAAGGTGAAGTCAAATTCAGTGCGAAATTAAGTCTTCAAAGAAAGAAATTAGACACTTCCTCCGGAGTGTTGTAGAGATGGGCTAATGTGGTGTTAGTACCGGGATGCTAGTGTGACTAAGGGTTTCAAATTCAGAATACGGATGGTAGTTTTCATCCTGGGAGGTCTAATCGGCCTCATAGTTGTGATTGTATTATACTAGATCTTCATGGAACCTTATAGATTCATCGTATGCATTTCAGAATGCTTCTGTGGCCTCACAGATGTGTTGGGTTCTTGCGAAGATAGATTCAAGAAGGTTGAAGGGTTCGTTCAAGACTACACAGATCTCTAGGTCATGAAGGAGTTCATATTGCTCCCAATAGAGTGGATGTCGAATAATGAGAAAAGAATCAGTAATTGGGAAGTTATTACCATCTAGTGCCATCTGAAATAGCCATACTGGAAAAAGACTTAACAAACAACAGGAAAAAGTAAGCAAGATTAAGAGGATTTATAAAAAGTGAAATATTACACAGAATCGTTGGCAATTAGGTAAATCGTAGGTGATTAAGGCAATCGCTAGCGATTTTTGTCAATTCTAACAACCTATTAAAATAGAGACAGAAAATTTGATTAAGCTATGGTTTGAGATGAATTCAAAGCATTATATGTCCTAGTAAATAAATAAAACATATATTACCCGCAACTTTGTGATTAAAATCTAGAAAAAGGGTTGATTACCTTGAATAACAAAACAATTTTATTGAAAGAAAAAGGAAGATAACTTGTCAATGAAAATGAGTGGTTTGATGATCAATTCAATGATTTTAGAGCAGTGTCACGTTGATGAAATTTGATGGAGGATGACTTGATCTTTGCTTTATTGGAAGTGAAGAAAAATGTACCTACAAGAACATGAGAATCCTTCCCCGAAGGAAGTCTAAATGTACATATTTATAGATTGCCAACGATTGGGAAAATCACCGGCAATCGCGGAAAATCCAACTAAGTCGAATAAACAAGTGATTTTCCTTCTACTTTGAACTAGATTAAATGGATTTTGAAGTTTTTGGGATGGAAGGAGGTAAAAAAGCATGAAATGAATTAAGTTCGTTAGGATGAGGGGTTTAGATTTTTTGGGATGTAATTTTAGAGGTGGTTAGGGATAAGTTAGTGATTTTTAGAAGGTTAGTTGGTTAGATATTTTTAGAAGGTAGTTTTAAAAGAGGTTAGGTAGTTAGCGAGGTGTCATAGTGAGCTATGAGGGGGGGATAACTAACTTATTTTAATTGAATAATTAATTAATTAATCTATACTTTTAGGGATATGAGGGGTATGATGTAATCGAGTATATTAAAATGATTAATAAGGTGATTCTCGATGATGTGAAGGATCGTAAATGTGTCACTTTTGGTCACAAGTGAGCTTAAGACAGAGAGATGTAGATTTTGGTGTCTACATTTTCCCATTTTTGTCTGTTAATTTTTGGAAAATCATTAAACAAAAACGATGAAGGGTTATGTTGGCATGGGTGATTCTACTATAACACAATACATAGAACACCAATGTGTTTCAATTCAAAAGGATTGCCCCAATTATGAGGGGGAAAATGAAAATTCTAGAGAATCAATTGTGAGGTGGCCAAATGGCTTGACATCCGTAGACATATGACCCTTCTTGAGTAAATTTGTTTAAGCGAGAAAACCAAGTGATGGGGGCCAAAGGGCTAATCTCCTATGTAGACGTATGGTAAATTCGATGTTGTTTTGAAAAAATATCCTAAGGGCTAAGACCCTTTTTTAGAAGAATGGTACACTTGTGTAAAGGGTAAAAATGACATGTTTATGGGCAATGTAGACATGAAACCCTAAAACAAGGGAATCATTAGCGATTACGAAATCATCGGTGATTGCCAAAATCGCTGGAGATTACATCACATTGAAAATTGGGGGTATAAATACCCCAAATGTATTGTTTATTTATCACATTGCCACTGTATGCGACAACGATTTGTCACAAGGTGAATTGGCAAGACAAATATGTTTAGAGGATGAAACGATTGTCTAGATGGCTTCCTCGAGTTCAAAACGGAAGCCCGTCTTGGAAGAGGTAAGTCTATTTACAATTTTATTTGTTTTTGTGGTTTTATATGGATTTATAGTCATAATGGGGTGCACGGATTCCCTAGGTTGGATTTACAGGAATCATCGATTTTCCTTCAATTTCTAGCGATTGAGGTGAATCGCCAATGATTCACCTGCAAACAAAATAGTTTGTGTTTTAAGTAAAAATGTATGCTTTGTGATAAATGTTTTTACCCTATGGAATGTTTAGAGTTATGTTATGTATGTATGAATGTTAGGCTCATGCTATGAGGGTGTTTTGTAACTTCAAATGTTTATTTTTCAAAAACATTATAGCTTTATTAATGTTTACTTTCATGTGTATGTTTTACGTGTAGATGCTCGATTGACCATTCGATACCACATCCCTCGATGCTAAATGAGGTCAAAGAGGACTTATCTAATGATGATTGGGAGCACTTGGAGGTTTTGGAATTTGGTGGGATGATATTTTGCAAGAGAGTCCATAGATGTTGCATAGTTTGATTCTGGATTTAATATAGAGGTGGAGTCCTTCCACCAACACCTTCTAGCTACCTAGGAGAGATGAGCATCACTCTCAAGGATTTTCATCAAATTACTAGACTATCGGTTAGGGGGAGCCTGTTTATTGTATTTCGGATGTAGAGATAGGAGATACTATGCAATAGTTGTATAGAGAGGATGCTCGGGTGTTAGATACTTGTCTGGATATTTTGATTACCAAGAATTATATGATGTCGAGAAATGGTTGTCCATAGATGACCATGATGATGATGGGGATCTCTTGTTTTGCACTACCAAATTTAGGAGGTGGGCGGTTCCCAATGATGATGCAAGGGTAATTCTGAGAGATGATGGAGCACCGTATAGTGTTTGAATGGGATCCTACCTTTTTAGCATAGACATACAGAGAGTTATGGGCTTGGACTTCCCACAAGCGTTACAAGATAGATGTTGGATTCTTATTACAGTGTTGGGCACATGATCACATTGTTATTGCTCATCCATTGGAAGTGCCTAGTGTTATTGAGGTGAGGCATCCGGTTTTAAGATATGGAGCCACATTTTAGGTTGGGACAGAAGGCCAAGGGCCTACCTATTACAGAG
Organism: Taxus wallichiana var. yunnanensis; assembly: GCA_018340775.1. Taxonomy (NCBI): domain Eukaryota; kingdom Viridiplantae; phylum Streptophyta; class Pinopsida; order Cupressales; family Taxaceae; genus Taxus; species Taxus wallichiana. Next base: position 725,258,745 of record CM031243.1, on the reverse strand, counting down.
ACTTAATATTAGGATTATAGGTTGGTGACGTGGTGTGGAGGCCGTATGTGGACTTTCTTGATTGGCTTTGAGTTTTACGAGTATTTATTGTATTTATAGTAGCACATATGGGTTTAGGGCTGCATATATGGAGAGAATGAGTCAATACGTTTTAGCCGGGTCATGAGACAATTTGGCCTAGTTCAGGATATACCTGAGGATCCGGTTTTGTATAAGTGAGAGGACGAGGACATGAAGACCCCGCAGCAGTATTGTTGTATGGCCTCGTAATTATTGTTGAACAACTAGGTGAGATGGGTCTAGATGATGATAGACATATAGTTACGATTGATGATGCATGGATGACCTCAAATTTTACTTTGCATGGTGGTACCGTTCATTAAGGGCCTTTAAGAGGACGAGGGCATTAGATAAGGTCAGAGTAGGCGATTAGATGGGTATGGGATCAAGAAGAGGGAGGAGAATAGGAGGGAGTTGAGGTTGACGAGGAGAGGGTTGAGCCTAATGTTTTGTAGCTCCGGATGTTGCGGCAGTGATGGCCGAGAAGGCCACGGTGGAGGCACGAGATATGTCACTTGGAGAGAGCGTGATGAATTAGTGGGAGTTCGTGATACTCTCATTGCAAGAGAGATGGATTGATAGTAGAGTACAATATCATATAGGCACAACTTTTATAGGTCTCTTCGATAGAGACAAGTACAAGAGTCGAGAGATATTCGGGAAGGTCTTAGGGATTACGGGGCCTTCTATTTCGGTATAGAGCTATCGATGATGGTTGGACAGAGAGAGGGAATCTACAACACCCCCTCCCGTAATGATTGTTGTGTCTCATTATGAGGCTATACCAGCGAGAGAGGGACTATTATGTGGATATGATCATCAGAACTACCCCGACACTACTTTATATGTTGACCGTGTAGCTACCCAAGGGGGTGCCATAGTAGTAAATAGGCCTAGTGATAGTGCAGTGAGTGCGGGGCAGCCACCTTGGAGACCGCTAAGAGGAGGTGATGGTGAGGGAGGAGCTAGTTTTGGTGGTCATGTATTAGGAGGCACTCTTGATACTATTTTGATGGACTTTACCACATGATTATATATAGGCTCATGGAAGCTTCATTTCTTGTGTATGATGTAATTTTGATTATAGGGACATTTGTATAGTGGACTTTGATATATATATGATCGTGATGATTTTTTTCTTGTGTTTATAGGCTCATAGAATCCCCGATGATGTATGGATTATGTGGTTATTTTTATTCAAGATTGTATATCTAATAATGATGATGATGTGTTCTTGTCTTTGGTTTTGATATGTGCGTGTTGTATGTTATATGTTTTAGATATATTGATATCTAGAAATTTTTATGTTTTGATTACTATTTTTGATGTCCAACTAACTTTGGAAAATGTATGCAAATCAAAATGTGATTAAATAAAACAAATTAAAAGTGGAAAGAACGCCCCACTTAAATTTTTAATGTGTATAATGGGTTTCGATAATGCTTGCACTTGTAGCCTTCCAAAATGTTAAATAACACCATCATTGGACAATTTAGGTAAATCATAATGGATTTGGACAAGAAATGTTTTATTAGGATAAAAGAAAAGAAAGAGACCATGTGGGTGTATGCCATTATAAGGGGAAAAGGCCATCCTTGTCAATGAGTTTATAGAGAATTGGTGACCTAACTTCTATAATTTTTGAATCAAACCGATCAATGCGGGAAGTTTGCTTTATGATGGGAAAGTTGATCAATACGGGAATCTTTCTTGGATGTTTTGTATTTTAAAGGTTGGTCAATGCGGAAACCTTATATATGAGTGGTCATCCTTCGAGGGTATGGTTTACATTTTTGATTATTTTTATCTCGAATGGTCGTCCTTCATGGGATTGGTCCATGATTTAGATATGTAGTTATCCTTCGAGGGATCAAGTATACTCTTTTTGATAGTTTACATTTAATAAATAGATGTCCTTTGAGGGATCGGTGTATTACTATTTTTAACATTGAATGGATTTATATCATTTTGTTAAGTTGAGGCAGAGAACCCTAACAAAAAATTTTAGAGGAGAGTATAAATGCACATGTGACCTACATCTAGATGCCCCGTTTTCACGATGTTGATGGATAAGTGTAGTGATTCTTAGGAATTTGGTGCAATGACGGAATGAATAGGATTTTACTAAAATTGGCGTCATGACGGTCAATTAATCAATAGTAGAAAGGCTGCAAGTGCGAGATAATTTAAGGGTTCCACCTCGGGTTCCCCATCAAGAGAAGTGAGATGATACGCTCCTAACCAATATTTGTGAGCGATAACATAAGGGCCAATACAATTGGGCATAAAATTTCCACGTTTACTCCACTCTAATATAGTCACATTCTAATTTTCTTTAAGGACGAGATCACCGATTTTAAAATCTCATTCTTTAACATGTTTTTGTATGCACTACTAGTACATCGTTGATAAATCGGTGATGTTCAAGAGTTGTCAAACATTTTTCATCTAACAATTCCAATTGTGCTAGGCGATATTCTTTGTCGTGGATGAAATCCTCGAGAGATATATATGTAGTGACAAAATTTTAATTTCAAGAGGCACAATAGTTTTAGAGCCATATATGAGTGAATACGGTGTTGCACACCGATAGGTGTGCAAATGCTAGTTCGATAAGCCCAGAGAGCTAACATGATTTGAGTGTGCTAGTTTCTACCTACATCATTTACATTTTTCATGAGGATTTTGTTGAGTGTTTTGTTAGAGGCCTCTGTCTCTGTTTGTTTGAGGGTAGTATGGTGAAGAAAAGCTAAGTTTGATGTTGAATGTATGATAGGTCTTTATCACTTCCTTATTTTAAAAATATTTCCCATTATCTCGTGATAAGCTTATGTGGGATGTCAAAGCGACATTTAAAGTTTTGATATATTAAATTAATGATGGATCGATATTTTTTTGAGGTCAATGGAATTTCTTAAACCGACTTAGTGAAGTATTCAGTTGCAGTGATGATTGAATGATGTTGTTGAGATGATTTTTGATTGATCGAGCCAATGAGGTCTAATCCCCATTGGGAGAAAGGCCACAAGTCCTATGCAGGTTGTAGGGCTTGGCTTTGAATATGAATAAGATCAAAATGGAGTTGAAATTTAACATATTTTTTCACGCACGTCATAACAGTCCTTGGTGATAGTAGGCCATTAAAAAATTTAGTGATGGCATTGCCACTAAAAGGACCACCACATATGCCATCATGCACCTCTTAAATTTTTCTAGTTGACTCATGTGTTTTAAGACATCATAGTAGTATCCCGTCGAAACATCATTTATAGAGAATACCACCTATGATGACGAAATGGGTGGCGTGTTGGAGAAATGATCATTTAGCAGATTGTGATAGATCTGATGGGATTTTGTCTTGAAAGGTAATCATATGTGTGTGTGTGTGTGTGTGTGTGTGTGTGTGTGTGTGTGTGTGTGTGTGTGTGTGTGTGTGTGTGTGTGTGTGTGTGTGTGTACCAAAGATCAAGTGATTTGTCATCAATGAAATCAATGGATGGTAGCCCATTTTGTTGTGAAGGATGATCCAAATGTTGAATGATTACACACATCTTAGTGTTATATTTTGATTTTTTTGTTTCAAAAGGGATAAGAGAGCCTAGAGACACCATGGTGTCTACAAATCTGTTAGAAGACCGTGGAATGGCTTGAATGGTGTAATGGTCAAATGTGCCAAGGAAAAAATTGACAATGGCCTTGTACTTTTGAGGAACCTCATTTTTACATTGATATTCTCCTTTGACTTGACTGATGACAAGTTTTGAATCTTCATATATTTCTAGATCATGGACACCTAGGAGAATAGCAATAGTAAGGCCCATTATTAAGGCTTCGTATTCTGCCATATTATTGGTGCATTAGAAGTTGAGTTTAAATGATAACAGAATGGGAATGTTACGGGGTGGTACGATAATGACACTGACCTCCACCTTTTTGACATTTAGCACCGTCAAATAAGAGGGTCATTTTGATGGGGGTGAAGATTGGTTCATAGTCATCAAATTCATTAATTTTATTGATGGATTCATCAAGAAAGTATTCATGAGGTGGTTGATCGTATGGAAGAGGTGCTTCGGAGAGTTGATCAACAATGGCCTAACCTTTAATATATTTTTGTGGTATAATTTCAAGATAAAATTAAGTCATTAAAATGAGCCATCGGGTTATACGATCATTATGATATGGTTTAGCATACATGGATTTAAGTGGATTAAAACTAGTGACAACGTACATTTTGTGGTTAATGAGATAATGTCGAGTTTGGAAGTATCAAGTACAACACAACACATTTTTTTAGCTTCGAGTATCATGTTTCATATTCATGAAGCAAGTGACTAATGTAGTACACGACCAATTCATGACCTTGTACTTCAAGAACCTCATTTTTACATTGATATTCTCCTTTGACTTGACTAATGACAAGTTGTGAATCTTTATAGATTTCCGGATCATGGACACCTAGGAGAATAGTGATAGTAAGGCCTATTATTAAGGCTTCATATTCTGCCATATTATTGGTGTATTCAAAGTTGAGTTAAATCATAACGAATGGGAATGTTATAGGGTGAATACGATAATGACACCGGACCCTCCACCTTCTTGACATTTAGCACCGTCAAATAAGAGGGTCATTTTGATGGGGGTGAAGTTTGGTTCACATTCGTCAAATTCATTAATGTTATTGATGTTAGGAAAGTATTCATGAGGTGGTTGATCGTCTGGAAGAGGTGCTTCAGAGAGTTGATCAGAAATGGCCTGACCTTTAATATATTTTTGTGGTATAATTTCAAGATAAAATTAAGTCATTAAAATGAGCCATCGGGTTATGCAATCATTATGATATGGTTTATCATACATAGATTTAAGTGGATTAAAACTAGTGACAACGTCGTTTTGTGGTTGATGAGATGATGTCGAGTTTGGAAGTATTGAAGTACAACACAACACATTTTTTTCAGCTTCAGAGTATCATGTTTCATATTCATGAAGTGACTAATGTAGTACATGACCTTGATCATCACGGTGAGAAAACATGGATCCTAGGGCATGTTATAAGGTAGATATGTAGAGATAAAATGACTCCCCTTCATGAGGGGGTGTAAGTAGAGGGGGTGATAAAATATTGTTTGATTTCATCAAAGGCCTTCTGGTTATTAGAATCCCAATGAAACATTGTCTTTGCGGAGAATATGGTGAAATGGTTGGCAAAAATTGGAGAGATGTGATATGAAACGTTAGATGGACTATATTTTTCCTTAGATCGCGTAGTTGTTTAATATTAGAAGGTAGAGGCATATTAATGATTGCCCTAACTTTTTCAGGATTGATTTCAATTCCACAAAGAGATATGATAAATCCTAAAAAATTCCAGTGAGAACACCAAAAACACACCTTTCCGGATTCAGGTGGAGATAGAATTGAATGAGATGGGTGAATATTGATTCAAGGACACTAAGATGATCTTTTTCGTGATTTAGATTTCCCAAGAAGGTTGTCAACATAATCTTCCAAATTTTTCTTGATAAGAACATGGAATATGTAGGTCATTGTGCATTGATACATTGCCCTAGCATTTTGAGACCAAATGGCATTATACGGTAGGAAAAGGTCCCCAGGGGTGATAAAAGTGGTTTTATGTTGATCATCGGAAGTGATAAGAATCGGAAAAACCATCCATAAGGGAAATCATTTCATGGCCGGTTGTGAGGTCAAACAGTTTATCTTTGTTTGAGAGGTGGAAATCATCCTTTGGATAAGTGAGATTGAGATCCTCGAAGTCCGAGAAGATGTGAATTTTTCAGGAAAATGTTGGAGACCCACTTTGTGGATAGTCAAGGCATATGATGAAATTGGCGAGATAAAAGACGTTGCAACTCTTTCTTGATAAGGAGAGCTATACATGGGTACATTTTATGGAGTTTTTTCTTGAAATGTTTAGTGTCGAGTTATGTTACTATGTTGTGTAGAAAAATGTTGGGATTGATCCTAGGAAAATTAATATATGACTAGGTGAAGGCTTGGTGATATTTTGTTAGGAATAAGGTAAAATCATTCAATTATTGTGGATCAAGCGATTTACTGACCTTAACTATATGAGGATCTTTAAGTGTTCATATGTTAAATTTGATGGTTGATTTGTTAAGAAGGGTTGGTGTATCATATGGAACGGATTTATGAAGGAAATGATCCTCATCTCCCATGTGAGAAAGAATGTCGAGGCGAGAAAGAAAGTATTTCAATAGAAGGAAAATCTTCCTCAACCATTTATGGATGAACAAGCGGCAATGTTTTAATGAAGTGACTAGACTGATAAGTGAGTGGTCATAATGATATAATATTGATTAATAATATTTAGGTGGGATGGGTATAATGTCATTTGTGTCCATGGGTCTTTCGAGTTCGTTGACAATGTTGGTTCTATTTAAGAGATGGTTAGGGATGTAGAAAGTTTGGAGGTACTAACTTTTTACATGTCGGGGGTGAAGCTTTTTTATCCTACTCCAATTTTATCATGAGATTTGAGGGTTTGTCGAGATAGGTTGATCATAAATGCCTTGTTCATAATGTTTGAGGCCAAAAACATTCCACGTGCAGCGATGAAGATACATGGGGGAAAAGTTTGGGTTGTTAAGGGATTTAAATTTTAACACAAATGGCATGGAATGATGTGTCCAAACATGATGGGATGGTAGATTATCAAATCTGATATAAATTATCTTTTTTTTTGAGATAGGTCTGTCCATAGGAGGTAACATCTCCGACATCGGGTCGCACATAGGCTATTTATCGGGGAGACCATAAATTTTAGGTGAAGGGATGAAATTGAGCACGAGAAGGCGATACTCCCCCAGGGTAAGAAACTTTACGGCCTCAACGATGAGGAGGAATCATAGAGTAATTTAGAAGAAGATATTGATGTGATTTTAGAGGCTTGATCAGATGACTCCGATGAAGATTTAGGTACAAGTACATCATTTGGGTAGTGCATCATGTAGCAATCAACAAATGGATTTAGATTGGCTAGGATAGTATAGGTCTTACCTTCATGTTAATATTTAAGAAAATGATGGAGAGTGGAAGGAACACACCGCATGGTTCGTATTTAAGGGTGCCCTAACAACATATTGTATTATAACTCTCCTTCTATAATGTAGAAGAGTTCAGGTAAAGTCTTGACGTCATTTGGTCAAAGGAGAGAGAGAGGATATGATATTAATGGCCACACCACTATCAATCATGACCCTCTCGATAGATATGTCATTGATCTGAGAGGTAATGAAGAGCAGTAAATCATGATCCTCAAGTCTAAGTGAAGGAATTTTAGACGGCTCGAATGATATGGAGGTGGATGCTTTCAGAGCACCCACAAAGTTTTTGAATGGGACCGATTCATTAGTTGGTATAGTAATGGATTGGAGAGCTTCAATCATGGTTTTCTTATGACTAGGTGATGTTTGGAAGATCTCATAAAGTGACATCTAGATGGGAGATTGGTGTAATTATTTAACGATGACCTTCTGTATCGCAGTCAAAGGTGGTGTTGTTATTTGTATAGAAATTTTGGCTCTTGATGATGATATTTGATTCGATTCTTTGGGAGCTAAGGAAATGGATACCTTTGGCTAGTTTAGTGGAGTTGATAACTCAAGGGGTGGAGGTATGGTGACGGAAGTCCTACTTTTCGGAGGCTTGGACAATCCTTTTTCATAATTTTTTGAGCAAGTAGTGACGTGGAAAACATCAACTTGGTGAATAAAAGTCTCACGGATGGAATCTTCTGGTGACGGTGGTGTTGATATCGATGCGATTTTTATTGAGGAGGAAGAAGGAACAAACAATCTTCACAATTTTTTGATTAAAAGCTTTGTACTCTTCTATGGAGTGGCCTCACGTTCTATGGTAATCACAAAAGGCACTAAATTCATACCATGAAGGTTTGTATCCACGATGATCGACGGTTTGGGAGATGATAATTTGATTAGTGACTCCCATAATAAGTTATCCAAAATGGTGGTGTAATGCCGTTTAGGTCCGAACCTATCCAAAGATTCATTTTTCTTGGGAGTAGGTGAAGCGAGTTGTTTTACAAAATATTGTTTACTTGGTGGTCGTGGAGGCTTTCTAGTTGTTGTGATAGGTTGAGAACTAGGATTTTGTACAAGTCACGGTCATGGATGATAATAAGATTGTGCAGGAGACGAGGCACAAGGATCAAACATGGGTGCCCATTGCAGGTTAACGAGATGCGGAATACGAGACTCATGGTGGAGGCCTAATGCATGGGTTTTTCCCCTATAATAATGGGGTGATTAACCGGTATGATGGGAGAAGGTTCGTATACGAGGTTATAATTTGGAAGACTATAATGAGGGTCTTTAGGATTTTGAATAATTTTTTGTTCAGGGGGTCTCATAGGTCTTGGTTTTGACATGATAAGAGGATCTCCAAAATCAGGTGTGATTTTTGGATGAAATGATAGACGAGAAAGGTAAAGGGCCATGGAAATGATAAGTCTCATCATAATAAGGACTTATAAATACCTGAACTACACCCTACTTGTTAGGTCCTTTTGAAACTTTAGATGAACTAGGTGTATTTGTTGAGGTTGAAGCTAATGAAGAGGGAGAAGTTTGGATGGTGTGGTCTAAGTGATTAGCATATTTTAGATTATTTGTTTTGCGGGTTGAGAATGACTACAACCCCTAGTCGGCTTAGGTGGAGGTGGTTGTGCTAAGAATGTTTCAAGTGGTATCATGGTTAGATTCAAAAAATTAGGTGGCGTTGCTTGATGGAGTTGTGTTGTTGGAGGGTATGGGTTCGGTAATAGTATGTGGTGAAGATGTGGGAATGTTCTTAGTAGTAAGCGATGGTGTAGCAATTTCAAGCTTATCAGATTCTTGCATGGATTCGTGGGTGTTAACTTGGTAGGTGACAAAGACACAAGAAGGATTTGAACAACAATTTTATCGGGGAAACTTTGTAGTCATTGTTGTAGGCTCATTAGGTAATGATGTCGATTCTGTGGGTTATATTTTGTTAAGTGACAAGGTAGACAAAGGGATTGGATCAATTTTAGTTATTGTATTAATGGTGTGAACTATGTTTGTTTGTGGTTGCTAGGAAGAAGAAGGGTGATTTAGGAAAGGTTGTTTAAATATGTCGAGACTTTGATTTGGGGGTGTGTTTGGATTGTCTAAGTGAAGGTCACCTTTGTCAATCAAGTCTTGAAGCACATTGTGGAATGTGTGACACCTTTCAATGTCATGACCATTGACCCTATGGTATTTGCAATAATCATTATCTCGATACCAAATGGGTTTGGAAATTTATATATCGATGGGTCGAATGGGTGGAAGCTATATCACGTTTAAGGTGAGAAATTTATTAAAAACTACGCCACAAGATTTTGTTATAGGTGTATAGTTGTGTAGTTGATGGATGCGTTCATTGGTAGGATTTTCTTTAGGATCCTATTTGACCATGATGACGTTGGTGGATGATTTATATTTATCTCGAGTTGGAGTGCTCGACTTGGATGGGAATTAAACTTTCAGTTTCTTAGGATTAAGCTTTACCCGTCCATCCTCTAGGACTCACAATTCTAGTTTACGGGCCATGGTAAAGGCCTCATCGAAAGTTTTGAAGGTTTGAATTTGTAAAGTGGATGAAATATGTTTGGCACAAGCACGAAAAAGATATCAATTATCTTTGGCTATGGTAGTGTGAAGGATAGTTGATTGGTAGTGGTCATCCAACAGTGACAAAATCAATAATGGATTTGTCTTCAAAAAATTTAATGGCATACGAGATCATTGCTGGTAATTTTACGGGCCATGTTTATGGAGAAGTGGTATAGGAATAGTTGCGCAAGTGGTGCGAAAGAAAATAGTGAGTGTTGTGGAATGTTGTTGTACTAGTATAAGGTGGGATCAACAAGGTACATGGGAAAGGTCCTCAACATGAGGTCCCGATCATGAGCTATCGATAACATGCATGACAGAAAGCACGAGATATGTTGTTGGGGGACCTCTTTGCTATAGAAATTAGTAAGTTTCAAAAGTTCCCAATGAGGAGGATATGGTTTATATGTTATAGAAGGGTGAATGGGATCATTACAAATCTGATCATAAGAGAGTGCATTCTTGGATGTTGAAGAAGTGGCCTCCAAACTACATATGTGATTCAACAGAGCCTCGAAGGGGATCAATTTACATTTATTACTTGTAGGGATGAGTCAGGTTGATATAAATATTGATTGGGTTGTGAGTACGCTTGATATTGATGTGGGATGTTTTGTTGATAGGAGGTGTTCTATTGAGGGATGTTCTGTTGATATGGAGCGTTATGCTGATAAGGGTTGTTTTGTTGTGGGACATGATATTGAGGAATTTTTGTTGAGGTATATACTACTGAGGTATGTGTTGTTGATATGGGACATTTTTTTGGGGGATGTTTTGATAGTAAGGGATGTCATGATGCGGGGTGTTTTGATGGGATGATGAGCCTTGCTGCAAAGCGGGAGGTCATGAGGTTTGAACATACTTATATTGTAATGGAATTGATACATGTCAAAGGGGTAGTGAATGTGTATGTGTTTGTTGAAAAGTTATGGTCAAAGCGCAAAGGATGGTGCCTGTTGTGGTACACTTCATTGTGAGATGTTGTATCATGGGATGTTCTATTGAGATAAGGTTTATGGTGCAAATATCAACAATTGTGAATATTGTGGCATGTATTTTGATATGGGGTGCATACTAGAAATAACACTAGTATTAACTAATGGTGTCATTGTGGGGATGGACATAGTGATGTTTTGGATGGGAGTAGTAACCTGTTGGGAAGGCATAAGCTGTTGAAGGGGTGATGACACTTAAAGGGGGTGTTGGTACCTATGAGGAAACTTAAGGAGTGGTCGATGAAGAAGAAGTACTATTAGAGGAGGTGTGGATCCTATAAAAGGACTTGGTGAGGATGTGGATTGCTAAGCGAGATGTGTTTTGTGATGAGATCATGTGATGATCATAGATGGAAGCTGAGGAGACATCGAGTGTTTCAAAGTGACTAGTGAATAATTGTTCATTGAATGTTTTGAAAGGATTAGTAGAGCTATGAGAACTCTAGGGTTGACTATTGTTTAGCATTTCAAGTTGATTTGAAGTGACGGATAGAACTGTTGAACGACAGGGTCTTGATTTTGATCGATGAGTTGTGCAATGGAAGATGAAGGGTTGTACTGTATGGAGTGGATTGGGGTGTGAATGGTTGCATTTGAATATTTCTTAATACTAAGTAGGCATTAAGCGTAATGGGATTCAAGTGTAAGATTTCTTCAAATATAGGGTCTCCCCTATTGTAGAAAGGAGGTTCAAATTCCACGAGTGAAAATGAGTGTTTTGATTCTAGCATATAAAGAAGTTTTCCATGATATTGGTGTGGGGAATGGAAGAATTTTTGTCCTACCTCATGACTATAAAGGTTCCTCAATTCAGTCTAAGTTTGTGTGTCAAATAACGGATTGACTATGTCATGCTTGATAGAGTAATTCTCGTGGTTGGGTTGGTGAGGAAAAGGGTGTAGGAAGTGGTGTAGTATGAAGTGGGGCATGTTGTTGAGGTGAAAATGGTGAGGTAGACATGTATTCAAAGGGTTGATTATGTGCTTGTTGTCTTGTAAGTACCATGATAGGAAAACACACACAAAAGAACCTATAAAGGTAATGTAATGTCCCCAATGGACATTATTTTACCCCTAAATGGATTTTAGGCAATCCCAACTTTAAATGCAACTTGTAGACAAAATACCAAACAAGTATCATGCAGATCTGAATTAAATAAGGAAATGCGACTTGGGTTAAGTGGAAAACCCACACCAATCAGCCTCTAAATTTATATCTTTCCACTCAAATCTAGTACCACTAATTTATAAAGCCCAAATATGTATAAAATTGCAGATTTCAGATGTAAACAAGGCTGCAATAAATTATTTAAAAACCCTGTCTGCAACATAACTTCAAAATTCATATCTTTTGCTAGAGAAGTCCAAATGAGCTGAAATTTTGGGTCATGGGCCACAAAAATATGAAGAATAATATTCCAAAATTAGAAAAACAAAAACCCTAATTTTTCCTAAAAATAGGTCGCCCAACACATTTAGGGCATCAAATCAGCTCTAAAATTAAGAAAACAGACTAATTTGATTTCCAAACAAATCAGCCAATCAACTCCAATAATGATAAACTAGGGCGGATCTTTCACCACCAAAGAGTGCCCTACTAGCTAGGAATGGATCTCTCACCACCGAAGATAGGGTCCCCTGTGGGATCTTACTCCACAAGCTAAAGAAAATCCAAGCATGTATGCAAATGCTACAAGCTTAAGACACAAATCAGAAAATATCAAATGGTTATGCCATACCCTCCCCTCAAGTCAAATTCTCCTTATAAAGGAAGAAGAGACCCAAAACAACTTCTACAATATCCAATTAGTTCACAAGGATTTTCCTATGCAAGCATTTAATATTTTCCCATATTAAATGCTTTTCCTAACAACTTTTTCCTCCTAATGCAAGTCCCATTTTTCTAGGGGAAATACATAGTAAAATGGGCATTTATCCTTTCTATGTTCTCATTCCCCCTTCCAAGGAAAGTCACCTTTTCACCTAGGATGGATAACAATTTATATTTGGGATTTTACCATCTTAAATTTATTAATTATTAAGTCATATAAATTATTATAAGTGCTCTATATATTTTTTTCTTTTATTAATGGCACTTTATAATAATTAAATATAACTTAAGTCACCCTTATATTTTTCCTTTAGCCGTAGGGTTGACAAAAATAGGCCAAAGGTATTCAAATGGGAAGGGGATATTACAATACTCCCTTCCTAAAATTACTTTCCCTCAAGCAATTGCATCTTTGTTTTGTCCAAGAGCCATGCACAAGAGACAAAACATGCTTTGAAGTGTTCTACCATCCGAGCCCCCGTACCTATTAAGTGAACTAAAACTTGCCACCATATATCACCCATAAGATGCTCATATACACATAGTTGGAGCAATGGTTCAACAAACTCCATAATGAAGCTTTTTCATCTACCATACCATGCATCTCATGATGGAAATAAATTGGAATAGGTGACCATAAATAAGACACATTATTATGTTGTTCATACCTTTCAATGCCATCAATGTCCTCCGTGTGTTCAAGATAGACATATGTTGAGCTGCCCCCAACATTGTTGCCTGAGTGCCCATTGAAAGTATCTAAAAGTTGATCAAAAGTTGCTGGTTTGGAAATTACAGCAGGCTACAATTTCACACAAGTGTCCATGTGAGGCTCCTCCTCATGTGTAAGTTGCTCTATAAAGACTTTTTTCATGGGTGTAGACTTCCTTGCATCATTTTCCCACATATTTTCCTTGAAATCTTGTAGGTGTTGTCTTGCTTGAGCGGCTATCAATCTAGCAGCTCTAGCTCTGCTATTCCATTCCTCACACCATTTTAGAGTTTCCATTACATCCTCCTTGCTTGCATATACAAATTTCTTCTCCTGAGCTGGAATAGTTTCTCTAACAAGCAAAGTTTCACTAATGCAATTATTTTTTTCAATGGAAATCATACCTTTTTCTCTAGAAGCTTCTTCTTCTTCAAATGAGTTCTTTTGTAATTTAGGTACCGACAAATGATGACCTCGCTTGGGCTTGCTACCAATCTTCATCATGCAATAATCTGGAAATGGCATATTATCTCTGAAACCCTTACTCAAAGATTGATATTTCCTCCAACAAGAATCCTCATCAATCACCTCTATTGGCTGCCCTTTATCACTGTTCTCACCATTTTCCTTATTGTCCCCAGATCTACTTTGATTCAAATTCTGAGTGCGCTGGCTCAAATAAAGGTTAGTAGCTTCTGTTGTTTCACCATGTTGGTGAACATTTCCTTCATAAAACCCACATTGAGATCTTTCCAAACTACCATATTTAACCCACACAGGCTGGAGGAACAACAACTCTGATACCATTTGTAATGTCCCCAATGGACATTATTTTACCCCTAAACGGATTTTAGGCAATCCCAACTTTAAATGCAACTTGTAGACAAAATACCAAACAAGTATCATGCAAATATGAATTAAATAAGGAAATGTGACTTGGGTTAAGTGGAAAACCCACACCAATCAGCCTCTAAATTTATATCTTTCCACTCAAATCTAGTACCACTAATTTATAAAGCCCAAATATGTATAAAATTGCAGATTTCAGATGTAAACAAGGCTGCAATAAATTATTTAAAACCCTATCTCGCAACATAACTTCAAAAATTCATATCTTTTGCTAGAGAAGTCCAAATGAGCTGAAATTTTAGATCTTGGGCCACAAAAATATGAAGAATAATATTCCAAAATTAGTTTTCACACAACAAACACAAAACCCTAATTTTTTCCTAAAAAGTAGGTCACTCGACACATTTAGGGCATCAAATCAGCTCCAAAAATTAAGAAAACAAACTACTTTGATTTCCAAATAAATCATCCTTGAATCAAATCCAATAATGACAAACTAGGGTGGATCTTTCACCACCGAAGAGTGTCCTACTAGCTAGGAATGGATCTCTCACCACCGAAGCTAGGGTCCCTATGGGATCTTACTCCACAAGCTAAAGAAAATCCAAGCGTGTATGCAAATGCTACAAGTTTAAGACACAAATAAGAAAATATCAAATGGTTATGCCATACCCTCCCCTCAAGTTGACTTCTCCTTATAAATGAAGAAGAGACCCAAAAAACCTCTACAATATCAAGTTAGTTCACAAAGATTTTCCCTATGCAAGCATTTAATATTTTCCCATATTAAATGCTTTTAACCTACAAAATTTTCCCTCCTAATGCAAGTCCCATTTTTTAGGGGAAATACATAGTAAAATGGGCATTTATCTTGTCTATGTTCTATTCCCCCTTCTAAGGCAAGCCGCCTTTTCACCTAGGATGGATAAAAATTTATATTTGGGCTTTTACCATCTAAAATTTAATAATTATTAAGTCATATAAATTATTATAAGTGCTCTATTTTTTTTTTTTTTATTAATGGCACTTTATAATAATTAAATATAACTTAAGTCACCTTATATTTTTCCTTTAATAACAAAATAGGCCAAAGGTCTTCAAATGGGAAGGGAATATTACAAGGAAAACAACTAAATGAGTTGTTTTACAAACAACATGCAAGAACAAGTAAAGCGTTTTTTATATATATCTTGATTCATTATGAAAATTGAAATGTGTAAGATGTCTAATGAGGGTTCTAAGAAATGGTCGGCTACGACCGGTCTCGAGTTTGTTTAAGGGGATTCCTTGATATATCCAAAGGTACATGAGGCTCAACTCTATATCGTTGTCAATACGAGCATGGTATTGGGGCCTACCCCCTCACTTCATGGTACCGCTGCGATAAGGGAGTCTGGTGCTAAGCCAAAATAAACTGACAGATAGATGTTTATACTTGGCCGAACACCGACTCGGTTTTCTGTTAGGTGATGAAATTCCAATCGAGTTTCACTGGTGGGAAATTTTTGAATACATTTTAGATTAATGACTGGTTTGGTTGTGTGTGAGGGAATATAAGTGAATGTGATGAACTAAGTCCCCTATTTAATACTAGATGATCAACAAGTATGCAATAGTTCATTTAAAGTTCCAAAATGAAATGTTTGATTTTGATGAGGAGAAGTGAAGAAAGATGCATAGTAGAAAGTGAAAAATGGTTTTCAAAAAATTACCATGAGAGCATTCTTATTTCATTTTTTTTTCCAAATTTTAACAATTTCTAGAGAATTTGGTTAGCAAATCCAGAATGTATAATTCCAGAGAAAAATATCTTGTAATTAGATCAGAAGAAAGATAAAACAAAAAAGAAAGGACTACAAATTGATTATGAAATGTTTTTAAAAAAATAGGGAATAACGGGTGATTGGGCTAATCGCAAAGCGATTGAGCTAGTGAAAATAGTGATCAAGTTAATTATAAAATGAGGCAATTAAAAATGACATAAGGGTCCCACTGGCGTGCCAAAATTTTGAGCATGGTTTTTACCTTGGGGGTTTTCTTGTCATTCAAGAGGGTAACCACATAACTCAACCTCACGGGGTTTCTAGGATACCCGTAATGCGGTCTATGTGATATTGTGCACCGTGTAGATAGAAAACAAGGCTCTTTCTCCCACAAGTAAACCTAAAATTAAAAGCTTTTAAAAATATGATATTAATAAATAAATGGGCATGTTATCTGGAAAAATCCAGTCACCAAAAATCCCAATGAATTTCCTTGGTGGTTACCAACCTACTCGAAACAATTAAGCTTTTATTGAGATTAAGATTACAATACAATGTGATGAAATGAAAACATGACACCAACATCACTTATCTAGTTGGAGATACATATAGATATTAATGACATGACTTAGATCCACAAATTTGAATCTTGGTCGAGATATAGGTTCTCAGACACATTAGATCCTACAGAGTCAATAATGCCTTCCTCTTCAGTGAAGTTAGATTCAGGTACTAACATGAATTCTTCAACAAAGAAATCAGACACTTCCTCCGGAGTGTCGTAGAGATGGGCTAATGTGGTTTTAGTATCGGGGATATTGGTGTGACTAACGTTTACAATTTAGAATCAGATGGTAGTCTTTGTCCTGGGAGCTTTAAGTCGGCCTCGTAGTTGTGCTCATATTGTACTAGATCTTCATGGAGCCTTATAGCTTTGTCATATGCGTTCGAGAAGACTTTAGTGGCCTCATGGATGCACTTTGGGTTGTTGCGAAGATAGCTTCAATATGGTTAAAGGGTGAATTCAATACTGCACAAAGCTCTAGGTCGTGAAGGAGTTCATATTGCTCCTAATAGAGTGTATGTCAAACAACGGGAAAACAATCAACAATTGGGAATTTATTACCATCTAGAGCCATCTAAAATTTCCATACTTGAAAAAGAGTTAGCAAACAATAGGAAAAAGAAAACAAAATTAAGAAAAATGATAAAAAGTGAAATATTACGTAGGAATCGCTGGTGATTAGGTAAATCACAGGTGATTAAGGTAATCGCTAGCGATTGCTGTCAATTCTAACAGCCTATTAAAATAGAGACGAAAAATTTAATTAAGTTATGGTTTGAGATGAATTCAAAGCATTATATGTCCTGGTGAATAAATAAAATGGATATTACCTATAATCCGTGATTAAAAAACCAAAAAAAAAGGGTTGATTACCTTGAATGACAAAACTATTTGATTAACATATGAAGGAAGATAACTTGTTGATGAAAATGAGTGGTTTGACGATCAATTCAACAAGTTTGGAGTAGTGTAAAGTTGATGAAAGCTAATGGAGGATGACTTGATCTCTACTATGTTGGAAGTGAAGAAAAATGTACCTGCAAGAACGTGAGAATCCTTCCCCGAAGAAGGTCTGAATGTATATATTTATAGATCTTCAGTGATTAGGAAAATCATCGACGATCGCAGAAAATTCAACTAAGTCAGTTAAACAAGTGATTTTACTTCCACTTTGAACTAGATTCAATGGATTTTACAGATTTTGGGATGGCATGTAGGTTAAAAAAGAATGAATTGAATTAAGTTCGTTAGGATGAGGGGGTTAGCTTTTTTTGGGAGGTAGTTTTAGAGGTGGTTAGGGATAAGTTAGTGATTTTTAGAAGGTAGTTTTAGAAGAGGTTAGGTAGTTAGCAAGGTGTCATAGTGAGGTGTGAGGGGGATAACTAACTTATTTTAATTAAATAATTATTTAATTAATTTAGACTTTTAGGATATGAGGGTATGATGTATGCAAGTATATTAAAATTATCAATAGGGTGATTCGAATGCCATGAAGGGTTGTAAATGTGTTGCTTTTGGTAACAAGTGAGCTTAAGAGAGGAGATGTAGATTTTGGTGTCTATAGTCCCAAAAGAGGGGGGCATCATTTGGGGTTTACATACTATATAACGCTTCTACACTGGTTCGGGCCTTCGATAGTTTCCACCCTTTGCATTATGGGTTATACAGTAAGTGGGTTCAAACTAGTCTACAAACCGCGAACAAAAAGGCTTTTACAAGACATAGTTGTCCTTGAAATTCTTGGGAGTAATTAAAGGTTGAAGGATACAAAAAAATTCCTCCCTATACTTCTTCAACCAAAGCGTCGGATTGCTTAAAAATGCAGGAAGTACAAAGATCTCTTCATACAAAGGTTGGAGGATACAACGAAATTCCTCCCTATACTTCTTTTGCCTATGGCATCGGATCACCAAAAAAACCATGAAAAGATATCCTATTTTTGCACCCTCTCTCTCATCACGATCAGTGCACATGTTCCATTTTTTATTTGCATATTTTACATTTACTTACTCTTACGTACATATAAATGTGTCTTTTACATGCATTTTTACATATATACATGTGCATTTGACTTCTTGATCATCTTCTCCTTGCAGGTCTGACCATATGAGAAGCAAGTAGTCAACAACAATAACAATGACATTAACAAGAACATTTTGTGACAACACACATGATACTAACCATGCAGGTACACTACACACATTGGCATCTACACATGTGTTTCTACCCTAGGTTCACTCTCATCACTTTTTTCTCTTTTTCATCTTTAGTTTCCACGCTCCATCATCTTTTTGTTATTCCACACTTTATCTAAATTATTCAAGTGCATTTTCTACATCAATCTACATGGACATCAAGTACGCATCTATATCTACTTTATGTTATTGATCTTTCTGCTCACCAACATAAATTGGGGTAATGTAGACACTAAATAATGCACTTGAGGCATTATTTAGCCCTAGTTTTATGATAGTATTCATATGGGTTTTGAGTGAAGAAAATAATAATTAATCCCCATATTTTGGTCATTTTATTTTGCTATCTTTCGTCATTCCCAATCTTCATCGCATACTTTCTCAGTCTATTTCTGTCATTCTGCTATGCTATTTTGCACTTGGTAGGGTGTCCAGCTAGATCTTGGGCGCCGACAGATGCCTTGGTCCTAGTAAGAGCACCATGATACTTTTTACACTTTCTCACCACTTTTGGGCTTTTTCTAGTCATTTGAACATTCTATATTTCTGGTGGTTAGCCTTTTCGAGGTTAATTACGAAATTATAACAAGAGAACCATAAAAATATAAAGTTATGAGACCATAATGAGGGACCAAGCACTAGTCACTACTATCATCCACCTAGAGTTACATCCATCAAAGGCATTTAGAGCTCATTTGCATCCATCTAGCTCCATTACAAGGCACAAGGCTGGTTCATCTGCATCACACATCATAGGAGGGAAGTTTATTCTATTTCACCCACCATTTTATTACATTTCTACACATATTATTGCTCACTACTTCACAAAGTGCAAATGGCATAAGAGCACTTAGGGAATGATTTCACACACAATTACATATAACTATATTGGGTCTAAGATGTAGTTAAACACTCAATTGGTAAGTTTTCCATTGTCACACGAAGACAAATCCCCCTTTCAGCTTGAATTTTTCTTTTTAGAGTTTGATGCTTGTTTTGGGATTTTACCTGTCTATATTTCATCATTGATCATGGACAACATTCAACATAGAGTAGTGAATTACAAATGATAGATAATGAAGGCTTCACATCATCATCCAACACTTCAAATATGGTTTCGGACCTCTTGCATAGACCAAGGTGCCCATAACTTAGACTAGGGTTCCCATAGCGCTCATCCTCTCTCTCAAGTGCCCCAAGACACTCAAATTACTCGATCTACACTTCTTGGGACTTCTGCACATTCATTTCCTCCTCTTGTTTCTCTAGCCATCTCTATGACATATTCTAGCAAGCTTGTCGAATCAACTAATCTCTTTCCAACTCTAATTTTTATATTAGGGTTTTATATTTCTACTTCTTTAGTTGCATGGGTCACTTTCTATATTTATTTATTGCTTTTATTTAATGTTGTTCCTAGTTTAGATTAACTACCTTTATTCCACATTTTAGTTAATCAAGAAGAATGGTGATGGAGAAGCTAAGGAAATATATTCAAGAAGGGTTTCAACTCCTTTATCATTTGTTTATAGATTTGACTTCATTATGGGTACACATAGTTTGTATTTTTCATCAAGTATTTCAAATCTGAGTTTTAATTTTTTTGAAAATTTATCCAATGGATCTTTTGGTTCTCTTGATCATTATTTTTTATTTCTCTTTATATAAAAATAGATATAGACATTTGTTTACACACGCACACACACGCACGCGCACACACACACACACACACACACACACACACACACACACACACACACACACACACACACACACACACACACATGTATGTATATTTGTGATAAAGTATTGTAAGTCACATTTTTATATGCCCCAAAAGGGAAACAATAGAGTGAATATAGACCTTAGATCCTACGTAGATCAAAGTGGACGGGGAGGTTTAAGCGGCCAAGGGTTGGTCTCGTATTGGGGTGATGGTCAAAGGGAGGCTAGGGATACGTCGTGGCTTGGGTGGAGGTGAGGGGGACGAGGTTGCAGCCCATGCTACATCTCCCAAACTAAGCCAAAGGAAGAGTGGTGGATATATTTTGTTGTTTTTATTCTAAGAGAAGAATGGAAGTTTCATATTTCAAATCTAGAAAATAATGAAATACTTACGTAACTTCTACCATCGATTGAAACGAGGAAAACGCCACAACTTCTACAATTATAATAGCAGTATTTTTCACTCAACAAACAACAAAAATCAAAATTGAATTACTGCCTTTTCCTTTCTCAATTGCGCAAAAGTAAACAATAGGCAATATACAACTTTAACAAGTAAAAACTATTAATTAAAAATCCTATTAAGGAAGAAATGAAGTCTATAGTTTTAAATATACAAGAGAAAAGAATAATAGTTTTTTGTTTAGAATTTATTTCATAACCTTACAATTTTCCTTCATTTAATAAACTAAACTCTTTCATTTTCAAGAAGCCTCTTCAAGAGGAAAGAAGAGATTTAAATCAAAATTTCAAAACTATGAAGCAAGGGAGCAAGTTTCCAAAATTCATAACAACAAGTTGTATTTTTCCAATAGTAAGAAGTTCTTTAATGGAAATTTACAACCAATTTACAAATCTAAAATAAATCATTTTATGGAAGTAATTTATCATCTTTAAATTTAGAATACAAAAATTAATACTAAATGATAATGCAAGTTTTAAATCCCTCCACTTGAAGTGGAGAAAACATGTCTATTTTTCTCGCTAAAATAAAAACTCTTTTGCAAGAACAAAACTACAACCTAAAACTTATAATCAACTCCATCCAACTCCAAAGTACAAGAATAGAATCTTATGAAGATCAAGAGAATGAGCCTGGTTGACCACCCAACCATTTGGAATCATTACATGCCACCAAGGGATCCAAGGTGGCATGCTAGCTCCCCCTAAGCCCATGGGAAAGAGGTAACACAATAAGCTAGCACTTAGGAAGATATAAATTCAAATAGACACATTATAATACTTGGTTTCAACATAACAAACACAAATTCAACCAAGGTAAATCAACTAAGAAGCACCATGCTTCTTATTAGGGAAGAGGGGATGAAAATCTCATTTTTGTGTAGCCAAAACTCCATGTAAATCAACAATTTTCCACCTTATCTCTCCATAAAACAAACACCCCTTATCTCTCCAAAATTTCTCCCCTTGTCCCTCCCCCATGAAGGCTTTTCAAACACCATGTTTCCTTCAATGGGGTAGGGATGGATTCCCAAACCAAATGGAAACCCATCCCTACCTACAAGCCAAATGTAGGTGGGTTAAAACAAAATAAGAATATTTCAAGCTTATCACTAAGCATAGAAAGTGATAAGGAGGAATTCATCTATATTCTCATCCCATCTACAAAACCAACATCCCTTAAGGGTGGGTGGGGTAACCAAAAGAAAAAAAGAAAAAATTCAAATTATTTCATTTGTAAAATTCAATCCATATACACAATTTCAAAAACATAATTCAATTAAGAACAAGAAGGTGTGCAACATCTTACCTTGCACTCAAGCACAAGTCCAATCCAAAATTCTCACTAA
Organism: Taxus wallichiana var. yunnanensis; assembly: GCA_018340775.1. Classification (NCBI taxonomy): domain Eukaryota; kingdom Viridiplantae; phylum Streptophyta; class Pinopsida; order Cupressales; family Taxaceae; genus Taxus; species Taxus wallichiana. The sequence goes on along the minus strand of CM031243.1, from coordinate 725,236,560 downwards.
GAATTACAAAGGCTTTTCCAAGATTTCCAACACCAATCTCTCCTAAAAAATCTCCCAAGAAAAAACCCCTCACCATAAACATGAAGGATTAAGATGAGAAGAATGACACTTTTCAATGCACATTTGTTTGCCATTTACCCTTCCTAAATGGCACATTTTTCCCAAATCCGAGTTTGGGAAAATGTGGCATTTAGGAGGGGAAATTAGGCTCACTTAATCCATGATTAGGTGGCCTAATCCCTCCTAACCCTTACACAACATCCCAAGCCACAAGAGATGCTAAGGGGGCACAAAAGGTAACATGAAACACTAGATAACATTAACCAAGGAGGATTAGAAATTTAAACATAGAACTATACAACATAAGCATACATCACAATGATAGAAGGATAGACTAACAATCACATAGCCCAAGGAATCCAACATATGACAAGGTACAAACATGATGAAATGAGATGTCGTAATTGATAAGGAGGAAGGGTTTGGCGTTTAGGGAAATTTTGTGCTAGTTATGCATACTAAGCAATATATCATAAAATAAATCATCAACATAATGAGATAGTTTATGTCCATGCATCAAGTTCGGATCTAACTACAATACAAGATCATACCCAAATAAAATCATGATATCATCATAACACAATAATTTATCAATGAAAATTGGTACGATGTACCACACAGACAACATGTCAACAAGAGTTAACATCCTAGTGCTAGCAAATAACAATATCAAGAAGTAGTGTCACATCAAAACAATAGAATATAGTAGTAATGTCCCTGTCAAAATGGATAGCCTAGATACAATGAGTCCAAATAGCTCAAAATGAGAATACAAAAATATGTGGGCACTACATCCCCTCCCCAGGCATTGATTTCCTCCAGAATTCACCGAAAGAGGTAAGGATATCAAGCTCGAGGGGTGTCACATCCTCCCAAGTAGATTTAGTTTCATTATACATGTACCATTAGACGTTAACTTGGTCTAGGTCGTGCCCCTAAAGGGTCGACTCTATACTCCAGAATATGCATGAGCTCTAAATTCCACTTTCCTTTAGCCTCCACTTGTAAGGCCAATCAATCCTAAACATGGGCTATATTAGGAACATACTTATAAAATATTGAGATGTGAAACATGTTATATGCACGAGATATGCATGGTGAAAGAGCTAAGTGATAGGAAACTAGACCAATAATATCCAAAATCTTAAAAGGTCCAAAAATTGAGTGATAACTTAAACCCCTTCCCATAACGATCGGACTCTCGTGCTGATGCACCTTGAGAAAACCTTTACACCCACAAGGACTAGCCTCTTAGTATCAAAGATACGCCTTTTGGTGTGCACGAGCATGCTCTAAACATTGTTGTATGAGAGAACAACCTTCTGCTCCATATCTTGAAGATAAGCGGGATTAAGATCATCCAACTTCCCAAATTTTCCGAAAGATGTCCTAAAAGGTCTCACATATAAGGAATAATAAGACACCATGTTGATGGAACTGTGAAAACTACTATTATATGCAAACTCAACCAGATACAGATAATGCTCCCACTTCATTTTCTGATCCATCGCATACATATGAAGCATGTTCCTCAGCACACAGGTTCACCCTCTCTATCTTCCCATCTATTTGAGGGTGGCAATTGAATTGAAATTAATCTGAGTCCCCAAAGATAACTGAAATAAATTCAAAACTCATAAGTATAAATAGATCCACGATCACAAATGATCATCCTAGGAATACCATGTAACCTCACTACATAATCCATGAAAATGTATGTAATGGCAATTATATTGTATGAAACATTTTTCAAAGAGAAGTGGGAAACATTGCTCAACTTATCCATCATCACCATGATGGCATCATGATGAAACAATGAAGTGGGAATACCAACAATAAATTACATGGACACCACATCCCACTTCCACTTTAGAATATCATGCGAGTAAAGAAGTCATGTGGGGTGAGAATGGTTGACCTTCACCCTCCAAAGACTCAAGACAATAGGGTAAAAAATCAGTAATATCTCGACACAACCTAGGCCAAAAGTATATTTGTCTCAAGTATGCATGCATCTTCTTAACCCCATGGTGAGTTGCATACGGGGCTTGATGTGCCTATGAAAGAATAAACTTGCACAAATAATCCACTATAGGAAAATAGATACATCTTTGAAACTAAAGTATACCATCTAAATCCAAGGTGAAACCTACATATTTTCACATTAAGGGGCCCTATGACTCAGCCATATGTTTGGCACCCTCGTAGAATCTTTCTCCTAGAAGCTTTTGAAGAATCATGTCTCTCGAGATATGATCAAAAATTCAAGGTAGAAATATCATGTCACCACCTACTTAAAGCATCAATGATAAAATTATCCTTCCCCTTGATGTACTAGAGTATATTTCCATGTTATACTCACAATGGAACTCCATCCAACACCATTTTCATGCATTGAGGTTGGGCAATGTGAATATGTGATGAAGGCTCAAATGATCCATCCTCAAAACATATGGCCTACCCAATAGGAAGTGTCTCCAACGAAACAATGCATGTATTACTATTGCAGGCTCAATATCATGAGTGGGGTAGTTAAACTCATATTCCTTGAGCTTATAAGATTCAAAAGAAATGAAGTTATGCTCTATGTGAGCACCGCTCCAAGTCCCTTTATAGATGCATCTGTGCAAACCAAAAATTTGGACAAAGGATTTGGAATGTAAGGATGGGTGTAGCCATGAATATCTCCTTGAGAAGATGAAAAGCCTACTCACAATTCTTTGACCAACAAATATTCTTCCCTTTTTCTTTGAAGAAGTGATAGGATTAGAGATACTAGAAATATCCTAAACAAAATGGAGGTAATAACTAGCTAACCCCATAAAACTCCTAACCTCGGTAATTGTGGTGGGGGCTAGCCAATCAATGATAACACATATATTCAAGGGATCTATAGAGATTCCCTTGTCTTTGATAATTTTTCCTAAATAGGAAATTTAGGTATAAAAGAAGGAACAGTTATCCAAGTTCCCAAACAGTTGTTGCTCGTTAAAAACCTGTAATACCTATCTCAAGGGTTCTTGGTGTTCCTCTATCAAGTGTGAATAAATAAAAATGTCGTATAGAAACAAAATGTCAAATTTTTCCAAGAAATTCCTGAAAACCTCATGCATGAGGCTCATAAACACTACAAGTGCATTTCATCGACCAACACGAACCACCTTGAAATCATAATGTCCATACCAAGTCTAAAAATTTGTCTTATGTATATCCTCCTCTATGATCCGCAGCTAATGGTGGCTAGACTTTAAATCTATCTTACAGAACACTCTGGATCGCCTCATATGATAAAAAAAAATCATTAATACAGGGTAGGGGATAATGGTTCTTCACCATTACCTTGTTCAGATGTTTGAAGTCAATACACAAATGAAGGGACCCATCCTTCTTCTTCACAAAAAACACAGGTGCACCCTAGGAAGACAAACTAGGTTAGATGAGGCCCTTACACAAAAGCTCCTCTAACTAAATCTTGAGCTCATGGATCTTAGGGGTGTTCATCATGTACGGTTCTCAAGATACGGTGTGTAGAACTTGAAACAAGATCAATGGAAAAGTTTACCTCAAGGCATGGTGGCATACTTGGGAGCTCCATAGGAAAAAATATGTAAACTCTCTCAAGATAGGGTGCTCATCTAATGGAGAACTCTCTGAATCTCCTCAGATCTATCATTGATCATGATAGAAAACATATGACACCCCTTGCACATGCTCCACTTGAGCTACATAACAAAGATCATATGCAAGGACATGGGTCTCTGAACCCAAGATATAACTACAAAATTTCCTACATCATCCACACACTCAATGAACTTGTTTCTTAATCAAATTTTTCCTAATGGGAATCAAGCCAATCCATACCAAGAACAACCTCATAAGATCCCAATGGAAAATACAAAGGTTTGAGGTAGTGGATAATACCTCGAGGTCAAGAATAAAAATCTCCACATACAATTCTATAATGATCTTGGCCCCTAGTCCAACTCTACTCTACTACCTATTTACTGCCTAGAAGCCACCAAACCACACCTATCCACTAAAGAGGGTGATATAAAGGAGTCAAAGCTCCTAAATCAAATAATACAGTAATACATGTGTACCTCTAATCATACATGTCATCTTGATGACTATGTCCTGGTGTTCATCTTGATGGTTCTCTACCACATTATAGATGCATGACACCTACGTCACCAAATTGTCTCTCAAATCATGTACCTTTTTCCTTTCATAAAAATATGGTCTCTTGTGGACAAAAACATGCATAATGATCATGGACCCCACAAATGAAACAACATGGTGCATCCTTGTGCGAATGAGTCCCCTGTTTTGATGTAATATCGTGTGGGTCTCACTCTGGCCGACTATCTAAATGAGATGGATTAGGCTATTGACTACCTAACCTCCCGTCTCTACCCGCAATGTGGCCAATACGGCCCTACCTCCTAACTATCCCTAGTGCTGGCCTAGTCCTCTATTGCTAGGAGCTTGTACTGTTGAGAGGGATGCTATGGGTGTGGAGGAGGTCATGAAGATAATGAAATGGTATAAACCATCCTCTCAGAGGTGGGGTGGAACCACGTGATCTGTGATCTTGAAATGAGTGAAATTTCTCCTACATCCCTTGCCCTGGTTCCTATCCCAAGACTCCCGAGTTATGGTCATGTTCTCCTCTGCAAGATAAGCCTTCTCTGCCTTCTCTTCTCGAGGTCGAAGGATAAAAAATCCTAATTACTCTTGCAAGGTATGCATTCAGGCCCATAATGAACCTGTTTACCTGTAACTTCTCATCTTAGAGATAGTCTATATATTGTATAAGATCTAAAAATATACACTCATACTAAGCTAATGTATCGGACCCCTTGTCAAGATAGTCCCTATCGAAAAGATTATCATGAAACTCGTCGATCCTTTTCTAAATGAAATGATTTGACATATATCGAGCCCAAAATGCTCCTCAAATAACTCATAGCTGAAATTATCTAGGGTCAAATGGAGCTTCTATTCCTCATTCCTCCACCAGATGCCTATTGGGTCACAGAGGAGGTGTATGGCAAGGTGAGATTTGACATTTCTCTCATAAGGATGCAATCCAAAGTAACTATCTAAACTTAGGAGCCATGACTCGCCCCAAAACCATCTATCATGCCTCCATACGTGGGTGGATGAAGTCGAAGAAGGTCACGAATGACACCACTTGTTGCCTACCCATGAGGGCATGTCTCAACCACTCTCTAAATCTGAATAAAAGGGTCATGAGACCTCTCTCAATGGGCCGTAAGTTGAACTAAATGGATGTGTATCCTTTGTTGCTTTGTGAGATGAAATTTGTGTGAGTGGTAGAATGCAAACCCTCATCTGGGTGTGTCTCATTGTCATGTTGAATAACCTCTACAACTAGCTTAGGCTATGTGGGAAGTCGATCCTGGAGGACTCCCATCATCTGATGAAGTGCATCTAGGATATGTGGCCTAAAATTGTCCCTAGGAATCTTTAGAGGTGATCCTCATGACCTCTAGTCACCATGTACACTCGTCCCACCACGCCCTCATCATCATCTGCACAAGGCAAAATGATATGTTAGATTTTTATAGAAATGATTTAAACAAAGTGGTTTTAACTAACTTAAGCTACCAAAAGCTAATAATAAATCCCCAAAGTTTTCAGTGTTGAAACCGAGCTTTGATACAAGATGTCGCACTCACTCAACACGAGTTCCAAAATCGATAAAAAGGCAACTAAGAATCCAATCTAGATATTAAAAGAAATAATAATGGTAATAATTTTTTAAAGGTATATTAAATTCAAGGGCGGGTTAGATTACCAAGTCAACGAAACGACAAGCACAAACCACATTCGCAAAATAGCTATGTGATAATTAATGCTAACACGTCCGTGGCGACCATGTCACAATTTTGGCTATGGGGCAAGAGTCGACATAATGCCACTTTCTCCGGTTAGGAAGAAATTCATGGTTAATATTTTTTAAACGTCGAAGGATAGTTATATCGTGATGGTGATAAGGTTAAAATACCATTAGTGATAAAACTATCACACTTAGAATGATAAAGGAGATTAAAAAATTTCAACCAAGTTTAATAATTGTTTCAAAATAATTTAAATATTGCGGGAGACCAATATTTTTATTACGATCGTGGTTCTAAAGGTGAAAGGTTAGTTAATACATTTAATTAATAAATTGCCACCATATAACTTAAGTCCCTTTCCCATAATAATACATTTTAATTTTAAGACCCATTGCAATGTGCAACTATAAGACTTAAGTCATTTTCACATAAAATTATAGCCCTTAGATTTAAATCAATCTCCACCATAGGATGGGCTAAACCCTAAAAATTAAACTTATGAGGATATAATTTTCAAACCTAAACTCTATTGTTTCATTTTCCTTATTTCCTTCTCCTCCATTCGAGTCCTCTAAGTTCTTTTGTTTTATTTTCATTTACAGAGAGAGAATGGTGATGGAGGAGCCAAAGCAAGATATTCAAGAGAGGGTTTCACTCCTTTATTTTTTGTTTATTTTTAATTTGTTTTGGGTTTGCACATAGTTTGCATTTTTCATCAAGGGTTTCAAAATCATAGTTTTCTATTTTTCTCAAAATTGATCCAAATGGATCTTCGTAAGGTTATCAATTTATCATTCTTTTTTATTTCCTTATAGGTTCTTCAAAAATAGATATAAACATTTGTATATAAATGTGTGTGTGTGTGTGTGTATGTATGTATGTATGTATGTATGTATGTGTAAATGTATATGTATATGTATAAATGTATATGTATATTATGTGATAAAATATTGTAATATTGTAAAGGTCATTTTTATGTGGCCAAAAAGGGTTGTTGGTAGAGTGAAGATAGGCCGAGAGTCTGTATAGATCAATGGACATGGCAATTGAAGTGGCCAAAGGCCGGGAGTGGCAATGGGGATCAGGACCAAGGAGGTCATGGCATGCGCACATCCCCAAAGGTGGAGGGGGGTGGGGGTTGGGCATGCACCACAACCCCAAAACTAAGCCAAGGGAAGAGTGGAGGAAATGGGTGGGATGGTCGTCCCACTCCAAGGGTGCCCATTTTTTAATTAAAATTAAACCTTTAATCAAGGTATTTGGCCGCTTTCTTCAAAAAGTATTTTGAGGAATTTCATTACTTATTTTTTTCTCTCTATAGAAAGGAATACACACACACACACACACACACATGTATCATGAATAATTTCCCATTTTCTTATTATAAAAATTTCATCTTTCATAATAAATGCTATTTGTATATAAATATGTACACACACAAACACATATATATATACACATACAACCAACATGAAGTAAGCTGCTTATTAAAATGAATGTTTTATTTCATACAAAAACAAGTGAATATATTTTTTTTTTTATTTTGAGAGAAGAATGGAAGCTTCATTTTCAAACCAGAAAAAAATGAAATACTTAAGCAAACTTCTACCATCATGTTGAAAAGAGGAAAATACTACAACTTCTACAATTACAACAACAATCTTTTCACTCAACAAACAACAAAAACTTGTATTACTACCATTTCCTTTCTCAATTACAAAGTAAACAACAGGTAATATAGAGCTTTAACAAGAAAAATCCATTAATTCAGAATCCTATTAAGGAAGAGATGAAGTGTAGGGTTTTCTGATTTCAAAAAGGGAAAAGAATAATAGTTTGTTGTTCATAATTTGTTCTCATAACCTTACAATTTTCCTTCATTTAATAAAATGAACTCTTTCATTTCAAGAACCTCTTAAGAGGAAAACAGAGATTTAAATCAACATTTCAAAACTATAAAACAAGGAGCAAGTTTCCAAAATTCATAACAACAACTAGTTGTATTTTTCAAACAGTAGAAGTCTTTAATGGACATTTCCAACCACTTTACAAATATGAAACAGATCATTTTATGGAATTAATTTAGCATCTTTAAATTAGAATTACAAGAAGGAATAATAAATAATAATGCAAGTTTAAAAGCCCTCCACTTGAAGTGGAGACAACATGTCCATTTTTTTTTCAAAATATGAACTCTTTTACAAGAACAAAACTGCAACCTGCAACTTCTAATCAGCTCCATCCAGCTCCAAACAACAATAGTAAAATCTTCTAAAGATCAAGAGAATGATCCTGGTTGACCACCCAACCATTTGGCATCATTACATGCCACCAAGGGATCCAAGGTGGCATGCTAGCCTCCCCCTAAGCCCATGGGAAAGAGACAACACAACCAACTAGCACTTAGGAAGAATAGATGCAAATAGACACATTCCAATACTTGGTTTCAACATAACAAACAAAAATTCAACCAAGGTAAATCACCTAAGAAGCACCATGCTTCTTATTAGGAAAAGGGGATGAAAATCCCATTTTTTGTGTAGTCAAAACACCATAAATCAACAATTTTCCACTTTATCTTTCCATAAAACAAGCACCCCTTATCCCTCCAAAATTTCTCCCCTTATCCCTCCATGTCCTTCCCCCATGAAGGCTTTTCAAACATTGTGTTTCCTTCAATGGGGGTGAGGATGGATTCCCAATCAAATGGAAACTCATCCCTACCTACAAGCCAAATGTAGGTGGGTTAAAACAAAAGAAGAAGCTTTCAGCTTTTATCAATAAGCATAGAAAGTGACAAGGAGGAATTCCTCCCTCTTCTCATCCATCTCCAAAACCCACACCCTCAAGGGTGGGTGGAGTAACCAAAAGAAAACAAGCAAAAAATTAAAAAATTTCATTTGAAAATTCAATCCATATACACAATTTTAAAAACACAATTCAATTAAGAACAAGGTGTGCAAGATCCTACCTTGCACTCAAGCACAATGTCCAATCCAAAATGCTCACCAAGAATTCCAAAGGATTTTCCAAGCTTTCCAACACCAAGCTCTCCCAAAATTTTCCAAAAAAAGACCCCCTCACCATAAACATGAGGGATTAAGAAGAGAAGAATGCCACTCAATCCAACCAATGGGAGGGTGACAAGTGTCACCCTCCACCAAAACTCTATCCAATAAACATGCTCCAAAATTGCACCAAAAATTAAAAGAAAGGAAATAAAAATAGACTCCAACAATCATGAGAATTTTCCAATTCCAAAACATTCCCAAGGATCAAAACTCCATCAATTTGAAGTGTGTGGGAAGGGGAAAAATGAGCCAATGGGCCTCATTTGCATTGAAAATATCCCACCTCCCATAGGGATGGGGGTTAGGGCCTCTTTTCAATGCAAATGAAGTCATTTGATTTCCATTTACCCTTCTTAAATGGAACATTTTCCCAAATCTGAGTTTGGGAAAAATGTGGCATTTAGGAGGGGAAATTAGGCTCACCTAATCCATGATTAGGTGGCATAATCCCTCCTAACTCTTACACGACATCCAAATTCACATGAGATGCTAAGGGGGGTAGAAAAAGTTAAAATGAAAAACTAGAAAACATTAACCAATGAGGATTATAAATTTAAGCATGGAACTATACAACATAAGCATACATCAGAATGATAGAAGGATGGACTAGAAATCATATATCACAAGGAATTCAACATATGACATGGTACAAACATGATGAAATGAGATGTCATAATCGATAGAGAGGAAGGGTTTTCCTTTAGGGCCTTTTTGTTCTAGTTGGACTATGTTCCCTGAATCCCACGCTCTCCCATGAACAAATACATGCCACCTACACACTCAAGGCAAACCTCATATCTTCCCAATACATTAATATCATATGTAACACCATCAATCATCCATAAATAGACATGTTAATCTAGCAAAGATATCATAAAATGAATCATCAACATAATGAGATGATTTACGACTATGCATCAAGTTTGGATCCAATAACCATACAATTTCATTCCCAAATCAAATAATGATATCATCATAACACAATAACTTACCAATGAATGTGGCACATCAGTGCCCCATAGACAACTTGTCAACAAGAGTTAGCATGTTAATGCTAGCAAATAATGATATAAAGAAGTAGGGTCACATCAAAACAATAAAATATAATAGTAATGTCCCTATCAAAATAGATAGTCCATATACAATGAGTCCAAATAGCTCAAAATGAGAATACGAAATAGGTGGGCACTACACGATGAACTGGTGATGAGCTAGTTGAATGTCTAGATGACCATATCTCGAGGGGTGAGTTTAAATTTGTACAATTGCAAGAGCTTGAACATAGGATCCACAACATATCTATCCCTACCGCTGCAAGTGAAAATATTCCCGCCTAGCTTTTAGAGTAGTGAAGGATTTCTTATAATGGAAATAACATTGATCTTGTAACAATTTATACAACAAAGAAAGGCTTAGCCTACATGTCTCAGTATTCCCAATACGATCACAAAAAAATGTTGGTTGGATATTTTTTTGAAGACAAAATATGGTATTCAACCATAGCATGTGGGACAAAGTCCCTCCTTGGCTAAAGGGAGGCCATGTTTATTGTTAATCTACAAAGCAAGAAAGAATATATACAAATTATACAAAATTTTATCTTTAGGGATGGTATCTCATCCAGGTAGATGTTTGTTTCTTTTCACGAAAGGAATGAAAAGATTGGAGAAGGTAGGTTTAGGAGAAAGTTGGAATTTGAATGATAAAGGATGTAGAATAGATGAAATTGTTTTTGCTTTTTATCGCAAATGTAGATCCAAATTTACTCCCACAATTCAAGTAGAATAATAATAGATTGGATTAGTGTTATATTACCGCAACCTGTAATTACTAAGAATTAAAATGCATTGGGCATAAGAACAATAACATTAAAAATGAGAATAATCCCAACAAAAAGTTAGAAAATCAAAATACACAATTTTTCCTTTTCTTTCAAAATTCTAGAAAATGTTTTCACAATAATCCCTCCAAAATCCTTTTAGCTAAAAGATCCATAATTCCCTGAACATTGTTAAATTTATAGAAAGAAAGGAGAGATAAAAGAGGAGCAAGCACCTCCAGTCTAAAAATACTAAATGCATATTAAAACCCATTAGTTGGTTCTTATGCAAAATGACCAAGTCAACATACATGTTAATCCGAGTGATGTCAAGACATCTGGGAAATTCACACTTTCGAGACAAAAATACAAAAACACAAGGCTTTAGCTATATTTCTATTTCTTTGTCTCATGTTCATCTTCTTTGTCATGATAATCATGAAACCTTTGTATCATTTCCTGCACTTATTTTTCGTCCATCCTACATGAATACCGATTTAGAACATCGCATGTGTCGATTACAATGATAAACTTCCTCGGGAGTCTCTTAAGCTTCTTGAGGAATTTCATGAAGTTACTCAAAACTTTTTGATATAAAATCAACTTATGAACTGTCAGAAATCAAATATTTTCTCCTCTTTAAAATCATTTTCAACTAATTCCTTGAACTCGTAAAAGATATCACTTGTTGGTAACATGTTCATATCATCATTGAGGAATTGGCGAGGTATCTTGAAAATTCATCACCAATTTCATTGGTGGTGTCTATTCCTTCCTCCCTTTTCTTCTACAAATTTTCTCTATCTTCGTGCATTAAAGTATCAACATCCACCTTCTTTAGCTCATTCAGTATCTTCAAAGTGAGTTCCTAGTTGTGGCATTCTTAAAGTTCATCACTTATTTTCTCAACTACCATCTTCTCTCTCTCAATATCGTTGTGGACATTAATTGAATCTTTAATGCGATTATGAACATCTTCAAGGAGTATATCAATCCAATCATTAACATCTCGACCTTGTTATCTTATTTTTTCGATACGTTGATAGAAGATACATCGCTAGTTGGTGCAAGAGAGGTGACTGGAGTTGGCTAAATGATCTTGAACAACAAGGCAATCAACTATTTATTCTTTTCCTTAAGCTCATCTTTGTAGCCTTTGTCTTCTTGAGATTTCCAAACAAGTTAAACAAGGATACCTAAAGATCTTGTTGCACCCCCTTCCATAGTAGATTTTCCCAACACCAATTTGGTTATCTCGATATTCGAGGTTGTTATGTCCTCTTTTCGTTTGTCTACAAAAGGAACAAAATCTCAACAAACCTTTCTCCGACTAATCAATCGTGATGTGAGAAAAATTTTAGGTTTCTTTTTCAGCAGGAGGGAGTTATATTTTATATGCTAAAGTTAAAAACCTCTAGAGCAACGCTTTATTCTTCTTCATGGGGGTTGGATTGTCAAGAAAGATGGGATGGAAGCGAATCCAACTGCTGCCGAGGAGATGTGTCCATGGGAATAGCTCTAGGAGGGATGGTGAAAGTTGAAACCAAGGGAGAAGGGATGGAGAAAACATACATGGGAAGAGTAGAGGAGAGAATAAGAGAAGATATGGGGGAGGAAACAATTGTGGGAATGGACATGGAAGATAGAGAAGGAAGAGTCACTTGAGGTGAACCCAAGAAAATACTAATTCCTAAGGAAAGTGGGGAAAGGGAAGAAAAAATGTGTGCCAATGAAAAAGGTGTGAAAGAAGTGGGAGGAGACAAAATGGGAACAGTTATGAGAGATTGGGGATGTGATAAAAACAAGGTTTGCACTAATGAAGTGGATGAAGGAGAAGAAACACAAGGAGGAGAAAGAGGTGGAGAAGCATGTGGAGCTAAGGTTACGAGTGGAATGATGTGGGTGATGAGAGAAGAAGAAATGGGCGAGGGTTGAGTAACCAAGGTATCAGTTGGCATCCCTTGATCTTTTTGGGGTGAAAGAGAATCCACGTTCATCACAGCTTGTAGGATTTCCTCCTTTTCTCACAAATATAAACTTTACAGGGATATATAGGCACATTGCTTTTATCTTTGGAGTCGATGGAGGGTATTGTTTGTGACGAAGTAGTTTGTTTTATAAAAATGCCCCTTTCTTGGGTTGCAATTCAATGAGTAGATCCAAAGATGGGTTTGATTCATAATTTGTGTGTCATATTCATTGATAGACGTGATTTCTTTGGTAGACCAATCAATTGGGGAAATCCCAAAGTTTTGACATTCATTTGAATGTAGATTTGGTCGAGGTCATCGTCGTAATTGATGCGCTGCCTTCTAGAATATCAACAATATTGTAATTTACCGCCTCTTTCAAAGTTTTCCGGCTATAATATCTTTTTCTTATTATCGCCTCATCTATACAATCAATTCATAAATCTTCAAGCTCTGTAAAATGTAAGTGCAGGGTCCCAAGACTTTTCAATACTCCCTATGTAATCAAAATTAAGTCTTGGATGGAAATTTTTGAGGGATACTTTTTACATTTATGTGGCAATATCCTTCGTGTTGATAATGGATGAGCACATATATCGACTAATTTAGATAGGGAAATGAATTTCCTCCTTGTGATTACTTTGTTGTAACTTATGCATATCCAACAACTACCTTACCAATTCCATTATGCTCATTTGTCACTTGGGTATCTTGGCAAAGAGATACAGAGAACTCTAAAATCCTCCTACCCAAATGTAGGTAAAGGTCGGGAATTGCAAGAAGATACACCCCAGGTGATACTACATTCCAGGACAAATCAATACACTGAAACTTGGATAAATCCTTGTCCAATATGCATATGATGTTGTAGAAGAAAACCTAATTTACTCATCGGAAATGCTTGAGACTTTCTTGTAAAGTCAGCTGAGGATAAAAGTCATAGACAAGGGCTGAGTTTCTTGATCCCTGCATGTTAAATCCAGGATATATCCTCATTCTTGCTCCTCCAAAATTCAAATAAGTCGTCATGTAGAATTTTCTCGTTGTATGGACTTCATTTAGTTATTTGTACAAGAAAACGCTAATAAACTCTCCCCTCCTGAAATATTGTTTATTTTTCCTTATGATGTGGATTAATTGATTCATCCATTCTTGAAACACTTTGGCACTAGGAAGACCAATCACTTTTCTCAGTACTGTTATGATGTCATTGACTTCTGGATTGAAGTCACTCCTACGCAGAGTTTAAGGAAATCATCTTACTACAGGCTTCGGCTTCTTGAGATAATTTCTATTCAGATGTTTGATGGCTGATGAATCGTCATTCCGAGCATGTTGATGGTGAATATCCACATACTCATTAAGGTCGAGAAGTTCAAGAAATTCGTTAAAATAATATGTATCCAGGTGGATTACTACTTCCCCGTCTTAATTTTTAATTGTCTTGGTGTCACCATCGTAGTGACTAGGTAGTGCAAGCACAAATTCAAGACATTGTGCATAAATTCAAGACATTGTGCGGAATTTCAAGACATTGTGCAGAATTTCAGCCTTGTCGAACACCCTATCAAACCCGACACACACTAGTTGATGAAATGGACTTGCTTGAAACCCCTGAATCCTGAAGAACTAGGCAGAAAATTGATCTTGTTTTACACCTTTAAAAGTCTGATACTCACCTGTCAGGATTTTGCACTTGTTTAGCAACGTAAAAATTCTGATAAGAGTGAATCGGGAATAAGGATATGTTAGACATCTTGAAAGTCCCAAAATCCTGTTGCCGGGGATTCAATCATGGTTAGCATCTTAAAAATTATTGAAACACTCAGTCAGGGTTTTTAACTTGACAAGCAGGTAGTAAATCCCAACATGAACTTTGTTAGGGTTTATAGCATGTCTGCCAAGATGTACATCCTAATTAATGTTTAAACTTAATTGTAAAGATGGGTTTACTTTCTTACTCATGAAATAAATAGGTGAAAACAGCACCAATAAAATCAAAAGGAAATACTTGGAGCGAGGGAGAAAGCAAAACATGGTTTAAACAAGGCAAAGAAGAAAAGAGGAAAAAACAAGCCAAATTCTTTTCAAAAATTCCTCAAAGATTAGAGAAAATGGTAGAGCTTACCTAAAACGGAAGTGGGCAGGAGTGATCTACACGAAAAATGAATCAAATGAGGAGAAAACACACGATCAGGGTTAACAGGGCTGAAAACATGTTGATGTGGTAAAATTCCAAATTCATACAAGGTAAAAATGACATATAAAATATATGTATTTATAATTGGCCAACATTAATTACACATCGGCTGACACATGTAGGGTCAACTCTGACTTGGCAATTAATGTATTGACTCGGGAATTGGGAGGTTGACTACACTCAACACATCGTGCTAGCATGCACTTGAGTCCCGAAAACCTGACACATTGGACTTGTACGTTTCAGAAATCAAGGTTTGGGTTATATAAAACATGTCTTAATGTTGACATGTTTAGATTTCATGGACCCTGAAAACACAAAACACTAAAGTGTATCAGGTTTGGGGTTAGAAGAACACGAAACATCCAACTTGTTCTCGCGTTGCCAATGTTCCGATGCTCCCAAAGTCTGAAAACCCAACTAACCATAGTGTTTCGGGGTTCGCGTTCGAAAATCATGCAACAAATGACATGTTCACACCTCACCATATTTTGATGCTTTGAAAACGCGAAACACTTTGGTTTGTCTGGTTTTGGAAAACATTTATTACTTAGTATGTTTTAGTGTTTAACAAGCTCGAAAGTCCAAAAACACTAAATTTTCACCAATTAGGCTTGGAAATTAGATTTTTGGGAAGGTAGATTAACTTCAAAGACCTTTGAGAACAAAATTTGATAGGTTACCCAAATTTTATCATAAAACTCAAATTTTGGAATAACAATAGTTAGCTTGGAATGTTGTGTGTTTCTTTGTTGGGTGTCCTCCTCATCATGATAGTGGAAAACACCACTATCAACCATATTTGGCTCACATCCAAGTCTAAACATGGTTAGATACTAGACAAAGCAAGCTCGCATGTTATCACGGTCTCCCATTGTTTTATGATGATAGGTTTGGGGGAGGAGGGAAATGCTTCGCAATGGTAGGGGAGTCATTTTCATGAGTAAGGGGATGATTGGGACAACAAGACGTTTCAACACAAAAGGCGGCATCGAAGGGGCTTCAATAGGTACATGGAAAGATAAAGGGATGTCATAAAGCATGTCAAGGAGGGGGACAATGGGAGTGGGATTCTTTTTTCCATCTTGAATGAGGCTCTTCTCTACTTGAATAGCTATGTTAAAGGCTCGAGGAAGAGTACTACCTCCAAGAGACTATATCAAGATAGCAAGATCGAATTCAAAGGATCTTACATAGAATAAGTATGCCATACCCGGTAAGGGTCTACATTCTTGGGGAATTCTATCCCAAGTCTTTCTGAATATGATAGTGAAGTCAAAAACATACTCCTTGGGTGTCTTTTCTATGGTGTTGAGGTGTTCCAAGAGATATAATGTTTGTAGTCTCCTTGAATTGCTTATTCAAATTGTCCTCCAACTAATCTCAAGTAGAGTTTGATTGTGCACCCAAGCTTTTGTACAATACGAGACTTTTTTTCTTTTGAAAGAAGAGGCAAGCGATCCTAAGGGTTGCATTCTACTTTGTAATGTTATCCATCACACATAGATTAGCCACATCTTGGATATGATCAACAAGGCTCATAAAATCATTTTATAAAAGAGGTAAGGATTAAATGTTGCTTCAAGAATAACATCTTATTGCTACAAATGTAGGACACCACAAGTGTTCAAGGAAGGGAAAGGAAGAGCTCGAGAAAGTCACCAAAGGGCATAAAATCATTAAAATATGAAAAGGTTGGTCTCGTATTTCAAAAGATGGATTCTTGAAAGAGTAGAGTCACCAAGTGATATGTTAATACTTCAAAAAATAGGAAAAATACATATTTTCACCAAAATCTTATGAAAATCTTAACATAAAGTTTAAAATAAGGGTTGTGTAAGGTTTTCAACAAAAACAAAACCTTTCATCCCACCGGGCATGCCAAAACAAATGCCATGAAAAGATGAAAAACAAAAAAACTTTCCATGTGGAAAGTGGAGGAAGAAAGATCCAAGTCCTTAGAATCGGATTAGGGTTAAATTCATTTCATATAATTTGCATATAATTCTTCTTTCAAGTGTGACTCATACTTCTTTCATGTGGTATATATTACGCTTTTAGATAAATATTAAATGTTTTATTAATTGTCATAAAATGTGATCATATCATTTTGATGAATATGAAATAGTTTCTTCAATAAATATGTAATGGCTTTTTTTTGTTAAAAGTAAAAAATTGAAGGATTTACACCCACAATATTGGGTGATGGGCTAACATTTAACATGCAACATTAGCGATTGTTAGTAGCACAGATGTTTTAAATACATATGGTCTAAAAGATGCCACAAAATATTACTCTTGAGGTGCTTATATTGATTTGTCGCATAGATTAAATAGATATTTTGAGAGTAATATCTTTTGGCTCACTTTATCTCAATCATTACTTTAGGTGGCTTAGGTCATGGGTTGGATTCTTGGTTTACCTAAAGCGTGTGGAGTGAGACATTTACAAGCTGCTACAAAAATTGATTGATGGCGCTCACCTTATGTTAGAGCCTCGCTCTTCAAAGCTTTGAATCATTGGATATTTATTGATCCTCTCAATTACCAAAACAAATATTTTGACATTAATCAAATATCTTTATATCTCAAATATGATAGTTATGCCGAAAGTCGTTTCCCATATGGTAAAGAGGTTGCGGTCGCTCACACCACCTCGCCTAAATTTGACGGGCATTTTGATGTTTTTACGGTTTTTACCTATTTTTGTTGTATTTAGTAGTTGCATGCTAAATGCGAGGGTTAATTTCGAACGCATAGAGCTTGCATGTAAATTTAGTATTGTTAATTTGGCCATGAGAAACGGCATATAATAGGTGTAGATGCGTGTGACAAAGCGCACAAGATTGATTGGGGTGATCTCATTCGTGGTCCTGCCCAAAAGGGCTACACAATTTGTACTATCATTCGCAATACAGGTATTCCAATGCCATACATTTGCATATTTAAAGATTTAGCTATGAATCGGTAATCAACCACACACAGAATTGAAATTGGGTGGGGTTGGAAACAACCCATTTTCCTAAGCGAGCTACCTGTTCAACAAAATTTATATTGGGTTTATGAAAAATCTATTTTCTTTTTCAAATCTTGTATTTTCTTGTAATTAGATATTGTGGAGAAGATTGGGTATCTGTGGGAGATGGTTGCGCAAAGGAGAGGCTAAAAATAATGACAGAAGACCTGCTAGAAGAAGATAACTTTGATGAAACAGTGAATGGCGTGGATGGGGTTTTTCATACTTGCATCCCTTGTCTTCGTACCACAAGGTCAAAACCCCAAGGTCTGCTTGTTGCCTTTAATTGAAGCTTTGAATGCCTGCATGCAAGGTGGTTTGAGCTCCTTTTTCATCTAGCATAAATTGTTATTGGTACATGTTTCATCCACATATTCAAGTTCCAACTATCTTGGGCCCATCATGTGGAAAAACCCAATTTAGTAGTTTTCTCTAGGTGATAGTAACATTGTTGGTTACTTCCTTCTAGCATTTTCCATTGTATATTTCATGATTTCGAAATTGTTCAATTTCCAATTGATTATCAAGCGACGACTTACCTTAATTGATCTTTCATGGAGCTAATCCCATCGCATAAATGCGACTCAAGCCCCTCAAATTTGTAACGTCTTTCCTGATCTTATAAAAAACCCTGAAGCCAATGGAGATGGCATAATTTGTTTGGTTTGGTTAGAGATAAGGCAAACCCTTTTAATAGGTATGTAAAGGTGAATGTTGAGGCTCTTCCTCCCGCCCATGTTGATCTCCTTGTGTTATCCTTGCACTTTCCATGGCCTTGCATTCATACATGCATCCATGTCTTCTATGTTTGGGTGTCCTATCTCTTGATTTTTTAGGGTTGGATTCACTAATGGATTCCAAAAATATAGCTCTTTTCTTTAACAATCCGGATTTTTTTTATTAATTCAATCCACTTGGAACCCTTAAAACAAATAAAAGTGTGCCCGAATTTCTTTTTGAAGGGGCAAAATTGGCTTTTGGCATTTTGTTCCTTTTCCACTTGCCCAAGAGGAATGTTTTCGTCAAAGCTAAATCAATCCACTTCTGATACTAGTAGTAGTACACTCTTATGTTGTTGCCTGCTCTAATTGTATAAGGTTCCACAAGAAAATTAGTTGGATCAAATGACATCAAGCAAGCTCGTGTTGATATAATTTTTGCTACATTGACGAAAGCATCGTGTGTAGTTTAGACCAAGATAAACTTAATTGTAGATATAATTACAAATAAATGACAAGAATAATATGTTTATTGGGTTTGTGTCCTCTTTAAATGCTTTGTTTACATGATCCCAGGTCATGTTGACATGGAAAAACATAAATGTAGGTCTTGTAATGAACTTCCACCGGTTGGAGGATTGAATTGATACAACAAAAAAATGTATAGTAGTTTATTATTGTATTAATTTTGTGAAGTTAAGAATGACAGTAGTTGGGGATTGAAGTGAAATTTGTAACCAGCTTTCTTAAATTTGTCAAGACTTGAACAAAAGTGCAACTAGCCTCGTGGATGTTAAAAGTTATTAGTTGTAGGATTGAACTATTAAGTGACTTCATACTAGTGTGGGTGTATATATTAACTTGAATCAAGATTGTTCTATTCCAAGTAACAGTTGACACTTGTTTGCTTAATTGCATTTCTTTCAATGCAAAATGAACACTTTGTTCAACTATAATTGTAACGAATTTGAAATGTACATATAGAACCTTTCAATGTAATGTTTCATCTATATTCCTACACTTCCACTATCAATCACACAAAAAGACTTTTTCAACAAAAACCAACCAAAGTGTCTCAAACATGTTGTAACACTAACACAATTTCCCCAAATAATTACAAACCATGTCAACTACAAAAGTAATTAACTATCCCTCTAAATTAAAAAAACATATACCGTTCGGTGTTCACATCGCATTGTACACATGTGATTGTCGCTTATATAAAACATTCATAAATATATTTTTTTATACATCGAATTAACATATTAAAGAAAACTATGTGTATGCTTTAAATTTTAAAATAATATTATATATTATATATAATATTTAATTTTTTATTTTTATTTTTAAATTTCATGACACCCATTTTAATTGAAATGTATGTGAAAGGCATGCCGTTTAATATATGTCAAATTAAGAAAAAACATATTCATTATATAATTTTATCACAATGTTATCGAAATGTGTCTTAATTTATTCAATTGGCTAAATGAAACGAAATTATCCTAATATTTTAAAGATTACACGAGTTAAATCGAATTACAGATGTTCCCCAAAGTAATCATAGGATAATAATATGGGTGCATGTTGATGCCTAGGTGACAACAATTTGTTGCGTGATAAACGTAGGTCTGCAAAAATCATAAAGCAGCTTGTTGTGATTGCATGTTTTGGAACACTAGCTTTGATGGAAATAGTTCTCATCTCAAATCTGTATACTAATAAGGACGAAAAAGATATTCATTTATTTTCACACTATTACTTGATGAAATATCAAGGGCCTTCACTCTAAAATTTTTGGTAGAATGGATTTTAAAAAGAGTCTCTCATTACATGAATCATATTTCTATAGGTGTATGATCATGTAAAAGATATTGTCTAGTCATTCACCAAAATATAAATCTTAAGAAATGTCAATAAATAAGGGATGAAGTCAAAATCATACTCGAATGAATTTTGCAAAATTGAATACCCCTTCCTTGACAATTGAGCCAAGGAATTCTACATACCTAACCCACAAGCTTCGATTCAATAAAAAAGGGGCTCTCAACCTCAATTAACTTGGCAATTCTATAGCCGGTTCATGACTTAATTCCAAGTGATCCACAACATACAAGTTAATCATCATAAAAACTTCAATAATATGTTAAAAATAATGTTAACCCTTATTGTTTCTTTAATTGTTATCTAGATGCAACCAATAGTTGAAACAATGTTTGATACGCTAAAATACAACAGCAGATTAAAACTAGGATGGAACAAATCTCACACTTCATTAGTTTCTTAACTTTTCTATTGATTCTTCACTTCTATTAGTAGAAACAATGTTTGCATACGGAAAATACTAAAATACAACAAATGTGATTAAAACTAGGATGGAACAAATCTCACACTTCATTAGTTTCTTAACTTTTCTATTGATTCTTCACTTCTATTAGTAGAAACAATTTTCTATTCTATTGTAATTTTGACAAATATTATATTAAAATTTATAATTACATAGTACATATTTTTTTATATTTGTCATAAACTAATACATAATAGTATTTAATAACTAATATCTTAAATATATCTATTTGGGAAGTGCGGATAGATATCAATCTCAAGGTTCATCTTTTGAATTTTATGCATACGACATCAAACAATAGTTTCATTACTTTTTCTTAATGACAAAAAAACTTTATAGAAAAAAGGGTCCAAAACTTCATTGTAATAGAGATTATTTTATAATTGACTTCACAAAGTTACAAAAACTAGTGAGACTCAAATAGATGTCAAATTTAATATACAAAATAAAAGTATATATGGTCACACCATTAAAACCATAAACATAAACATAAATATATTGGATTAATCATACAAAATACTAAACAATATATAGACTAGCAATCGCATGTGTTTCATGAGATGTGAACGCCGAACGGTATATGTTATTTGTTTTAGAGGTATAATTATTACTTTTGTAGTTGATGTTGATTAGGGGTGTGATTGATTTTGTAAGTGTAGAAATATAGATGGGCCACTTAATTTGAAGGTTGTTTCTACATTTCAAACTTGTTAAAAATTCGTACATGAATACATTTGATACCATTTTCGATAGTTAATTTATTTTATAGTTGATGTTGTATGTATTTAATTCGTGTTTATTAGTTGTGCATCGGTTGTTCGGTTGGTGTTTTGTTGGAAAAACATTTATTGTACAGTTGATAATGTGTGTGATTGATAGTTGTAGTGTAGGAATTTAGTTGAAACATTACATTGAAATGTTGTATGTGTACATTTAATTCTGTTACAGATTCGTACAATTAAAGTTGCATATCATATTTCAAAACATCAAATAAATGTAGATCTGCGTGCACATAATGAGACATGTATACATTTGCAGTATTTATATCATGAATGGTAGCCTTTAGTGGGCAATTTTAGTTTCAATAAACATGATTACATTTGATACCCCTTGAACAACAATCTGCTTTGGATAGAAGAAGTGTTGAGTATAGTAGTGGTGGAGGTGCTATCAAAGCAGAGGGTAGCTTTTACGATAGGCTGAGTGATAGTAGTCTTGACTCCTCCTTTCTTCTTGCTCCAAGTGTTGTTACGTACACCATTTTTGAGTATCTCTCGAATGAAAAAGTAGGTGAAATACGCAGATTTGCAAGTGAGGGAACTCTGGAGAAAGTTGTGAATGTCAGACCTTGCCTTTCAGTGGTTCCAATGTCGATGGTTGCTCTATGCAAAGTAAGTCCCAGCCACTTGTGGATAGTTAATCCCCAGGCCATTTTAATCGGCAATTGTCTTCGATTCCCTCTTGAAATAGGGGGTATGGGAATATGTAACGGGTTGGAGGGATCCCAACATGGGTCGTTGTATCTATCAAATTTGACAACAAATAAAGGTAATGCTGGTGGTTGCATTGATGCGTCGTAGACAATGTCGGTGATTGTTCCTGTGGCACCATTCACGAGGCCTACGTCAACCCATAGATTTGCAACCAGTGTTACGAAATTGGGCAAGGAAGCTTTGGAAGAGTGTATCAGGGTAATTTGAAAGATAAAGATGTGGCTATAAAGAAACTAAAAGGTAGAGGCAAAGACATCAAGAAATTAGTTGAGAATGAAGTCAACACGATGTTGGGCACCAGTGTTGAGAATGGACCTTAGGGAGGACAAGTAAAATGTGGGGTCCTCCCACTGAATCAATTACGTGCTTTGCAACAAGTTCTTGTAGCTTGGTGAGCTTGAAGCCAATTTCTGTTGGAACAGAGCCCAAAACTAGTTGAATTCCAACCCAATGGTTTACAACTTTGTACAGTTCAAGAGAATGGAAAAAACATCTCCCTTCAGATTGTTATTGCCAAATGTCAATTGTTGTAGGCAGCCCAACATTCCCAATTCTTGGGGTACCATTATGCTTAATTGGTTGTCTTCTATTTGAAGAAAATTAAGCGCTGAAATATTTCCTATGGATTTTGGGATGTTTCGTTTAGCTGATTGATGGACAGTCCACCAGTCACAATTTGGTTAGCTTATGGCCTACATCCTCTGGAATTGTCCTCACAAACTTGTTGTGATATAGGTTCAACTTTTTCAATTATGTACAGTTCATGAGAGAATATAGAATGGACCCTCCTAGGTTGTTATTATCCAGCTGGCAGTTCTCGTAGTTGGGAAAGTGAACCTAATTCTTGTGGAATATAGCCATACAAGGAATTAGAAGATATATTTAACTCCTCCATGAAAGAACAGTTTCCTAGCGCCTTGGGAATGGCACCTGTAAGGATATTGTTCTTCAACTTGAGCTCTCTCAGTTTCCATAATTGACCAATCTCTTCTCGGGATACTACCATTGAGTTTGTTGGAATTTAGAAGTAGATGTTCTAATCTGGTCAATGTTGTTAATATCTCAGATGGAATTGGTCCCTCAAGCGTATTATTAGACAACGACAAGTGATGCAATTTTGTGCAGTTATCCAAAGAAGATCTCGTAGTTGGGAAAGTGAACCCAGTTCTTGTGGAATATAGCCATATAAGGAATTAGAAGATATATTTAACTCCTCCATGAAAGAGCAGTTTTCTAGCGCCTTGAGAATGGCACTGTAAGGATATTGTTCTTCAACTTGAGCTCTCTCAGTTTCCATAATTGACCAATCTCTTCCAGGTACTACCATCGAGTTTGTTGGAATTTAGAAGCGTATGTTCTAATTTGGTCAATGTTAATATCTCAAATGGAATTGGTCCTCAAGTGTATTATTAGACAACGACAAGTGATGCAATTTTGTGCGCTTATTCGGAGAATTGGAAATTGTCCAAAAAGTAAGTTATTTTTAGATTGAAAACTATTAAACGTCCGAGATCACCTAGTAAATAGAAATAATAAGATAAGCTAATTGTTCCTATAAAATAGAAATAGTTGAGATAAACTAATTCACGTCCATATTTGTTGTATAACCAATTTCATCAACTATACCAAGCCCGCAAATCAACCATTTCTTTGTTTAAGAGTTGATTATCGTAAAAGCTAAAATTGTTAATTATTAGAAACAAAATTATTAAAAATAAAAGTTAAAATTGTTGTTAATTAAAAACAAAAGCTAAAATTGTTAATTATTAGAAACAAAATTATTAAAAATAGTAGAGATTTCTATTTTCAGCTCAGCCTAATTAAAAACAAAAGCTAAAATTGTTAAAAATAGTAGAGATTTCTATTTTCAACTCAATCTAATTAAAAATAAAAGCTAAAATTGTTAATTATTAGAAACAAAAGCTAAAATTGTTAATTATTAGAAACAAAATTATTAAAAATAATAGAAAAAGTTAAAATAAAGAGGAAACGCACAAACGTGAAGACGGCAATCAAACCGTCAAATTTAACACAATCGTAGAAACGTCCCGCAGTGCATTTCCCATAGAACGCCGGCGTAAATATGTTTTTTCTCTTTAAAAACATAAAAATTAAAAAATTAATATATATTTTGTACATACTATAAATAAAACATTCAGTCATAAAATTAAATCTCACCCTTTGCTATCATCGCATAATATTTTTCTGCATAATAACATAATAGCACTAACATCATAGCAATTACTTAGTCCCATACCCATATTCACTATATTTGTATTTTCATATATATTACTTCTACCAAATATACCAATTATAATTACTTCAATAAAACCCACCCTATCATGACCTAGTCTAGATCTCTCCCTGATGCCTTTTAAAATGTGCCCAATAATCATATGAAAACTAATACATGCTAAATACTCCAAATTTCGGATTCAATTGAAATGGCATTTTATCCATTTCAACTACAGTGAAGGGTGAAACAATGAGGCCAATAATCATATGAAAATCAGTCACGTTTCAAGTATTGTAAAAAACTCCAAATTTTGGATTCTTTTGAAACGGCATTTGGTCCATTTCCATTATTGGAGGATTGAATACCCTGCACCATACAGGTTGTTCTTTGGCAAACATCTCAATTTTGTCAACTAAGGGTTGTGACAGACGAATTCTCAACCCAGAACAAAGCGAAGACTATATCTCAAATGACAGCACTATTGGGTTATTACAAACTTGCAGTAACAATCAAATATAGAAAGGAAAATTAGAGACTTCAGAACAATTTTCAAAGCAATTGTTAAATCAATCAACCAATGCATGCCAAATATACTTCAACCAACCCTAATCGATCAAACCACCAATGCCACTAACAGTTTTTTTTTTTCTTCACCTGCAACATCATTGCCCACATGTTAATTCTTTTGCCTATAGACAATGATCATGTTAATGGGAAATGAGAGATTTGCAATTTTTTATCTTAACATAAGAATGAACTACATAAGTTTTATCTCTGTACTCGCCACTGAAGTTAACCTTCTACATAAGCAGACTATAGAAAGAGATGGGTTCAATAGAAAACAAAACATTGACAAAGTTATGCAAAATTATGGCAAAAGATTGCAAGCTGCTTTAGCATATATCAACCCTGAAAAGTAGTGGACAATTTGATTGTAAAATTATCAAAGAAAGATATGCATCCCAAGCTTCCCAGATGGAAGCTTCTTAAGATAATATTAAGTTTGTAGATAAAACCAGGAATAAATCTCCGGAATCTATCTGGCAAAATTGACTGCTAAATTTTTTTTTTTAAAAGAATGCTCATCTTGATTCCTTTTCCTCTTCGGACTCACTTTCACCAGCATTTTCATTGTCACGAAAGTAAGTTTTCTTGTTAGTTGACAATGAAGTTTTTTGTTAGTTAACAATGTTTTCAAATCATCTGGAAGTAAACACATTCCATGAAGAAGTCCCTGAGCCAGGAAAACAACCACAACTTCTGCAAAATTAGTACAATATATTTGCATCAAACTTTGATTAAAGCAAGCATTGTCAAAATTCATGGCCTAGAAAATTTTGCATGGAATCTATCTGACAAAATTGACTGCAAAATAATTCTTAAAAAGGAATGCTCATCTTGATTCCTTTTCCTCTTTGACCTCACTTTCACCAGCATTTTCATTGTCACGAAAGTGAGTTTTCTTGTTAGTTAACAATGAAGTTTTCTTGTTAGTTAACAATGTTTTCAAATCATCTGGAAGTTAACACATTCCATGAAGAAGTCCCTGAGCCAGGAAAACAACCACAACTTCTGCAAAAATAGTACAATATATTTGCATCAAACTTTGATTAAAGCAAGCATTGTCAAAATTCATGGCCTAGAAAATTTTGCATTGACAAAGTTATGCAAAATTATGGCAAAAGATTGCAAGCTGCTTTAGCATATAGCAACCCTGAAGAGTAGTGGAAATTTTGATTGTAAAATTATCAAAAAAAGATCTGCATTCCAAGCTTCCCAGATGGAAGCATCTTAAGATAATTTTAAGTTTGTAGATAAAACCGGAATAAATCTCCAGAATCTATCTGGCAAAATTGACTGCAAAATAATTTTTTTTAAAAGAATGCTCATCTTGATTCCTTTTCTTCTTCGGACTCACTTTCACCAACATTTTCATTGTCACGAAAGTAAGTTTTCTTGTTAGTTAACAATGTTTTCAAATCATCTGGAAGTAAACACATTCCATGAAGAAGTCTCTGAGCCAGGAAAACAACCACAACTTCCCCAAAAATAGTACAATATATTTGCATCAAACTTGATTAAAGCAAGCATTGTCAAAATTCATGGCCTAGAAAATTTCACACTTAAGCAGGAATTGAAGCCATTCATTTCCTTCGAAATCTGTCCCTCCTGCATATTCATATCAGAATAATGCTTGTAACCTAACCTTCAATTGATGGTAGCACATTTTCAACCTTTCCAGCACGTATCACCACTTCCCATCCTGGTCCCTTGAGAGGAAGATTATTTGATTCGTCAATCTCCTGACACTGAATCATGTTACTACGGTCCAAAAGCCGTAATAGATTCAATTCACTAATCTCCTGACTCTGAACAAGCTCTTCTTCTTCATCTCTTTCTTGCTGAAGTAAAGCAAGGAGATCAGATTCCTGTGCATAATTCATACAATAATTGTGTTATTCATTATATGGCATTATATTCACAGTGCATTAGATTCCTGTGCATGATGCATACAAGAATTCTGTTAATATTTATTCCATGAAATTATATGGCATAATTGTTGCAGTCCATCATCATATCTGTGAATTTTTAAGTGACATTATATGGCATCATTGTTGCAGTCCATCATATCTGTGAATTTTTAAGTGATGGGACTATCCTGTTCTGACAATAGAGCCCTAATGGGTTTCCAAATGCTATATTTCTAAAAAAATCATTGTGCCTATTCATGCAACATAAAATTCTAGATGTCAGAGCACTGAACTAGAAATATCTGGGTCTGTACCTTAAACAAAGTTTGACTTGTACGGTCCTGGCAAAACTGACCCTTCTCGATCACCACATGCTCCAACTTCAACTTGCTATGAGCAACATTCAGCATCCGACACTATTTTTTATCAACCACACAAAAAAATATCAGTGATCTCTCCCCATTTGCAGGAGTGTTTCAGAACCCAATAGAGCATGTGACCTTACCTCAACTGAGTGAGCCGTACAAAGCCTGTAAACATGTACGGGCTTGGTTTGTCCAATCCTATGACATCGATCCATAGCTTGCAAATCCATTTGTGGATTCTGTAAAGATGGAAAATACCATTTCATAAGCATCATAGCTTTGTCAAAATGGAAAGCTCCAAATCATACATACAAACTTTGAAAACCAAATGAGTCCATATACATCATATTCTGGATTAGATCTGAAATAGCGGTTTTCTTACCCAGTCACTATCATAAATGATACAAGTATCTGCTGCGGTAAGATTTATTCCAAGCCCACCCGCACGGGTGCTTAGCAAAAAATGTGAAGATTACTTGTTGGATCATTGAAATCATTGATCTGAATCAAACCATTAAAACCATCATTACATTCAAATGCATAAAGTAGAAAGCTTGTGAATAATTAAGGCATGATATCAACAACTGCCAAAGAACTCCCGGCAATTAAGCCAACTATGAAATAAAGCCAATTAGGCCAACTCAGAAATAAAGTTACTTTCTTCAAGACATTGAACTTTTTACATCAAATATCCACGGGCTATATCAGTTTTATTTCATTAGTACAATCTAATAGAAAGTTCCCCCTGTTAGCAGCACAAAACTACCTGTCTTTGCCTATCGGCTAATTTAACCCGTCCATCAATGCGACACATTTCATGGCCCATCTCACTCAAGCAATATTCCAGCAGGTCTAGCAGTCTAGTCCATTGAGAGAATACAAGAACCTGTAGTCATTAAAAATCAGGATTCTATGCAAATAGGATGAGTCTGAAATGAACACCTATAACCAAATAAAGCCCAATGAGATCCCAACCTCACCTTATGTCCTCGAGCTTTCAAATGTTTTAGAAGTCTGTCTAGAAGCTGAAATTTGCCACATTGTTCCATCAAATCGTCTACTGGTGGATAGTTGACTGAAGAGGGCCAAGTACAACCAGGTTTTATCTCATAAAGCTTTGGGACACAGTTCATGAAATTAGAAAAAGAGTCAAAACTAAATGTTTTTTATTAGGCATGATAGAAGCATACAAGATATCTCAAACTGTGACTGCAGTAGATCAGGATGGTTGAAATTCTTGCGCAACTGAATCATCAAATTATCCAGATTGGTTTTTTTGACTCGTATACCTGCAGATGAGAAAATCCGCCTCATTAAATTTTCTAATCAAGGCAAGAGTAGAAAACTTTAATCTACTGAAATCTGCCAAAGACGGCTTGATGCAAAGAAACAAATGGTAAAAACTTAAAATTTCCATGATAATAGAAAGCTTGTTAACACTAGCAACAAATGTTTTTTTCATGTGTATGAGCATAGTAACTATGAAAAAATCCAAATTGCAAGTTCGCATAAGTTGTAATTACCATGTACTGACTTATCATGCAGGTACGGAATAAGAGTTTTATTTATTAGATACTCTTGGATTTTTTTCTGATGTTCATTCATTTGAGCATATAATATTATTTCCTTTTTCAGAGGAAGATGCTTCTCCACGTCTTCTTTCAACCTTTTCAGAAGAAATGGCCTGAGGATTGCATGAAGCTTTGAGATTACCTATAAATAAAATGCAGTTTTGAATATGAGATCATCAAATTAATAGAAAGAAAAAGCAAAAACAAACCAGCTACATCATTGTTTCAGGCTTTCAGAAAACAAAGGAGAAAGAATACACACTTGAACCCTTCTTTTTCATTAATTTCTTCCTGTGGTGTTCCATTCATGTCCCTTCCGATAGATTAAACCTGAATACACACAATCCATCAGTGCATGTAAGAGCAATAAAAACCAGTAACCAAAGCTTAGTTTTATATCTTCATTTTCCAAAGCTATTGAACCATATACTAAAGTTTAGGAAAATAAATTCTTCAAAGAACTAAAGTAAATGACAAGAGGGTAAAACTTCAAGGCCACTAAACAAAATTGACTATGAAAAGGATACTTGATAGTGATACCATGATTCAAACTCGTGAACAGATGTGAAAATTTGAGGCAAGATGAAATTTAACAAGGACCAAAGCTCTGCCAAGTTATTATGCAAAGGAGTGCCAGTCAAGAGCAATGTATTTTTAAAAGATAACGATCTCAGTTCCCTCAACAATTTGCAGTCAAAATTCTTCAATCGATGTCCCTGACATACAAATGAACTTCTGATCAGCAGACCAGGCTAAAATAATACCCAAACCAGCAAAAAAGAAAAATATTGTACAAATCTAACCTAATATACTAAGTACCTCGTCAACAACTAGGTACATCCACTCATATCGAGAAAAAAACCTGCGATCAAACATGGCAACCTCGTAAGATGTGACAACAACAGGAAATGTCGGATCTGGATCCACAGTTATTGGCATATGCTTTATCCGTAGCTCGGTGCGTTCATTCTTTGATCCATGATAAAGGAGTGCATTCATGCTAGGAACAAATCTACAAAAGAATGCATTCAGTTAATATAAAAAGGCCTCAGCTTAAATGTGTGCTTGTATGTGCATGAGCAAATAACTGCAAAAATATATGGTTCCAACCTATTGAACTCATTCACCCAGTTTGAAAGGGTATAACTAAACTAAATACAAAAAGGCCTCATCTTGAATGCTTGCTTGTATGTGCATGAGAAAATAACTCAAAAACATTTATGGTTCCAACCTATTGAGCTCATTCACCTGATTTGAAAGGGTATAACTAAACTAAATACAAAAAGGCCTCATCTTGAATGCTTGCTTGTATGTGCATGAGAAAATAACTCAAAAACATTTATGGTTCCAACCTATTGAACTCATTCACCCGATTTGAAAGGGTAGAACTAAACTAAATACAAAAAGGCCTCATCTTGAATGCTTGCTTGTATGTGCATGAGAAAATAACTCAAAAAATTTATGGTTCCAACCTATTGAACTCATTCACCTGATTTGGAAGGGTGGAACTAAACTAAATACAAAGAGGCTTCAGCTTAAATGCATGCTTGTATGACATCATAGTTACCAGGTCCAGAAATCGAGATCCGTTCAGAAGGGCAAAAAAATCCTAAAATCTGGAATTCTTGGAAAAATTCGGAAAAATCCGGTTGGAAATATATATGACTCGAATTTTATAAATATGAAAATTTGACAAATACAATGAAAAACTTTAATAATGTAATGTAATGTTATATAAGGTTGATAGTTGACTGTTTTTTCCCAGATAACTACAGAAATTTTAAAAAAAAAAACCTAAATTAGGGCCGACCCGGACATAATTTATCTGGGTCGGCTGAAAAATCCGGATCTGGCCAGAATTTGTGCAGATCCAGCCAGGTTTGGTAACTCTGTTGTATGTGCATGAGCAAATAACTGCACAAACTATATGGTTCCAACCTATTGAACTCATTCACCCAATTTGAAAGGATAGAACTAAACTAAATACTAAAAGGCCTCAGCTCAAATGCATGCTTATATGTGCATGAGCAAATAACTGCAAAAAGTATATTGGTTCCAGCCTATTGAACTCATTTGCCCAATTTGAAGGGGTAGAACTAAACTAAATACAAAGAGCCCTCAGATTAAATGCATGCTTGTATGTGCATGAACAAATAACTGCAAAAAGTACATGGTTCCAACCTATTGAACTCATTCACCCAATTTGAAAGGGTAGAGAGTGGAGCAACTATTAGAAAAGGTCCATGCAGTCCTTCACCCTTCAAATGTGCAAGGAGACCAATAGTTTGAACAGTCTTTCCCAGACCCATTTGATCAGCCAGAATTCCATTCAGTCCATTTTGCCACAGTGAAATCATCCATTTCACCCCTTTCATTTGGTAGGATTTTAGCCTTCCTCCAGTCATCAGAGGTATGAGCTCCATCTGCTCTTTCCAGAGACTCTCTTCATCAGGTAATATATCAGAACCTTCATCAAGTATGTCTTTTTCACGACCTGAGAGCATGGCCTTTACTGCCACTCTTGCTTTCTTCTGAGCCTGATTCACATACACCCGAATCAGAGTTAGGATTAATCTGGCACAAAGTTTGCATCATTTGGCATTTGACACAGCAATCTATATCCAAAATTTCCAAAAATTGTATAAAGAATAAAGCATAGAGTTGCATGGTATAATATAACACACTTTGTTATAACATAGGACATGAGACAATCTTAAGGAATTATACAAAAACTCAGTTGTATATTACCTAAGGAATTTCTAGCTAGCATATAGAATTTCAATTTTATGATTGATTAATGATTTAGATGGAATGTTTCAAATTTAACACCAGCTAGATTACAATTTAAAACTAACACAATGGAGGTCTTAAAGAATACAATGACACCTACATCATGAGAAGATGTAGATAGAACAAAGGTACAAAAGCAATAGAATATATTCAAAGAAAAGTCTTTCCAGTGAAGCTATCAAAGGAAAGTGATCTTCTATAACTATACAAATGAAATTTGAACACATAAGAAAGCTCTATCATTATATAGGACACGCAGAAGTTGTTAAGATTAGGACCACAATGACTGAAACTATACAAATTTACCACATTGCTAGCAGCAGCTCTCTTTCGTCTTCTTCCTCGAGTTGCTTTTGCATTGCCACTTGCTCTTGCATTCTGCATATAGATAAGCAATTCAACAAAAGGGCCACAATGCTGACATATAGAAACAGCAGATACAAATATGCTTTCAGAACTTACCACAGTGATGTCATCCATCTGCTCAAGTAGAAACTTCGAATACATTTGAGTCTGATTAAGAAGATCATTTAATTTGCTAAACATGGAATCATCAAGTTCTGGAGTTTCATTCTTGATTGATGTTTCACCTTTTGCATCATGGTGCTTTGAGGGTGCTTCTTCGAATCCTTTATCCTCTTTGGCCTTTTTCTCTGCAATTACTCGAATGTGACCATTCTGCAAGTTGACTACCATCCCCTCATCCTCTTCTTTGATATGTGCTTCATTTCCCTCTATAATTAGCCGAATGTGACCATTCTCCAAGTTGATTGGCATCTCGTCATCTTCTTCTTCGACATGTACATCATTCCCCTCCATTTTTGCTGTTTATCAACAACAAAGATAGGATTTGACATAAATGTTGACTATTCCAAAAAAAAGATAAAATCACTCCACTATCACAAGATGCAACGTAACCAAATGAAAAAAAGATTCATCTTCAACTTCATAGAATACTAAACAAACGACCAAATATCAAATATCCTAAATAAGAGCCTAGAAAAATGCACATAAAACAGATTTTAAGCAATAGAAACTGAAGATAGAAATAGACAGATGATTGCTTCTAACACATACGGAAGTAGAACTGAAAGGCATTCATTCTGTTGTCATGTCAAAAATTCCCTCTAATTTTTCAAAAATTTGCCTTGATAACATGTTTTCCCTCTTGGAAATCCCATGGTTTTCTCTCTCATTGTTCCAATGTTTGGTCTTCTCCTGCACACTTCCATTTTTACCTCTTGGCCTCCTGTCAACCTTCACTTGCACCCCTTTGGTTAGTTCTCATGGTACACCATCACGGAGCTCAAGTGGAATAAACTAAGAAGATATGTTTCCAAATCACTTGCAGGGTTGAAGCAGAAGAAACACTCATTGGAAGAAACTCTCACATTTTTCAGTTGGTTCCAAGGTTCCTCCTTTCCCATGAAGTGCTTTTCATTTGTGTAAGTTCCAACATAATCTTCAGAATAGTGCTTTGGTTCCATTATGTAGTCCAGAAGGTCTTGGCTGGCTATCAACCTTCACTTGCGCCCCTTTGGTTAGTTCTCAAGGTAAACCATCACAGAGCTCAAGTGGAATGAACTAAGAAGATATGTTTCCAAATCACTTGCAGTGTTGAAGCAGAAAAAGCATTCACTGGAAGAAACTCTCACATTTCTATCTCAGTTCCAAGGTTCCTCCTCTCCCATGAAGTGCTTTTCATCTGTATAAGTTCCAACATCATCTTCAAAATAGTGCTTCGGTTCCATTCTGCACTCCAAAAGGCGCTTTGGTTAGTTCTCATGGTAAACAATCACAGAGCTCAAGTGGAATGAACTAAGAAGTTGTGTTTCCATATCACTTGCAGCGTTAAAGCAAAAGAAGCACTCATTGGAAGAAACTCTCACATTTTTCTCTTGGTTCCAAGGTTCCTCCTCTCCCATGAAGTGATTTTCATTTGTATAAGTTCCAACATCATTTTCACAATAGTGCTTTGGTTCCATCATGCACTCCAAAAGGCGTTTCGCATTAGACAATTTCTAATTTTCCGTTTGGATGGCACTTTTGTTCCACACAAGACTCATACGGGCACTTCACCTTCATATAGGTTTCATTTGTACCTTGCATGGGCACATAAGGCACTTTTGGTTCCAAATTTTTGCTAGTTGGTACCCCTGCACTTTTGGTTCTTAAATTTTATTGGGAGTGCACCATAGTTACCAGGTCCAAAAATCGAGATCCGTTGGGGAGAGCAAAAAAATCCTAAAATCTGGAATTCTTGGAAAAATTCGGAAAAATCCAGTCCGAAATATATTGAATTTTATAAATATGAAAATTTGACAAATACAATGAAAAACTTTAATAATGTAATGTAAAATGTTAAATTTTTAATATATAAGGTTGATAGTTGGCTATTTTTTCCCAGAAAACTACAGATTTTTAAAAAAAAAAATCCTAAATTAGAGCCGACCCAGACATAATTTATCTAGGTCGGCTGAAAACTCCGGACCCGCCGGATTTTGTGCAGATCCGGCCGGATTTGTTAACTCTAGAGTGCACCCACGACTTAAAGTTGGTTCTAAAAGTTCATTGAGAGTGCACCTATACTTTAAGTTGGTTCTAAAACGGTCTAAGGGAGACTTCCAAGGTTCTAAGAACTCATTACAAGTACGCCCAAGTTCTTGATGATGTCAAAAAGTGCGCTCATGACTTAAAGGCAGAGAAGCACTCATGAGATGGAATGGTGGAACCAGTTTTGTTTTGACCATAACTTTCTCGTCCAGACTCTATTTTGAGTGTCGTTTGAAGCATTGGAAAGCTCTTGAAGCAAGGATTAATCTTGTACAAGTTTTAGAACCCCAAACACGGCTTATATTTTTCATGAGAATCATTTCTCAGCTGCTGTTTTTGCCTTCATTTTGAGAGCTTGTTTTGTTCATAGTTTGAGTTCTACTCATTGAATCTCACTCAAACTTTGTCCATAGCTTCCTTACCATGGAACCATCATTTTGAAGTGTATTCATGATGATTTTCCCATTGGTGATGGCAATGATCATATGAACTTCAACGAGATCAAGACAAGAATGGCCAGTGAAAAGCGGATTTCTATCAGAGATGCATGTGTTAAAGGTGAAAGTGCTTGAGTGGATCAAACAAGGAACCTCCATGGTTGGAACTTCTTATTCGCATTTACTTCCTCCATTCAAGTGACTTTCTATTTTTCTGTTGAGAAAGTACTTTTTGTAAAGTCACTTAAGTGACTCAAGTGACTATTTCTATTTCTCCGTTGGGAAAAGTGTTTTTCTCAGAAAGTCTTTTTAAGTTGGGACTTAAGTGAAACACTGAAAAGTGAATTGTAAAAAGATTGCTTAATTATCCTGAGGTAGTTGTAACTTGTGGGCTAAATGTATAAATAGATGTGGCAATTTCCATTTTGGGTTCGGTTCTCTCAACTCTGAAGAGAGTTTGATGCAACTGTGCATGTACATACTATTTTCAGTCTTCTTGTGGGCTAAATGTATAAATAGATGTGGCAATTTCCATTTTGGGTTCGGTTCTCTCAACTCTGAAGAGAGTTTGATGCAACTGTGCATGTACATACTATTTTCAGTCTTCATGAATAAAAAAATGTAAGCAGAAGGAATAAGAATCATCTTGTGGTGTTGGGGCTCTCCAATTATGAAATTGTGTTTTGTTGTCATTTATGCCTCCATCTATCTATGTTGTAGGTGATACTATGATTTGCAGGCTTTGTATTGCATATCTATGTAGGTGGACTTTGTGCCATACACAAACAATCTAGAAATGGTGAAGAATTTGTGCTTCTGGGTGATTTTTATCTTTTTACGCAGATGTTGCCTATATTCTTGTCCTCATGTGAGAAAGAGGGTTTCACTCCTTTATGTTTATCCTGAGTTATCCAAACATTTCTTTGTGTTTAGTTTGTTGTGGATTTCTCCCTTCCATCTCCTTTCATTTCTCGCTTTCTCCATCCTCTCCCTTCTTCTTTCTTTTTCCCATTTTGGTCTCATTTGTGCTTACTGCTTTCACATTAAAAACAATGAAACTTCAAAAAAACCCTCATGCTAGGAAACTGCCATTCTCAAACACAGAGGAACATCACCCTATCAATAGGTGATCTTCCCTAACTATTGCAGACTTTATGCCACTTCCATTGGGCAAATCAAGATCACACACACAGCCATAAAAGCAGATATTGTCAAGCCATATCTTACTTTTGCTTTCAAAATATTGAAACTGTTAAATCAGATATGGCTACAGTTGGCTGGCATACCATATCCAGCTGTATCTGATACCAACTAGTTACTTGTTTGTATCTGGATATGGTCGGGTAACGTATCCAGGCTATATCCAAGCCACAACATATCCGTTTCCAGCACACAGATGCACATGCTCTAGTAGTGGGAGTGTCATATCCTGCAACCTTGATGTCAAACAATATCAGGCAAAGTAAAACTGTAACATCTAGGCTATATATGATATCCAACATAAGCTAACATATTTCCGTAGAACATACAAAGGAAAGGATAAATGGGTTGCTTAATAATTTCAGACTAGATAAAACTGCAAGGTCCAGCCTATTTATCCAACATGCAAGGCACAAAAATACATCAAAGGCGACATTAGAGGAGGATGCAAACAACTCAATCCTAGGACTTTATCCCAAAACTTGCATTCCCTTAGGGCCTTATAAAACCTATTTACATGCAAATTAGGGTAGATACTAGAAACACATTGAGGGGGATGACAATGGGAGGAAAGATGTTCACAGCAACAACTGAGTTTTTT
Source organism: Taxus wallichiana var. yunnanensis (assembly GCA_018340775.1). Taxonomy (NCBI): domain Eukaryota; kingdom Viridiplantae; phylum Streptophyta; class Pinopsida; order Cupressales; family Taxaceae; genus Taxus; species Taxus wallichiana. The sequence continues at coordinate 725,199,777 of CM031243.1, read as the reverse complement.
TGAAAAGGTTATTACCGAATGACGATCTATAAGTTGTCTACTTTTACTGCTGATCTATAATTATCTTTACCAGTTGCAGGATAGAAGGCTTTGTTTTCAATTAGAGCATATAGGTGCACAAATTTATGAAATTTTCTTTACAACTACTGCTATGAAATTTAAGGAACACCCCGTGGGACTACTAGGTTAGGATGTGTTCTGTGTTGAAGATCCTTCTCCAGTTTTCACACTGCAGATGGTCCAGTGAAATGTCTTTTGATTTGCAAAATGCAGGCAGACCCTGAACTTTTATACACAACAATGAGAGTGGCTCTGGTTTAGAGAAGATTTTCTGTATTAAAAAAGGGCTGAAAGTTTGCATCAACCGCTTGACTAATTTTCAACAAAGTTTATTGCCAAATGGCAGCCTGAATATTCGGACATAGTTATAAATGCAGGTCCCTGAAGAGTTATAGCAGATATTATAATTACACCTCCCATGGCACTATTTTACAGAAAAAGTCTTCTAAAGCAGGAGCTGAGAGTTTGCAGCACCCACTTAAGATACTTCCAGAAAAATTATTGTCTTAATGTATTTGTAAAAAAAATCCAAACAATAGCCTTCATCTAGTGTAATTTCTGATGAATACTATCCAAAACATTTAGTCGAATTTTGAATGTGGGACTCCTAAAAAGCTACAGCGGGCCAGATAATTCCATCTCACGTGGCACTATTTATTGGAAAAACCTGCAAAATCCCCCTCACTGGGACGGCTAGCTAAGGCTTGAATACAAGGCTATTACAAACATAGTTCAAACCCTTTGAAAGCATAACTTTTTAATAAAGGACTTACTAACCTTTTCACCTTGCTTGCCTCTGCAAGTGTAGGGCACTTCAGAAAACTTGTGGAGGTTTGGCCATTTTACAACCAAAAATCATCCCTAAACCCCCAAAAAATGTTTCCTTACACACAACTAATAATAAACCAAGCATTGTCAATAAAAATCTTCAGAAACAAAAATCTTCAGCTGGACAATAACCATAACCGACAGAGGGTTCAAACTCGTTCTTAAATTCCAACACTTATTCACATGATCTATATGAAAATAATCTAGGGTTTTTAATAGAATGTAGCTTAAAAAATCAATGTCTGTAGCTTCAAAACTAAACAAAATAAAAAAAGACTTATTCACTCTCATATTCTAAGTCCCTGAAACCCCTGTAACTTTTCGCATTCCACCAGTGGCTTTTCGCTGCAAAATAAAATTGAGCAGCTATTCACAAATCTTCAAAACTAAAAACTAAAAACAAACGAAGCACCCTAAAATGCAGTTATTATCAGAAACATATCTATCTGCAAAATAAAAATAAAGCAGAGCAACGTAAAATGTAGTTATTACCATAAAACAGGGCTAAAAACCATCTTCAAAAGTGAAATAAATCAAAGCAACCAAAAATGCAGTTATTATCATAAAACGGGGATAAAAATCGTCATTCCCAAAACGCTCATGTAACTGAACAATGCTCAGTTAGTTAGTAAAATTAAGCGGCAGAAAATATATAATGCAGACTCACCTGAAAAATAGCTTCAGTTATACAATAGCGCTACAGCTGAAGCCGAAAAACAGCTTCAGCGGTGCTATAACGCTCCTGCTGAAGAACAAAACTTCTTCAGCTGTGTTATAGTACTGAAGCTTCTGTGCGTGTTTTATTTAACCTTTAAATTAAAAAATAACTTATGGGGAATCGATCCCGAGACCTCCACCAAGCGTGATAGTAGCAATGTGGCGGCGGTAAAGGACAGCAACTTTCCAATAAAACGGCTAGTTGCGTATGTGTAGTATTAATGACAGGTGTGTTCCCGCAAAAAAAAGTACTTCGAAATTTTACGGTTACAACCAGGCCTGGAATTTCAAATTATCAGTGCCTGTCAAACCAAAATTTCTTGACGGCTTAGCTTTTTTCCATAGCTGTAAATTTCAATATTTTGTATATACTTTGTTCATACAAATACAATTAAATCTTATATTGTTAGATATTATGTATATATTTATTAAGAATTACATAAAAAAATCTACGGTTTTCTAAAATTTCAGCCTGTTATTGTCTACTGTTTCTTAAAATTTTTCCCTGTAAAATATAGTTAAAATCACAAAAACAGTCCACAGTGTGTCAATTTTCAGGCCTGGAACGTACAAGAGTCCATGAGATTACAAATTTGTAAATTGGTTTCTAGGTAAATTGTTTTTACCTCCACCAGTTTCTAATCATCACTTATAATTCATGAACAAGAAAAATCAAATCATAGATGATGATTTGAAATATATACAAAATTATTAAGAGTTTATAGATTGGTAGGTTGTTTTATTATTTTTTTGTATTTGAAGGGATGGGTGAATATATTTTATTTGGAGCAATACATATTGAGCGAGGACTAATAAAAGGTGAGTCTTACTAGCAAATGTCAATTGTTTTCAAATATTATTTTTTTAAAAATAGTATTTAAGATTTGAGCAATTGATAAAATGTTGTAGACACATTATGCTCATTATATTTATATAGTTTATCAAAAACTCAAAAAAAAACTATAATTATAAATATATTTATTTATTTTATTTTAGTAATCCACAAGAATCAATCACCACAATCAATTTCAAAAATAAGACTTTTAACACAAAACAAATACCATAATCAATTTCATTTAAATTATAAAATATAGAATAACAAAATTATATACATATATACATTAGATGAATAGGTGAACCCTCCATTACTTATAAAACCTTTTTCTATTAGAAAATGTCTAATAAATGTTTTCTTTTAATCCACTTACTCGCTTCAAATATGTGTAAATTAAACATTAGTTTAAAGAATAAATAAGATAATGATTGTAGAAATCGAGGAATGGCAGCTTTTGTTTCTTATTAATGTGGATGGAATTTTCCCGGCATGGGGACGTAAAAGTTAGGGTTGGTAATCGAGGCAAACTTTAGGTCAACTTTTGTGGAGGTTTGAATTTTTAAAAATTGAAAGGTTAATTGCTCTAAGTGAGCTTTGCGCCTCCACTCATTAAAATTGCTCTTTCCAACCCTATGGAAGGGGTTCGAACTTCAAACCCATTTTACAAATGCAACATAAAAAGGTGCCATGAAATGGTTTTTTCCTTGTTCAAGAAATCCTACTTAAAATTAAATAGGTTTAATTCTATTTAATTGATGTTAATTGAGATTATTATTGTAAAAGGGTAAAGTCTTTAGAACACTTTTTTAATTATATCGAAGGTGTTATCTTAATGGGAAATGGTTTTGTGGATATTCATGGGATTGTGTCAAATTTGACGGCTTAAATGATGGTTTTGTTATTTTTAACAATTTTGCTTTTGCTATTTTTAACAATTTTGCTTTTGTTATTTTTAACACTTTTGCTTTTCTGATTTTGCATGTTGCTTTGGCTTTACTATTTTTAAATTTTATTTTTACAATTTTATTTTTCTGATTTTGCATGTTGCTTTGGCTTTACTATTTTTATATTTTATTTTTTATCTTTTGCATGCATTAATTATGTTTTTAGTTTAGCATAACCTTTTTAAATACTCGTTCTTCTGTTGTATGTTTTGTGTTAAAAATTTTGTCATTGTCGTGACTTTCCAGATCCCCCTCCTCCCCTGTTCCTTGTTTTTATAGAATCCATGTAATGCAAATTCGTGGTTCCTTCAAAGCCGTAACAATCAGGCATCTGGATTGCCAACCTTTAGCAGTTTAACAACATTTAAGGAGGGTACTGGCATCACTTCAACATCCGATATTTCGTTTCCATTATTGAAGCCAGGGGACGGCTTTGTAAGTGTAAGTTAAATGTTATCTTGTTCTGAATTAGGTATGTTTGTTTCTTTATTGAAGTGAAAAGCAAACATTTAAAATGTAAGATGGGTTAAAAATTAAATTTTCTACTGACCACCTTGTCTCTTTCGTAATAAATATAATTAATTTCTTCCGATCTCCTCTTAAATCCGTAGCCATATTTACATAGCCATTGCTTTGTTAAGATAATCTTAGTCTTTTTCTCATAAACCACCCTTTGTTAAGATCTTATGTTTCTTCGATTCATATCTTTCTCTAGATCGTGATAATTTTCAATTAAACATATTTGTTTTCTCTTCTCGCTACTCATCATGACTCCTAGCATAACACTCATCCAACCTCGAGCACCAGATAAGTATGGTAGATGCTAGATTAATTGTGATGGTAGACTATTAGAAATAAGGTAGAATATACTAAGCAATAGAAATGGAGAAGACTCCTTACAATTTAAAGAAGGATGATGGATTTATTCTGAGTAATTCCTGGGAGCCATTAATAAACTCGAAAATCTAATAAATTTGGGGGCTCACAGAATGTGGGAGCATCAAGCAAGATGTTATGAATTGTAATATCCTTTCTTTGTGAAATAAAAATCTTCTCCTCTAAGGATGGATCCTGTAGATGGACCTGAAATGTCAAGAATTTGTGTTTCAAGGTAAATGTCTCCAAAATCCTCCTCTTCAAATCACCACATTGTAAACTACGCCCATAAGTTAACAAACTGAGTTTAGAGTTATATTCAACACTTTGTTGTGTTCGTAAATAACTCTTATTCTCCGTTTCAACGTATCCTATGAGTTGTAAAATAACCCTTACTGGCATAAGACACAAAGCTTCCCTTTCACACAATTTCACAAGCTTTCAACAGCTTGGTCAGATTATTGTCTTCCAAAACGGAGCATGATTATTCAGGTGAATGTACGAAGCAGAAAATAAGCTATCAATGGATTTTGTTGCCATATAAATCAAATACAATATTCAGTTTCCTTCACGATTTTGGAAACAACGGAACTCCATCCATTCAACGAGGCCAGGTGAATTGTTTGTTACTAATTTGTTCTCTCATTTAAGCACATGCCAAACTTGGTTTTAATGACGCATTGTAGTAAAAGTGTCTTTTTCTCATAAACCAGTGCTTTGTTAAGATCTTTTGTTTCTTCAATTCATATCTTTCTTTGGATCAAGATAATTTTCAATTAAACATATTTGTTTTCTTTTCTCGCTACTCATCATGACTCCTAGCAACACCCGATTTATTAAAAAAATCTTATGATCAGACAAAATATCCCTGCTTTAAATTATAAATAGCAAACGTTATGATTAGATAAAATATCCCTGTTTTAACTCATAAATAAATCCACTCTCTCCAAATTAAATATTAAAATAATCTATTGCGGGTAAGTTATATACATAAAAGCAGAAACTGTGTATTTTGTTTGGAAATAGATTTAATATAATGTGTGTATTTGGAAAAGAGTATTCATGGAATTTGATTTGGGTTTTGACTCTTAACTACATGTTTGAAGTATGTATATCCATGAACCACATATATTATACTGATGTAGAATGATTCCAAAATTCAAGTTTAGTTCCCATCATGTAATGGAGGAGTCCCTCATTTTGAATTCGCACATACATTTAGTCATCGTTGAGATTCTTTTACGTAGTTATATCTTGTGCATAGCTTTTGTAGTCCTATATAATGAATTTGCCTATGTAGAAAACATCGAGTAAGTGATCTTGATACTCGGCGCAGTAGACCTCTCTCTCTCTCTCTCTCTCTCTCTCTCTCTCTCTCTCTCTCTCTCTCTCTCTCTCTCTCTCTCTCTCTCTGTGTGTTTGTATGTCTATAATATTCTTATCATAGAAAAGTATTTTGTTAGGCCATATGTGTTCTATCTTGTCTTAATCATAGGAAATTTTTAGGTAATGTTTATGCAGTTGATATGTCAATTTAATAGAAATCGGGAAGATGTAAAGCCTTGGAAGCTTGATTAATGAGATTTGGGCTCGTGGGTGTGAAAATATTGTAAAATTACCTCTATATTAATTTGTACCTTTGAAATTTGGTGCTTAGCTATTTATTGATCAATTTACAATCTCGTTTAAAATAGGGTTGTTTTTATGTAACTAATTGAATAAGTATAGATATATCTAGTTTTATTAAAAAAATCACTTTTTTAGGGTATTTGTGATTCTCATTCTCGCACTCGTAAAGAAGAGAGTGTCATCTCTAAACAAACTTCAAGTGGGTTTCAATATTGATTGAAGTATTTATTCATTTGTTTTGTTTATCGCATGTTATAGATTAAAAAATTATTATAGAGTGCTTTCATGTTATTTTCTTTTGATTGTTGCATTTATATTTAGACTCCAATCCTTTTTCCGAAGTGACATGTGGGGGCATGTGCCTTCGTCAATGACAGGATTCGTTATGTGCTGAGGGACTTATTCCCCAATGAGGCCATTTCGAAGCATCCCAAGATGGACGTTAGATCGATCATTGATAAGGCTTTTTAACCTACTCGTCATACCTAAAAACATCTTCTAGAACTAACATACTTATTTTCCCTCTCTTGTTTAATATGATGCAGACTAGAAACACAATTCCTCTCCCTACAACGGCCGATATTAACTACGCCTCATCATTGGCAGAGGAAGAAGAGTTTAAACGTCTTCAATTTTTTGTTAATGTTTTGCATTGCAGCAACCGAAACCACCTAAAACAGTGATAGCCGAAATGATCGATTTCGCCTCCACTTGATGCCAACATCCCTAATTTTTTTCTCCAAAATCCAAACAATTGGTATCCAAATTCGCTTCTCCTTTTCGTGTCGAGCAACAACACAGATTGACATGGAGCTTAGAGGCAAATAGATCATAATGTGTGTTATTTTGTATTCGAGGATGAGATCTAACTGGCCCTTTGTTACTCAGATTTGTGGAGAGATGGATAACACCTTTAAGAGGATTTGACCTATCCTCACTACTTTAGGCCATGCCTCTTCAACCAGGTGAGAGGACCCTTAGTGTAACCTTTGTTTGATGAAGGAGATGGAGATATCCTTCTTTTACAAAAATTCCATAAAGAGAACCTTGGAAAAATACGATCAATGCTCCATGATTTAACTCTTAAGAGTTGTCACTTCTAAATGATGGAGATATTTTCAACACAAGGCTAAGGTTACTGAAGACATTAAGAAATCCTGATTGTTTTGCATATTTTTGCAAGTAGATTTTGTTCCTTTGTTGATACATTGGGAAAACAAGGTGAAATATCCCTCATTGGGATCTTACAACAAAATGGACAAAAAAAGCAAATTTGCAGCCAAACAATCAAATCTGATTTTTATGCGAAAAATTACAGCTAGGGCAACAACAAAAAAATATGAATAACTCTCACAATATCCGTTCAAAACACTTGAAATTTTAAATGGAACTAGATAATAATATAAAGAACACAAGGGAAATATTTTTGGAATTTTTCAGTCAATATAACACTCCCAAAAATTTACAGTGTGCCTAAAATAGTGGGAAACTTCAAAATTAATATCTTTCCGAATACAAGTGCAAAAATGATGAAACTTGGGAAATAACATATATAAATATAGAAGATGACTTTCCAACCTTCATATCTCGAAAACGGCCACGTGAAACCCTAGAAATTAGGGCTACAATCTCCCAAACAAGTCGCCCCTTTGGTAGATGGCCAAAACCCTTGTGAAACCCTCTTTAGATGATGCCAAACCCTTCCTCTATGGCGTAGGTCTGATCCAAAACCAGCTGAAAATCTCCACAAAAACTCTCAAAACCCTCAAACCCTAATTCTGAAATTCCTGAAAATACCTCTCTAAAACAGCCCAAAATCCACTCCAAATGACAAGCTAGGGTAGATCTTTCACTACCGAAGAATGCCCTGCTAGCTAGGGATGGATCTTTCACCACCGAAGCTAGGGTTCCCGTGGGATCTTACTCCACAAGCTAAATAGTTGCAAACAACAGTTGCACATGAAAAGAAAATAAGTGTATGCATGAATGAATATCCCTTCACTCCTCTTCTCCTTTTATAACCTTTTTCATGTCAAGGAACCCTAAAACCCCCAAGTCGCACTTTCTCTTAGAGAGGGCCCAATTAATAAATATTTTAAAGTTACTTTTTCCCCTAGACGCCTTGGCCCAAAAAGGCGCCCCCAACAAAGAAATATAACATTTAATGCAATACACATCCCCTCAAGCCGCCAAAAAGGGTCTTTAAGTGGCCCCAATGAAGAAATATAACATCTAGTCCTTTTAAAAGCACTTTATAACCCTGTCGATGGAAATAATAATAACTGGACTAGATACCCATACCCAATAGCTCATAGTGTCTCGTAACCCTTGGGCATGACTAGGGTTAGGACACGCATTGGCCCTTAGGCCATGGGCGAGGGAAAGGGGACATTACAGTCCTCCCTTCCCAAAATTTGCTTGTCCCCAAGCAAATGCAAACCAGGATGCTGTAGAATTTGTTCTCCTTCCCAAGTAGCATCCTCAAGAGGTAACCCCTTCCATCGTACTCAAATATTCTCGTGATATCTCTCGCCCGAGCTTCTCTCGTCTCGACCTCAATAATAGAGTCTGGTTCTAAAACCAGCTTTCCCTCCTCATCTAATGGTGGCAACTCTGTAGAAGGTACAATGTGTTGTCCTAGGGCCTTCTTAAGGCATGACACATGGAAAACATTATGTATCTTACTGTGCTCTGGAAGATCCAACTCATATGCAACCGCACCCACTCGCCGGACTACCCTGTATGGACCATAAAACCGTGGTTTCAGCTTTTCTGCCCCCTTCTGCTTGAGTGATGACTGTCTGTATGGCTGTAGACGTAAGAACACCAAGTCTCCTACCTCGAAGGACCTCTCGATTCTGTGCCGATCCACATAAACCTTCTGCTGATTCTGTGCCTTCTGGAGGTTCTCCTTAAGAGCTCGCAGGATATCTTGGTTCTCCTCAGAACCAATCTCGAGCTTTGGGAGCTCGACTATCTGATAATACCAAATCAGCAAATGACATGGCGCGTCGCATCCATACAAAGCTCTGAAAGGAGTCATGCCGATACTCATCTGATACGTGGTATTGTAGCAATACTCACCCATATGCAACCATCTGATCCATGCCTGTTGATGTCGTGTCACATAACTCCGCAAATAGCCCTCTATCCATTTGTTGACAATCTCCGTTTGTCCGTCAATCTGAGGGTGGTAGCTCGTGCTAGGAGTCAACTTGGTACCGGCAAGTCTGATCTTCTGCCAAAAGGTGCTCATGAAGATCTTGTCCCTGTCACTGATAATATTTTTAGGCAACCCATGTAGCCTAAAAATCCCTGTATAAAATACCTGAGCCACGTCAGCTGCCTCATGCTTCTTAGGTAGAGAAAAGAAGTGTGCATACTTGGTCAATCAATCAACTACCACATAAATGCAATTGTGCCCATGCACCATAGGGAGTCTCGGGTGATGAAGTCCATCGATATGCTCTCCCACTTCTCTCGCCAGGATGGGAAGAGGTCAAGCAACCCCGCAGAAAAGAGTGCTCCGATTTGGTTTGCTGGCAAACCATACATTCTCTGACATGATTAAGGACATCATCCTTCATCCCCTTCCAAGTGAATCTCTCCCTGATGTACCTGTATGTTTTGAAATATCCGGGGTGTCCAGCTAGTGGTGTGTCATGTACGGCACAAAGGATCTTGTCCTTAATCTTAGACCTCGGTACAAGGAAAATCCGATCCTTGTAGAAAATGAGATCATCTACCACCCTGTATCGGTCATCTTTGATAATACCATCCATGATCTCGCATGCAAACTGATTCTTGGAGTACTCAACAAGTATGTGAGCCTTCCAATCTGCTGAAATTTTAGACATAGAACTCAACATAGTAGTAAGGTAAGGCCTCCTAGATAAAGCATCAGCCACAACATTATTCTTACCTCTAGTGTATTCTATATCAAAGTCATATGTTTGTACCTTGTTCACCCATCTCTGCTGGTGGTCGTTGAGATCCTTTTGCCCCAAGAAGAACCTCAAACTATTGTGATCAGTACGTACCACGAACTCTGCTGCCCACAAGGTACTGTCTGAATTTGGCCAAAGCATGCATGATGGCCAACATCTCCTTGTCGTAAATCGAATACCCCCTCTCCACGGGGCTCAATTTCCGACTCTCGTAAGCAATGGGGTGCCTATCCTGCATAAGCACCGCTCCAACCCCCTCACCTGATGCATCACACTCTAGAACAAATGGCCGAGAAAAATCTGGTAATGCAAGGACGGGGCATGAACTCATCACCTCCTTGAGATGATCAAAAGTCTCATTGTTGTGTCACTTCGACTGCGAAAGCTCCTTCTTGGTCAAATCTATCAAGCAAGGCAAACCGTGAGAAATTCTTCACGAACCTTCTGTAATAGGTGCATAGTCCCAAGAATCCCCTCAAGTGTGTCAACGTCCTGGGTGGAGGCCAATCCAAAATTGCCTGTATCTTCTCTCTGTCCACCTTTACTCCCCTCCACTAATCACATATCCCAAATATAACAACTCTATCATGCCAAACTCACATTTAGAAGCTTTTGCATATAGCAAATTAGCTTCTAGTATTCCCAATATCTTGTCAAGGTGGCGATATGGCTCTCCCAAGTCCTGTTGTAGACCAATATATCATCAAAGAAGACCAAAACAAACTTCCGCAAATGGCGGTTGAACACGTGGTTCATGCAAGACTGGAATGTAGCTGGTGCATTAGATAGTCCGAATGGCATCACTAGAAACTCAAAATGTCCATAATGACATCTGAAAGCGGTCTTATGCACATCCTGCTCCCTAACCTTGATCTGGTGATATCCAGATCGCAAATCTATTTTAGAAAAATAGATTGCTCCATGTAGCTCATCTAGTAGCTCATCAATACGCGGCACTGGATATTTGTTCTTGATTGTCCTCTTATTCAATGCCCGATAGTCGATGCACATCCGCATGGTCCCATCCTTCTTTTCACCAACACCACCGAAGAAGCGAAAGGACTAGAACTCGGCCTAATGTGCCCCATGTCAATAAGCTCATGGATGGTCCTCTCAATCTCATCCTTAAACCGTTTGGGGTGACGGTAAGGAGTAGTAACTACTGGTCTAGTGTCCTCGAGCTCAATCACATGCTCGAATCCCCTCTCTGGCGGTACACCAGGTGGTATGTCGCTAAAAACTGTACTGTGCTTGTCCAATAGCCCCTGTATATCCACATGATACTCTGGTTGTCCATCCTCCGAGTTCTTGGTAGAAACCAAGCACTGTACTGCCCAATCCACCCCATTGTGTCTGTGAATCCTCTCGATCCTCTTTGCTGTAACGACCCTGGGTGCCTCTGAAGATAAACCCCTCAAGGTTACATTCTTCCCCTCGGACTTGAACTTGAGTTCCATCATCTGAAAGTTAGTCCGAAATTCTCCAAGAGAATGGAGCCACTGTACACCGAGCACAAGGTTGGTCTCTCCAATACCAACCACATAGAAGTCATCGGTGACTGTATGGTTACCCATGGTGATACTCAACTGCGGAACTCGCTGCATGCATCTCATGGACTCACCATTGGCTACCACTACATTGAAACCCTCAAAGTCTTCTGCCTGTAATCCCCGCTTTTCTACCAAAGATGCATCAATGAAATTGTGGGTCGCCCCACTATCAATGAGTACTACCACTCTCTCGACCATGTAATGTTCCCCTAACTCAATGCCTCAGTAGCTCGGGTACTTGAAAAAGTAGCAATAGTCTCCTGGGGAAAAGTCTCCTCCTCTTGTTCAACCCCTGCACTATCCAACGCCTCCTCATCTTCATCTTCTAACTCCTGATGGTTCCGCTCCTCCTCGTTCTCACTCTCCTCGAAGACCTCTATGAATTGGGCCCTTCCCTTTCCCTACAATTGTGTCCTCTAGAACCCATGGTGTGTGGCAATCGAAACATAGTTTCTTTCACCTCAACTCCTCCCCGTCCTCTCTCGATACAAATGGTCTCCTCAGATCCTCCCGGGTGGGGCCCCTTTGGCCGTGAACCATCACTCTTGAAGGAAAACCTTAGGCTGAATTCGAGGGGGAAACCTCGATTTTGGAGTGACAACTCCAAATCACGTGCTCGCCTAATTGCCTCATGTAGGGAGGAAGGCTCAAATGCCTTCACAAATCCTCGCTAAATCGTCACTAATCCCGCCATGAAGAGTGAAGTCAAAATCACCTCTCAAACATCGATACCATCATTGATAACCTCTCGAAAATCTGCAATGTATTGATCTAGAGAACCTATCGCCTCAAGTCGGTCAATTCCTTGAAGTGCCTATCTGGATCCCTCTTGTCGAACCTTCTCATCAATCTCTGTGTAAAATTTTCATACGTAGTGATATCCATGTGCCCCTTGTGCGATCAATCCATGATGCCACCAATCATGGGCATCTCCCTCAAGGTGTAGGATAGCAAACTTAATTGCATCTTCTTCGCGCATGGGATTTAAGTCGAAGTAAGTCTTCAACTTTTGAATCCAAGACTGGGCGGTACACTTCTTTGATCCATCGAAGTGCGGAATAGATATTTGTCCAAATCTCCTCTGAAACTCGGGTACCTGTGGTGGGTAATCTCTTCCTGGGCCTGCTCCCGATCTTCATTTTGCAATATTCTTGAAATGACATGTTGTCCCGAAAACCCTCACTCAATGTCCGGTACTTCTCCCAGCAAGATTCCTCATCCACAATGTCTGCGGGTTGTCGTGTCAGCGAAACTTCCGGATCCTTCAAGAAAGAAGGCTCGTGGAGTCCCAAGGGCTTGGTAGAAGCATGAGGGGACCCTTGTCCCGAATGTCCACTCTCACCTCTATTACCATGATGTCCCATATTGCTAGCTTCTCCTTTCTCCGCATGAGCCTTGATCCTACCATGTGCTAACCTCTTAGTGAGCCGGCTCAAATAGAGGTCAGGTAGTCTCCTCTTTGCTTCACCATATTGGTGAACAAAGTGGTTTCATCGATCTACTCCCAACTCTTCACCGTCTCTGTCTCTGTCTCCCATCTTTCAACCCCAATAGGCTGGAGAAACAATAGCTCTGATACCACTGAAATATCCCTTATTGGGATCTTACAACAAAATGGACAAAAAAAATACAAATTTGCAGCCAAACAGAAATCTAATTTTTATGCAGAAAATTACAAATAGGGCAAATAACAAAAAATATGAATAACTCTCACAATATCCGTTCAAAACACTTGAAAGTTTAAATGGAACTAGATAATAATATAAAGAACACAAAGGAAATATTTTTGGAATTTTTCAGTCAATATAACGCTCCTAGAAATTTACAGCGTGCCTAAAATAGTTGGGAAACTTCAAAATTAATATCTTTCCGAATACAAGTGCAAAAATGATGAAACTTGGGAAATAACATATATAAATATAGAAGATGACTTTCCAACCTTCGTATCTAAAACGGCCAACTGAAACCCTAGAAATTAGGGCTGTAATCTCCCAAACAAGTCGCCCCCTTTGGTAGATGGCCAAAACCCTTGTGAAACCCTTTGAGATGATGCCAAACCCTTCCTCTATGGCTGCCGTAGGTTTGATCCGAAAACCAATGAAAATCTCCACAAAACTCTCAAAACCCTCAAACCCTAATTCTGAAATTCCCGAAAATACCTCTCTAAAACAGCCCCAAATCCACTCCAAATGATAAGCTAGGTAGATCTTTCACTACCGAAGAATGCCTTGCTAGCTAGGGATGGATCTTTCACCACCGAAGCTAGGGTTCCCGTGGGATCTTACTCCACAAGCTAAATAGTTGCAAAACAACAACAAACAGCACATGAAAAGAAAATAAGTGTATGCATGAATGAATATCCCTTCACTCCTCTTCTCCTTTTATAACCTTTTTCATGTCAAGGAACCCTAAAAACCCCAAGTCGCACTTTCTCTTAGAGAGGGCCTAATTAATAAATATTTTAAAGTTACTTTTTTCCCCCTAGGCGCCTTGGCCCAAAAAGGTGCCCCCAACAAAGAAATATAACATTTAATGCAATACACATCCCCTCAAGCCGCCAAAAAGGGTCTTTAAGTGGCCCCAATGAAGAAATATAACATCTAGTCCTTTTAAAAGCACTTTATAACCCTGTCGATGGAAATAATAATAACAATGGACTAGATACCCATACCCAATAGCTCATAGTGTCCGTAACCCCTTGGGCATGACTAGGGTTAGGACACGCATTGGCCCTTAGGCCATGGGCGAGGGAAAGGGGACATTACACAGGGGTAGTTCATGGTGGATCAATGATTTTTAATTGATTTTGGTGGGAAATGAAGCAGATAAAGTTGATTATACTAGATCTTCAAGGGACTTCACAACAATGAACAACTTCAACAATAGAAAGCTTCATAATAGTTAAGACGTTCCTTCAACTAGAAGGTGTGCTTTAATGGAGGCCCAAATCAGCACATTTTCACATAATCTTTGAGACTCCAACATGAAGGCTTGAATTGAAAAGACTTAATTAAACACTAAAGTTTTTGATTAATCATGCCTAAGGTACACCTAAAGACTTACAGACAATCTTTATCAACAAATGATAGTGAATTGATTTTAAATTTGTTTATCTCATCCAAGATGAAGGATCTTCTTGAAATGAAATTGCAAATACCATTAGATTGTCATAGGGACAAGATCCTGTGTGATTTCACAAAAATTTCAGTGTAAGATTGCAATAGGAACGAAAGAAACTATTTGCAGAGACATATCAAACAAAGCAACACACAATTACTAAAGAAAACACACAAATTAATTCCAAAATTGCTTAATTCATCAAATAGGGAAATCTTCCAGAGTAATCTCTGCTTGTCAATGGCTATACATCTGCAACTAACTTGACATGACTGAAAATCTAACACAGAAGAAAATAACAGGTAATCTCGGCTTTGGTCTCTGGGAAGACAACTTTCTCAAATTTTTTCTCAAGAATTCAAACTCTGACCATTTGCAAGAGTATTCTCATTGCATTTATACATTTTTTCCCACTCAATTTTCCCCCAAAAGAGAAGAATATTCGAGGGACCTTTTCTTGTTACCAATTTGTTTCAAATAATGACATTTAACAAATTCAGATCCGAAATCTACCAGGTGGACCAATTATGAATTGATCACATTTCTTAGGCCCTCAACTAATGACTAGGATGTCATGCCACAACTTTTCGGGAGTCCCTTTAATCATTCTGATTCTGTCATGCGAGAAATCCCTTTTTAATCATTTTTCGGAGCCTCTGCATAGCTAGACTTGACAGGTCATCCCTTTTTGCTCTTGAGGCAACGCCTTTTTCACCTTTTGCACCTGCACTTTCATCATTTCATCCTTTTTCCCTCCTTTTCCTCTGTAATTTTTGCCCCGCATCCATTTCCTTTAGTAATTCCTATTTCTTCGAGTGCCTGAGTAATTCTCTCTTCAAAATATTGACCTTAACGATCCTTGGAATCACAATTTAAGTTTCGAATCCATTCAATGGCACCTTACCAATAGAGACGACAAATAATTTCATCAAAGAACGATGAAAAATAATGCGTATTCGCGTCTCCAAGAGTCTTGGAGCAAAATGGTAGAAAAATAGGTGAAATGCACAACAACCATTGATCCTACCCCTTTTCCACTTTATATCGTAGCCATCCACGTGTTTCCTTAGGCGCAAATGCAAAGGAGAAGCACAGAGGCAAGTCTCAAACAAGCGTGAGCCTTCCACGTACTCGGGCCCAAGAAAAATGCCTTTTGGCCTTTGAAAAGTCTCGGTGAAAAAGGGGCCAGCGGGAGCCTCCACGTGTCTCAATGACGCATTTTTAGATGGTCCTCAAAAGTATATACCCCAAAAAAGCACGGGCTCAACACGCATCTCATCCAATAGAGTCTGTTAAAAAGTTGAAGGTTCTGTGGAAGGCGTCATGTGTCTAAGGTCCGAGACAATCTCCTTCGGTCATTGAAAAGTCCAAGCAAAAAGGCAGAGTGAGCAGAAGCCTCCAAGTGTCCTCCTGGCACTTCTTCAAAGTAAAACTCAGGCCGGTCCCCAAACATGCGCGGTCCCTCCATGTGTCCCAGGCCCTTTAGAAAGCTTCTTGAAAAGTCTAAGTAAGGGAAGGCCTGGTGGAAGCCTCCACATGTCTTTATGGCGCGACTTCAATATGGTGCCCAAGAGTGGAGACTCACTGAATATGTGCGGGCTCACCACATCCCCCAGGCTTTAGAAAATTACTTTGAAAAGCTTAAGTACAAAGCGGAGCTGGTGGAAGCCTCCACATGTCTCCCTGTCGCAATTGTTAAGGTGGGACCTTGAGGTAGATCCTTAAATGAGCGCTATCCCACCACGTGTCCATGGCCAGCCAAAATTGTACATTACATGAAAAATTTGTCTAAGTCTGGGAAAAGCAGTGGAATCCTCCACATGTCCCCCTAGCGCAACTCCAAGGCCAAACCAAAAGGTGAATTTTCAAACGAGCATCGTTCCTCCATGTGGACAAGTTTTGGGTTGAAGCGAGCCATAGAGTTTTTAGAGTGCCCCGCTAAGCCACATCCAACCAAAAAGGGCCATGTTTCCACTGATGCAAAGATGTAAATTTGATGGGGAAAACTCACTGTCAAACCGTAAAATGTAGGAAAACCACCATTTGAGCTCGGAAATGAATCTTTCTTCAAGGATAGAGAATTTGGAAATGTTATAAGGCTCAAATATGATCCTCTCGAACTATATCCAATCACATTTCTTCGGTATTTGGGGAAAAATGACAAGGACAACAAAATGTGACTATGGAAAATGGAAGGAAAGGAACAACCCAAGTTTTACGCCCAATTTATAGACTCCTTCAGATGGACAGAGAAACGAAAAACAAATTCTGGACCTTTAAGTGATCCTCGACCAAGGAAGGGACTGATCATGGCAACCAAATGGAGGAAAGAGTCTTCAAGCACCAATACGGGGAGACAGAAAACATGACAGAGGCCACAAACTGAGGAATTTCAATGACAAACAGGTGAGACTAATTTGAGCACCAACATCAGCTCCAACTTGGGGATGGGCACTCCCTGTGAGTGTCATAAGAACAAATAGTAGACCAAGTGCCAAAAATAGACCATTAGGCAACGAAGTCAAAGAATAAGCTTGCAGAGCAGAACAACCACAACCATCCTCCAAAAATGAACTGAGAAACTAGCAAAACTAGGTCACCAAGGACCAGAATGAACAAAAACACAAAAGCAGAACAAAACAAAGAACTATACATTGTACAATGGCGAGCATCCTGATTCAAAGAAAATAATCAAGGAAAAACCTCAAGTGCCTGCCATTCTGGATACGACCATGCTAAGCAGTTCTGATATGTCTTTAACAACTAGTCATATGGTTGTTTTTCTTTTCCATCCAAGTTGCTATCTGACCATATTTTTTTACGCTTACCCCTTTGTGCCTGTGTTAAGTTTTTCAACATCTTTCGAGGCTGCACTAACATCAAAGTCTCAGGAAAATCATCTTGCTCATGATACCTACATTGATCAATTTCATATTCCTTGAAAGCAACATAGCTCACAGAGTTATCAATATTAATATTTGCATGCAATACTTCATAAGAAGCATTGTTGGGGTCCTCAATAAGATATAACATTTTCTTTTCACTAGGTAACTTCACAAGGCTGCCCTCAATTGGTATGGTGGCATAAGACATGTCCATCTGAACACTTCCACCAACACTTGCCCCATTTGGCAGGACAATCAATAATAACAACATCAAGTTTCAAGTTCTTACTCGGATAAGCTGCAAGTTGTACCACCAAACCTTTTACACATCCTACAACTGGCACCTCTCTAGAATCCATTGCAATACACTTACCATAAGCTTCTCACTTTAATGTTCAATTCATTCATGACCTCCAGAGGCATAACATTTCATGATGCTCCAGAATCAAACATATAATTGTGCGTGATCAGTATTTAATAATCAATGTTGTAAAAATGGATCAACATTTAACTGAGACTCAACTAAAGATGTTCCCAAGTAAACTTCAGGTGGTTCACCTATCTCTTCCAGTACTTGGGGTTTTTTCAATTCTGCAATGGCAGGAGGAATCTCAACATTTCTGCCTTGGGTGACCTTTTCTTCTCTAAACCCAAAATATTCGAATGCTTTGTTCCTATGCTCAGGGATTCTAAGCAATTCAACAATAGGAACATAAATCTTGATCTGACTCAAGATTTGGGCTATGTCACAAGGAACATATTTGGGTAATGCAGTGTTAGGAGGAAGGTTTACAAATTCATCTGATGGCACAGGATTTTTATAGTTTGAGCATGGGGAGGGACACAAGTTCTACTTGAGACAACAAGGCCTTTTCCAAATGCATCTTTCTTTGGAGTTTCTTTTGGGATACTTGGTAAGCACTAGAATTTTTGGTTTGGCCTGAGGCCCTACCCCTTTGCAACCTTACTCCTGGTATTGTATTCTTTTTCATGGCCAACCACAACATTCATCAACAACTGCCTATCCTCCTCAGAAGGGATTCCTCCATCGTATTTTTCAATCATTAAAGCTCTTAGGTACTCAAAATCATTATTAGGAAGTTCAAATTCTTGTACCATATCTATCTCAGAAGTATGAGTGGGAGGAAGAGGTAATACCCAGTGAATGCAATCCCATAAATCTTTAACAGTTCTGGCACTCATTAGCTTAGTTGAGGTTTCTCCCTACTATGAACTCATAGAGGAATCCACCATGCATGCATCATCATCAGTGTTATTATCATCATCAACTTATTCAACTTGTTGATCTATTTCACATGGCGGGTGGGGTAAGAAGCATTTGTCACACCAATCAATTTGATTTGTCTCTTCAACAACATCAACTCTGGCATTTAGAGGATCTGACACTAATGCTTTCTCCCTAACGTGGGGTTATCTAGCTCCCATGGGTCCTTTACCTCTTGTCATCGACCTCCGATCATTTCTAGGATGATTTGCAAGTCTGCCTTGTCCTTGCTAACTATGCTTGACCACCGAGAACCTTGTCCAATTCCTTTTTTTTTCCTTGGCCACTTATAAGATATTTCTTTGTGCCCACCAAAGTCCTTACAACTTCTTCAAGATCCACAACCTTACTTGACCGAGGCTTCTCATGATTGATCAATTTGACACCCTCCCTCTTAGGAGGTTTTCCAACCGCTTTGATGTTGTTCTCAATTTGCAGAGCCATGGTAAAGGCCTCGCCTTAAAGTCCTGTGGGTTCTTATCCCTCAAATAGTAAGCAACTTTCGTATCAAATGCATCTCGAATACTTTATCGACACGATTCATCACATGGCCTCAAATTAACAAAGCGGTCTTCTCAATGTTTTGTTAAATCTAGTGTTGAAATCATGCACCTTTGATTCATTAGGATTTTTTTACATTTTCAAACTCGATAAAAGAAACCTAGGGTCTATTTTATCATTATATGCGCATTCTAAAGGCATTCTTCATCTTTGTCCAGGAGTTAATGGAATTATCTGGCAGAGATTTATACCAATCCCTTGCATCCTCTTCTAAAGTATGAATAAATAATTTAATGTATACATCTTCAAACTCTATTTCAAATCCTCCATCATATTGACAAATATTTTCAAGTGTTGATCACCAGTTATTGCATTATTTCCTTAAAACTTAGGCAATCTGTTTCTTACATAATGTGGCACAACATTTGGATAGCCAACCATACCTCTGAAACTGATGGGACCAAAAGTATTAACGAAAAATGGAGGTCTGGGTGGAGGCTGAGCCATATTATTCTGAGGAGGTGATCTTATAGGAGAAACATAATGATGAGGAGTGAGGGGTCTATGTGGTACATGGATACAATTTTTAGAATGACTGCCCTCTAAAGGCTCTGTCTCTTAGAAAACTCTATTAGATTTTGAAAATACATGGGCAGATTGAGAAGCAAATGTTTCAAATACAGATGATGGACCCTCTCCAGATGGAGAATTTAATTCAACAAAGAGGCTACTTGATTCAGAAGCACTTGAGGAAGTACTACAATCTTTAATCATAGGTTGATCAATTTCACCAATGGAGATCTCCTTCTTGATGCTTGATCTCCAAAAACCTTCCAAATTCTTCTTTCTTCTGAATCAGACTTTCCCAACCCTAAAAACAACCTTCTACTAGGGTCCTTGGTGAAGAAATATATTCTTCCTTCCACTTTGCAGATATTAATGACAAATCTCACTTGATATATGTTAAGACACTGGTATTTATAAAGAATTTAAACAACACGGAGTTGCCACTAAGGATTTTCACCTTAGTTTGTGCAAATGCACTATGAAAGACCTATCAAATGTTTGTCAATACTAGATTCATGCAAAGCTTACAAGATCTGATCTTCTTTTACCTAAATTTATCAATGATGATACAAATCTTAGTGTAATAATTGTATAAGCTGGAAATATTACACTCAGAACTCACAACTTTGAACAATTCTTACATATCTGAACAAATAATGATGTTTCAACAATGTATTTGTACTTTAAAATCTGTAAAAAGCATTACTAGGGTCTGCAGACACGTACACTAAAATATCCCTTTCTCGGGATATTACTTAAAAATACACAAAATATTGAAAACTTGCGGAAAGTAAAATATTGATTTTTAATGAAAATGTCCAACTAGGACAACAAATGGTATTAAATGATATCACACAAACTATTTGCCCACAAAGGCATGACAATTTGATGGATGCTTGTTATACTAATAATAAACACTATGAAAACATTTTTTGGAATATTATATTGCTGCCAAAAAAGTACAGAAAGCCCTAAGCGGCTGGAATACTTCAGAGGTTCGTGACCCTCTCAATATAAGAGCAAAATAAGGGTCTTTGGAAAAACAATGGCAAGAGTTAGGAAAATAGTACGCCACCTACAAATCTGCAACGACCGACTGGACAAACCCCTAAAAGAAGCTGCAAGCCCCCTTGCTAGGAATGGAGTCGGAAATGAGGGAGGCACCTTCCACGTGCTACCATGCCCAGCCTAGATGGTCGTCGTGAGTCTGATCTAGAGCTCCTCTGACTGTCTTTCCCAAGGCTCCAAAAATCCTTGAAACCCTTCCTCTGAACCCCCCAGAAATATCTCTATGGCACGGCTCCGTAAAAGCGGCTCTAAGATGATAGACTCGAGTATATCTCTCACTATCGAAGAATGCCCTACTAGCTAGGGATGGGTCTCTCACCACCGAAGCTAGGGTCCATGTGGGATTTGACTCCACAAGATGTAGAAACGCAACAACTGCAGCTGCATGTGAAGGAGGCTAAAATGTATATGACAAAAAGTGCCTTTTCTTCCTTCCCCATCTCCTTATATATATTTCATTGGCAAACAAGCCCCCATAACCCTAGGCACATTTTATCCCATGGAGGGGCCACTAACCGCCACTAACATAAAGTAACTATAGTTACGTTTTTTTTTTTTGAGTCGCCATGTCCAAAAGTGACCCCCAAATGCCAAACTTGGATATTAAAACCAAGGGGCCCCCTTCCCAAAATTTTCCAGCGTCCACAGCCCCTAGCTCGACCATGTTTTGGACCCGACTTGGCCCTTGGGCCATTTGGCGTAGGAGAAAAAGGGTCATTACAGAAAGGGGACATTACAGTCCTCCCTTCCCAAATTTTTCTTATCCTCAAGCAACTGCAAATTAGGATATTACAAAATCTGCTCCCCCTCCTAAGTAGCATCCTCAAGTGGTAGTCCCTTCCATCACACCAAATATTTGGTGATTACTCTACTCTTGAGCCCCCTCTATCTCGTTTCAATAATGGCTTCGGTTCTAGCACCAGCTTCCCTTCCTCATCTAGCGGCGGTAGCTCTGTAGAGGGTACAATATGCGGTCCGAGCACCTTCTTAAGGCATGAAACATGGAAGACATTATGTATCCTACTATGCTCCGGTAGCTCTAGCTCATATGCCACTGTCCTTACTTGACGAACTACTCGGTACGGACCATAAAATCGTGGTTTCAATTTCTTTACACCCTTCTGCTTCAGCGAGGACTGCCTATACGGCTTGTAAATGTAGGAACACTAGATCCCCGACCTCAAAAGACCTCTCTGTCCTGTGCCAATCTGCATATACCTTCTGTTGATTCTATGCCTTCTGGAGATTCTCTTTGAGAGCCTTCAGAATATCCTGGTTCTCCTGTAACCAATCTCAAGCTTTGGGAGCTCTTGGCTATCTGGTAATACCAAATCTACAAATGTCCTAGCGTCGTACCCATACAAAGCTCAGAAAGGGGTCATACCTATGCTCATCTGGTAGGTGGTATTGTAGCAATACTCGCCCATGTGTAACCATTTAATCCATGCCCGTTGGTGTCCTGTTACATAACTCCGCAAGTAGCCTTCTATCCACTTATTGACTATCTCCGTCTACCCATCAGTCTGTGGATGGTAGCTAGTGCTAGGGGTCAATTTTGTACCTGCTAGTTGGAAGATCTCCTACCAAAAGGTGCTCATGAAGATCTTGTCTCTGTCACTGACAATGTTCTTAGGCAACCCATGTAGCCTAAAAATATCGGTGTAGAAGATCCGGGCCACATCCACTGCCTCGTGCCCCTTGGGTAGGGAAAATAAATGAGCATACTTGGTTAACCGATCAACTACAACATAAATGCATCTATGCCCATGCACCAAGGGAATCCCAGTGATAAAGTCCATGGATATGCTTTCCCATTTCTATTTAGGAATGGGGAGAGGCTGAAGTAATCTGGTGGGAAAAAATGCTTAGATTTGGTTTGTTGGCAAACCATACACTCCCTGACATGATTAAGGACATCGTCCTTCATTCCCTTCCATGCAAATCTTTCCTTGATGAACCTTGTATGTTTTGAAATACCTAGGATGTCCAGCTAGGGGTGTATCATGTACTACATGAAGGATCTTCTCCTTCATTTTGGATCCTGGTACAAGGAAAATCCTATCCTTGTAGAAAATGAGATCATCTACTACTTTGTATCGTCGTCCTATATACTACCATCCATGATCTCACAGGTAAACTAGTTTTTGGAGTACTCAACAAGTATATGAGCCTTCCAATCTACTGAAATCTCAGACATAGAACTAAGCATAACAGTGAGTTAAGGCCTCCTAGATAAAGCACTAGCAACGACATTATTCTTACCTCTAGTGTACTCTATGTCAAATTCATAGGTTTGCACCTTATTCACCCATCTCTGTTGGTGATCGTTGAGCTCTTTCTGTCCCAGAAGAACCTCAAACTGTTGTGATCCATACGAACCACAAATTTGCTGCCCACAAGGTACTGTCTGAACTTGGCCAAGGCATGCATGATGGCCAACATCTCCTTTTCGTAAATTGAATACCCTCTCTCCACGGGTTTCAACTTCCGACTCTCATAGGTGATGGGATGCCTGTCCTGCATGAGAACTGCCCCAACACCCTCTCCTGATGCATCACACTCTAGAATGAATGGGTGGGAGAAGTTTGGTAATGCGAGGACGGGACACGAACTCATCACCTCCTTGAGGTGATCAAAAACCTGTTGTGTTGCGTCTGTCCAAGCAAAAGCCCCCTTCTTGGTCAAATCGGTCAATGGAGCAGCCAATGAGAGAAATTCTTCATGAACCTCTGGTAGTATGTGCACAGCCCCATGAATCCTCTCAATTGTGTCAATGTCCTAGGTGGCAGCCAATCCAGGATTACCCATATCTTCCCTCTATCCACCTTCACTATACCCCCACCAATTACATATCCCAAGTAAAGAAGCTCGGTCATGCCGAACTCGCACTTAGAGGCTTTCACATATAACGAATTAGCTTCTAATATCCCCAATATCTCACCCAGGTGCCTGATATGGTCCTCCCATGTCCTGCTATAGACTAAAATATCATCAAAGAAAACCAATACAAACTTCCGCAAGTGGCGGTTGAACACATGATTCATGCAAGATTGGAATGTAGCTGGAGCATTAGACAATCCAAAAGGCATCACCAAGAATTCAAAGTGACCGTAATGGCATCTGAACACTTTGTCTTATGCACATCCTACTCCCTAACTTTGATCTGATGATATCCAAAACGTAAATCTATTTTCAAAAAATAGATTGCACCATGTAGTTCATCCAACAACTCATCAATGTGTGGTATGGGATACTTGTTCTTTATTGTCTTCTTATTTAAGGCCCGGTAGTCCATACACATATGCAAGGTCCCATTCTTCTTCTTCACCAAAACCATTAAAGAAGCAAAAGTGCTGGAATTCGGTCTAATATGCCCCATATCCATGAGCTCTGTATAGTCTTCTCGATCTCATCTTTAAACCATTTGGGGTGACTGACGGTAAGGAGAAGTGACCACCGTCTAGCATCCTCGAGCTCAATTACATGCTCAAATCCCCTATCTGGAGGTATGCCTAGGAGGTATGTCACCAAACATGGCACTTGTGTTTGTCCAATAGGCCCTGTATATCCACATGGTACTGTTGTTGGCCCTCTTCTGATTTCTTGTTTGAAACCAAACAGTGTATTTCCCAATCCACCTCGTCATGCCTATAGATCCTCTCGATCCTCTTGGCCATAACAACTCGGGGTGCCCTTGAAGATAGGCCCCTCAAGATCACATTCCTCCCTTCGGACTTAAACTTCAGCTCCATCGTCTGGAAGTTAGTTCAAAATTCACCAAGGGAATGGAGCCACTATACCCCAAGCACTATGTTGGTCTCTCCAATACCAACAATATAGAAATAATTGGTAATTGTATAGTTACCCATCGTGATGCTCAATTAGGGAACCCGTCTCATAGAATCTCCATTGGCTACAACCACGTTGAAGCCCTCAAATTCCTCTGTCTGTAACCCCCGCCTCTCAACCAATGAGGAATCAACAAAGTTGTGGGTTGCCCCACTATCGGTGTGTACCACCACTCACTCGTTGTCCCTATAAAAATCCCCTAACTCTAAATGCCTTGTACCTCGGGTACTAGGCAATGTGGTGATAGTCTCACTATCCTACTCCACACACGCTCCATATAACACCTCATCATCCTCATCCTCTAATGGTTATGTGTCTAACCCCTCGTCACCATCACTCTCCTCAAATACCTCTATGTACTTGGACCCTCCCTCTACCCTCGCAATCATGTCCTAGGGCCCAAGGTGCGCGATAATCGAAACATAGTTTCTTTCACCTCGCCTTCCTCCATGTCCTCACTAGCTTCGAATGGTCTCTAGGATGTATCCTTCCTAGGTGGAGGTACCTTCGGCTGTGAACCCCGGTTCTTGAAGGGAAACCCTTAGGCTGCACTCGAGGTGGAAACCTTGACTTAGGAGTGGATAACTCTAAGTCACAAGCTCTCCTAATAGCCTCATGCAACGAAGAAGGCTCGAATGCCCTCACAAATCCAAATGAGAGAGCGTCTGTTAATCTTGCTGTGAATAGGAAATCAACCTCATCTCTGTAATATCAGGTACCATGACCGATAGTCTCTAAAATTGGTGATATACTGATCCACGGAACCGGTCTACCTCAGATGAGTCAACTCTCTAAAATACCTTTCGGGGTCCCTCTTATCAAATCTAGCTCACTAGCCTCTTTGTGAACTCTACATAAGTCGTGATGTATAGGTGTCCCTATGTAATCAGCCCATGATGCCACCAATCATGAGCGTCACCCTCTAAATGTAAGATTGCAAACTTAATTGCATCTTCCTCCCGCATAGGATTCAAGTCGAAGTATGTCTTCAACTTCTACACCCAAGACTGTGTAGTACACTTCTTAGAACCATCAAAATGTGGAACATAAATCTATCCCAACCTCCTTTGCATCTCTAGTACCTGTGCCTGGTAATCTCTCCTAGGCTTATTGTCAATCTTCATTTTGTAATATTCCTGGAATGACATGTTGTCACGAAAACCCTCACTTAAAGTCTGGTACTTTTCCCAACAAGACTCCTCATCTACAACATCCCCTGGCTTCGTACCTGTAAAACTTCTGGATCCTTCAAGAATGAAGGTTTGTGAGACCCCAGAGGCCTGGTAGAAGAATGGGGGACCGTTGTCCTAACTGTCCACCCTCACCTCTTTGACCATATTGTCCCCTGTTGCTATTTTCTCCTCTTTCCACATGAATATCAGACCTGTCCTGTGCTAGTCTCCCAGTGAGTTGGCTCAAATAGAGATTGGTAGTCTCTTGCTTTGCTTTACCATGTTGGTGAACAATTGTTTCATCAGCTCTACCCCTATTTCCTCATTGTCTCTGTCCCCCATCTTTCAACCCCAACAGTGCTAGAGAGCTACTCTGATACCACTGAAATATCCCTTGTGGGATATTACTTAAAAATGCACAAAATATTGAAAACTTGCAGGAAAGTAAAATATTGATTTTTAATTAAAATGTCCAACTAGGACATCAAATGGTATTAAATGATATCACACAAACTATTTTCCCACAGTGCATGAAAATTTGATGGACGCTTGCTACGGTAATAATAAACACTATGAAAACATTTTTTGGAATATTATATTGCTACTAGAAAAAGTACAGAAATCCCTAAGCGATGGAATACTTCATAGGTTTATGACCCTCTCAATACAAGAGCAAAATAAGGGTCTTTGGAAAAACAATGCCAGGGTTAGGAAAATAGTATTGCCACCTACAGATCTACAACGACCGACTGGAAAAACCCCTAAAAGAAGCTGTAAGCCGCCTCGCTAGGAATGGAGTCGGGAAATGAGGGAGGCACCTTCCACGTGCTGCCACGCCCAGCCTAGATGGCTGCCATGAGTATGATCTAGAGCCCCTATGAGTATCTTTCCCTAAGGCCCCAAAAATACTCGAAACCCTTCCTCCGAACCCCCGTAAATATCTCTGTGGCACAGCTCCAAGATGATAGACTAGGGTAGATCTCTCACTACCAAAGAATGCCCTGCTAGCTAGGGGACAGTCTCTCACCACCGAAGCTAGGGTCCTTGTGGGATTTGACTCCATAAGTCAGTAGAAACGCAAATGGCAATGTGCAAATGCACGTGAAGGAGGCTAAAATGTATGTGAAAAAAGTGCCTTTTCTTCCTTCCCCATCTCTTTATATATCTTTCATTGGCAAACGAGCCCCATAACCCTAGGTGTATTTTATTCCATGGAGGGGCCATTAACATAAAGTAACTATAGTTACGTTTTTCCTTTTGAGTCGCCACGTCCAAAAGTGACCCCCAAACGCCAAACTCGGATATTAAAACCATAGGCCCCCTTCCCAAAAGTTTCTAGCGTCCACAGTCCCTAGGTTCGACCACGTTTTGGACTCGACTTGGCCCATGGGCCATTCGGTGTAGGAGAAAAGGGTCATTATAAAAGGGGACATTACATACACCTTTGTTCAAATACTTCAAAGAATCCCCTAACGACGCCATGAGTGTTGTTGACGGCCAAAATGGATACGAACCGCAAAAATCAATAAATCGGTCTCGTAATGCAAATCACCACAACAATGCAAATTAGTTAGCCGGCAATGATGACACCACGAGTGTTGTTGACGGGCCAAATAGATACTGACCGCAACAAATCAACAAATCGGTTCTAAAGAACGTAAATTAGTTCCCCAAAGAATGATGCCATGAGTGTTGTTGACGGGCCAAATAGATACGAACTGGAAACAAATCAACAAATCGGTCTCGCAATGCAAATCGGTTCCTCAAAGAACACAAATCGGTTCCTCGAAAATGATGCCACAAGTGTTGTTGACGGGCCAAATGGATATGAACTAGCAATAAATCAACAAATCATCCTTGGTAACAAAAATTAGGTCCCCGACAATGGTGCCATGAGTGTTGGTATACAAATTCGTTCTCGTTTTCAAGTCGAAAGCAAGAATACACGATTCAACAGGGAGTTTATAGGCAGATAGATCATAATGTGTGTCATTTTGTA